>CM042539.1:10743754-11196254 GCA_023630585.1 Cranoglanis bouderius
ATATTCTCCACTATACCTTTGGACATGTCTATGAAGCAGCAAAACTCTCTAATGTGATTGGTTAAGCGATTTTCCTCATGGTATTTATGAAGGTTAAACACAAAAAGGCCATATGTTTAACATTTCTATAACATATTTGTAAAATAATCTGAAATAGACATTTAAAATGACTGAAGCAAGAATGCTACACCACATGTTGAATTAGAGACCTCACCGCCCTATTTGGAACAAAGCTAGCTAGAAAGCACTGATTGGTCACTGGGAACAATGGTGATCAGCTATCACTATTGCCTGGTCAGGGTCACGGCGGTTTAAATTGGGCTTCTAGTTTGTTTATATATTGGGAAATATAAAGTAAATGAAGTTCCTAAATTTCACAGGCTGGTACAAATCAAAAACAATAAAGTAAATAGTCCCGCACATATACTGTATCTAGCTGACACCAAGCAAACTCGAGTGATGTAGCTGAGGTTGAGGAACTGTCACAGGCAGAATTCACACACCATGCTGACACTGCTGGCATTTCTACACCTGGGGATTTTTTTCAGTGTTTCTGTGGACATAGTAGAAGAAATCATATTGTAAATAAACGTAGACCACACCCACTTTGGGTTTAAATATAGACAGAAAAAGATAGTTGGAGGACTAAACAGATGCATTGTGATACAGTGTCATTGCGTTATACCCCATACAACACACACACACACACACACACACACAAAAGTTACAGCTACATTCAGAAACACTTAAAGCCAATGGTTTTAACATTTAACACACACACACACACACACACACACACACACACACACACACACACACACACACCAATTGCATGGTCTTAACCTTATCTATCTGCAAGATCTGTGTAAATAATGAGGGCTTATCTACACAGGAACATGCGGTCCAGTTACAGTGTGTGTGTGTGTGTGTGTGTGTGTGTGTGTGTGTGTGTGTGAGAGAGAGAGAGAGAGAGAGAGAGAGAGCGCACATTCCCAGGATCTGTTCTAAATCACACTTAAATTGAATTTTTTCCGTGATTGATGAGGAGAGTGTGTAGGTCACAAAAGGAGGAGCTTTTTAGCAAAGAATTTTTCAATAGAGCAGAAAAAATGTAAAAGTCATAGCAGCTGTGATTTATTTTAAGGTTCTCCCCAAATGCAAGAATTTATGCCTAGTTAGTGTACTTACTAGAACACTGGCTATCTTAAGACTCATGATCTACAGTCAGTGGTCTTAAGAGAACGTTGGCTGTTTTAAAGCTCCGTCTCAAATACTAGAATTTATGTTTAGTAGTATTCTTACTATAACCTTGGCCATTTTAGGGCTCCGCCCCAAACGGTAATTCCTGCCGAGTTAGTGTTTTTTGTTGAATGTTGACTATTTATCTTTCAACCCAAATGACACAGAATTTGTTCTATCGAGAATTCTTGATAGTGGTTATGTGTGTTTGTGTGAGATTGATTAACTGTATGTGTACCCATAATGCACTGTGGAGGCCTCGTATGCTATGCTTAAAAGTGCGTATTGCACATTTCATTCTAGTTCTAGCATATCGTTTGGGTATTACGAGTTCACTACAGAAGTATGCGATTTGAGACACAACCCCTAACTGCCATAAACACATAATATGTGGTATGGCTGCAGAGCCTGCCTTTCTTGAGCTAGTCTTTATAATCAGTTCCAGAACGTTTTTTTTGTTCTTTTTCCTATACATGTACAAACTTCCAGCTCAAAGCATGCTGGGAAAATCTCACTGTCTTTCATGACTAATAAAGTGCCATTAAAGCACTGATTACTGATGTGTGTGCACGATTAGGGTTTCTGGGTAAATAATCAGCTTCTACAGATCCAGATAAGCTCCTGGCCTCAGGGGGAGAGAGGGAGGGAGAGAGAGAGAGGAAGAGAGAGAGAGAGAGAGAGAGAGAGAGAGAGAGAGAGAGAGAGAGAGAGAGAGAGAGAGAGAGAGGGGACACTCTGCATCCATCAGCATAAGATAAACACGCCGTTATCTTTCCTAATTGTCGTCAGCCGCATCGTTATTTTTTCTAATGAGACGGAGTGAGGATGGCCGAGACATCAGCCCTCAGAACCGTGTTTATTTTAAAGCGACAACCTGGAAGTGGTTCGTCTCAGTCACCGAGACATCAGACGAGTTAGCTGAGACGCTAAATGACGCTAACGCAGATAACACACACACCACCTCTCAGCACACGCACATTAAGCCACAGAATGGATGTTTCCAGGCTAAAGACACTAGCCCGGGTTTCATTCATCACCTTGCCGCTGAGTTCAAAGGCCAGCGGGAGGGGGTGGGCGTGGGGGGTGGTATATTGGCAGGACGGATGGGGAATGTGACATCAAGCTGAATATGTAAATACGCGAGAGCGCACTAAAAGGCTGTGCTGGAAGAAGGACTGAGAGAGTGTGTCAGAGGACAGAGACGCCTCATTTTTCTCATGTGCTTTAATGGCCTCCCTGATTGCACCCTCGTCTTGGCTAAACAGTGGCGATTCGTCCCAGAGGAACATGGAACCCTTCAAACTGGATTCTTCATCACACACACACACAGAACAAAGAAGTGTGTGTGTGTGTGTGTGTGTGTGTGTGTGTGTAACACACCATGACCAGATTAGCTTTTTTCTAAACACTAATGCAGCAATACCACTTTCTGAATTCTTACAAACCACTGTGGGTAAAGTTAACACCACTAGGTCAGCCACTTGACAGAAAACACTTTAAATTCACATTATAGTAAACAAGATAGCCATACACTAGCATTATACAGTCAGGTCCATAAATATTTGGACAGGTGACACAATTATCGTAATTTTGTCTCTGTACACCACCACAATGGATTTGAAACGAAGCACTCAAGTTATGATTGAAGTGTAGACTTTTAGTTTTAATTCAAGGGGTTTAACAAAAGTATAGCATTAACCCTTTAAGAATTACATTTACATTTACAGCATTTGGCAGACGCCCTTACCCAGAGCGACTTACATTTATCTCATTTATACATCTGAGCAGTTGAGGGTTAAGGGCCTTGCTCAGGGGCCCCAACAGTGGCAGCTTGGCGGTGCTGGGGTTTGAACTCATGACCTTCTGATCAGTAGCCTAACGTCTTAACCACTGAGCTACCACTGCCTTGGTAGAACAAAAATATAGAGGAACAATGGACAAATTAACAATCATAAATATTAGGATTATTTTTAATACTTGCAGTCAATAACTGCCTGAAATCTGGAACCCATAGACATCACTAAATGCTGAGTTTCCTCCCTGGAGATGCTTTGCCAGGCCTTTACTGCAGCAGCCTTCAGTTGACGCCTGTTTGTGGGTCTTTCTGCCTTCAGTTTTGTCTTCAGTAAGTGAAAAGCAGCTCAATTGGGCTGAGGTCATCTGAGATTAAGAACATTCCATTTCTTTGCCTTAAGAAGCCCTTGGGTTGCTTTCGCAGTATGATTTGGGTCGTTATCCATCTGTATTGTGAAGCACTGTCCTATCAGTTTTGTAGCATTTGAATGAATCTGAGCAGAAAGTATAGCTCTATACATTTCATAATTCATCCTGCTACTTCTATCAGCAGTCACATCATCAATAAACACCAGTGACCCAGTTCCATTGGCAGCCATACAAGCCCACACAATAACACTTCCTCCACAAAGTTTGACAGATGATGTGGTATGCTTTGGATCATGAGCCATTCCTTTCCTTCTCCATACTCTTCTCTTCCCATCATTCTGGCACAAGTTAATCTTGCATCAGAACTGGGCAGGTGTTTTTTTTTTTTTTTTTTTTTTTTTTTTTAGCAAAGTCTAATCTGGCCTTTCTATTCTTGAGTGTTACCCGTGGTTTGCATCTTGAGGTAAACCTTCTGTATTTACATTCATGAAGGCATCTCTTGATTGTAGACTTTGACAAAGATACACCTACCTCCTCCAGTGTTCTTGACTTGGCTAGATGTTGTGAAGGGGTTTTTCTTCAAGGAAAGAATTCTGCATTCATCCATTTTAGTTGTCTTCCATGGTCTTCCAGGACTTTTGGTGTTGCTGAGCTCACCAGTGCATTCCTTCTTTTTTGGCCACTCTTAAAGTTTCTGTTCTTTCTGTGATAGGTCTGTTTTGTTTTTCAGCCTAAGGATGGTCTCCTTCACTTGCCTCGACACTTCTTTGGACCGCATATTGAGAGTTCCCGTGAACAGCTACCAAATGCAAATTCAATGCTTGAAATCAACTCCAGACCTTTTCTCCTTAATTTGTCATGCAATAACAAGAACACCGGCCACAACTGGTCATGAAACTGCTTATCAGTCAATTGTCCAATTATTTTTGAGCCTGTGAAAATGGAGGGACTGTAATTCCTAAACAGTTAATGCAATATTTTTGTTAAACCCCTTGAATTAAAGCTGAAAGTCTACACATCAATCACATATTGATTCAAATTGACTGTGGTGGTGTACAGCGGCAAACATTACAAAAATTGTGTCACTGTCCAAATACTTATGCACCTGACTGTAGTAAACAGTTTTACCATAAACTAACATTATAGTAAACAGTTTTAACACAAACTAGCATTATAGTAAGCAAGCTATCCATACACTGCCATTATAGTAAACAAGTTTTTTCTAGTGTTCAACTTCTTTGGTTTTGTCTTCATTCTTATCACATCATAATACACGACAGCTCTTACATCCAATACAAAACATCTTTCAAGTTTCTTTTTTAGGTTTCAGGTCTAATATTCAATGCACACTACTCTGTCCTTAACGACAGAATTCTTGTCTAGCTAGTGTACTTACAAGAACATCAGCCCTTTTAAGGCTCTGTACCAATGGAATTATTTAATGTTCATGTTTTATAATTGGTAGTAAAGGTGGTCATATGTGTTCAGTGTACATTGTCTCAAACCACACACTCTTTCAAGTTTACTTGTTAGGGTGAATCTTAGTAAGGAACTGTTCTATTAAGTAGTAGCATTTGGGACACAGCCAGAGGTTTGAATGTCAGGGAATTTCCCACTGTTCAGTAGAAACTCGGATGAGCGAGGGAATGAATTTAATCATGCTCGACATTTAGAATAATCTAGAAGACTGCGTGTGTGTGCGTGTTGTCCATTTTATCTGACCTGATCACTTGCTGTTTTGGATGGAGCTTCCATGTGGGTGTGTGTGTGTGTGTGTGTGTGTGTGTGTGTGTGTGTGTGTGTGTGTGTGTGTGTGTGTGTGTGTGTGCGTGTGTTTTTCCCCTCATGATCCAGCAGAGTTTCCCACCACTGTGAGGCTCCATCCTAATCCAAGAGAATCAGTGCCGGCTCCCTGCTGCCCTTTGATCGCCAAGTCCATCATTTGTTTTGCTTGCCACCTCATCGTTATTAGGACACAGCCCATTTAGTCCTCCATTAAGCACCGGTGACACACAGCATCTTTGGCATGACTATAAACAGACTTACGGGCTGCAACGCAATCAAACACTCTGCAGGTGCACACACACACACACACACACACACACACTCTTACTGACTCACACACACGCACACACACAGAGCAGTGGGTCTTTTCCCAGCAGATTCTGGGCGGTGATACTGTCCAAACCACAGGCTGAATGGAAAATCACATCTTAGTTTTTCTTATTACACAACGTTGGCTGCATCAGAGGAAACCTAACACAACTGATGATGTCACAGCATCCGCAGTTCTCCTGTACAGCTGTTACATAAAGCTGAATCCGTTCCTTACCCATCTAAAATGATGGGTAATACACAGCCTCTGAGAATTGCTACAAAAATTAACTACACATCAACAGTGACATACCAACAACCTTCACAGGGCAGGGGTGAAGGTATCACAATCCACCATTCGAAGAAAACTTCAAGAGCAGAAATGTAGAGGCCATACCAGAAGATGCAAACCACTCATGAGCAGTAAGAATCAGAAGGCCAGACTGAAATTTGCAAAAGAAATACAGAGATGAGCCACAAAAGTTCTGGAACCAAGATTAACTTCTACCAAAGTGATGGAAAGGCCAAAGTGTGGAGAAAGAAAGGATCTGCTCATGATCCAAAACATACAAGCTCATCTGTGAAACATGGTGAAGGTAGTGTCATGGCTTGGGCTTACATGGCTGCTTCTGGAACAGGCTCACTAATCTGTATTGATGTAACTCATGATGGTTGCAGCAGAATGAATTCAAAACATTTTGTTTGTCAATTTACGGAGAAATGCATCCAAATGAATCGGGAGGAGCTTCATCATGCAGCAAGACAATGATCCAAAACACGTTGCCATCTCAACAAAGGACTTTATCAGGGGGGAAAAGTGGAAGGTTTTAAGACTGGCAATTGCGCAGCATTTCATCTCCTGAAGAGGAGACTGAAGGGACAAACCCCCCCGGAACAAACAGCAACTGAAAGAGGCTGTGGTAAAAGCCTTGAAAAGCATCACAAAAGAAGAAACCAACAATTTGGTGATGTCAATGAGCAAGGGATATGCAAACAAATATTAAGTGCTATTTACTTTCATTTACTTCAAGGTTTATCTGTTCCTATACTTTTGCTTGCCTAAAAATTGGGTGGTCTGATACAAAAGGTTTTATGTTGTTTAACACATCCAGATGTAAATACCAGGAAATAAAAGTTGAAATCCTAAACTCTCATCTCGTATCCATCTTTTGATCTCAAACCCAAACGTCTTTGGTGTACAGCACAAACAAATGAATTGACCTTGCCGTTCCAATAGTTTCGGATGGGACTGTAATTGCAAGTGATTGGAGCAGAGCCTGATAATGGCCTGTGTTCAAGTATGAACACTTGCCGGACATGAATTTGAGACAGGGCCTTTAAACGGTTGACGTTCTAGTAAAAACACTACTGCATCCTAGTTTTGAGTATTTTGGACGGAGCTGTAAATCCGCAGTGTGTTTTGCTGAGAGTGGGCAGAGTTGCACGTGCTGTAAGTGAACTTTACGTCTGCGAGGGTCGGTGCAGCTGCAGCGCACGAGCTTGGCTTCAAACGAGCCGCTCATCAGAGACAGGACATTCCAGAGCGCCCGGCTCAACGAGCTGTGAAATCACACTGACGGAGGGAGGGAGGGAGGAAGCGAGGAAAGGAGCCACTAGGAGGGAGTCGTGGAATTTCGGGTCCGGCTCGCTCACACACCTCTCTTTCTCCTTCTTTCTGTCCACACAGGTGTGAGGAAAGGCAGAGTGTCAGCGAGGTCTGATCGGTGAAACTGCACATTTAATTATTGTCGTTTCAATAAAACGACTGAGATGAAGTTTCGCTGGGGTCTCATCAGTGGATGATGATACATAATCTACTGGAAAACATTTATTCAAAAGCATGATTTAAGACCTCTGATATGCTGTTTATGACTTTTCTCCAACTTGTCTCACAATATGATGATATAAACTTGAATGGATAACCTAATTTAAAAAGTTATCTAGCAGTTAAGCTACAAGTTAACGTATGATGCCCAAACACTGGTTATGTATAAACAGCTCCACTGTCCTCAATGCCTCAAACATTTAATTTTTCCCTCTTATAATGACTATATAGTGGAAAAAACACTTCTTCATTACATTGTTTCATTTCCTATGTTCATCCATCAGTTCAAAAACCTGTAGAATTTGTATGACTAGATATGGGAACCAGGTTCACTGTGGTGCGCACGCATTTCTGATCTGCAACATCTGCAATATTTGCAATACAAATGCAATACACTTCACAATCCCCTTTTCCCTTTCTCAATCTTTACAGTATAGGTGCATCCCAAATCGAATACTTATGCACTATTCTACGTCATTTTGTAGTATAAATAGTGTGAGTAGTGTTCACACTGAAAATTCCAACAAGAAGAAGTGAATTCAAGTACCCGGATGCTGCACTTATTCAACAGAAAAAACATGTGGAATGTTGGACACTTCATGCACTCAATGGTCGCAGCTTTGCTGACGCTGGATGAAATCTTTTTTTCAAGATTGCGGACGGCACTCCGGTGGACGAGACTTCTTACAAATGGTAAAAGGGAACACTGACAAACAGTAAAATGAAGAAATTCATTTTAATTGACTCTAAAGCTAGTGGTGTTACATTAAGTGCGTTCGATGTCATTTGCCATCGACTGGGAAATGGCTTATACTTCTGGTTAGTTAAAAAAACTTTAGACTTTTTCCAAAAAACTTTTTCCATTTGAGATGATACTACCCTTCTAAAATTCATACACTAGACGGTAGAGTACGTAGTGCATAGTTTAAGTGCACAGTACATTATTTGGGACACAACTTATATCTTATATCAGAAATTGTTCTGTACATCATAGATACACTGACCATACTATTCGCTTTAAAACAAGATTTCTGCGAATTGTAAACCAACCACCCCCCAAAAAAAACCCACCATCTGCCTACTGCCTGCTTGCTTTTTGCATCTGCAACCTTGTTCCAAAACTAGCCCAATTTTATAAATAAATAAATAAATAAATAAACAAACAAACAAACAAACAACCCTGGAGCTTCCACCATATTTTGACCCGTATTTATTTATATATCTCTACCGGCCAATCACGACTGATGTGGGCGGGCATTCTGGACGCTTCGGTTTCAGAGAGCAACTTTTCCAAACAGCTGGCCCGTCCTTTCCGAAGTGCCTTTCCGTAGCCTACAGAATGCTTCACGTGGAAGAATAAATCAGGCTTTATGTAACACCTCATGTTCTGCTGTTTCTATACAATAGTAAATAGAAATAGTAAGAATAGTAAAGGCTTGCTTTTACTCTCTAAAATGGAAAAGAAGCCCACCCCAGGAGAGGCTGGCCTTCAGTGACGTATAGGAACTGGACGGTAGTGTCACTAATAACATGCAGTGATGCAATTAATTACTAGAACTCCATTTCCCTGTCCTGGTAAAATCATAGCAGAGATAAAACACTAATGAAAAAAAGACATTGCTTTGAGGAGTGCTACCTATGAGTTCAGTTTATGATGTCAAGAAACCAATCACATACAGTACTGTGCAGAAGAAATGCTGTAGAGCAAAGATGCCTTCAAAATAATGAAATTAAATGTTTCTACATTAAAAGAAAATACCATAAAGAGCAGTAAACAGTAGTAAATGAAACAAAGTAAATATTTGGTGTGACAAAAAAAATAAAAATGTAAATAAAAATAGCAGCCTCCGGTACAATTTGTGCAGTTTTATAAGGAAATGAGCTGGTAAGTTTTATTGAGCATCTTGCAGAACCAGCCGCAGTTCTTCTGGAGACTTTGACTTTCACACTCGCTTCTTATTTTTGCAGCAAAACCCAGCAGCCCTCATTGTGTTTTTTGTCAGAAAAGTGTCTCTTACGTAATATGCTGCTTTCTTTAATGACATACAAACATTTTTCTGTAACATTTAATTTTGTGCTAGAAAACTAATGTTTGGGAATCTAAAATGTTTTTTGTACTGACTTGATCATGTAGAAGTCATAAGATAAAAAAATCTATAACAAAGTTTGTACTAAAAAAAAATAGGGTGCCTAAAACTTTTGCACAGTACATAATATATATGGAGGATGAGGTGGTACATGGAACAGCCTGCACAACCTGAAGGCTAAATAAGAATGTGCTACTGTTAAATAAGTCTTATACGCTGATCAGCCATAACATTAAAACCACCTGTCTAATATTGTGTGTGCCACCAAAACAGCTCTGACCCGTCGAGGCATGGACTCCACTAGAACTCTGAAGGTGTGCTGTGGTATCTGGCACTAAGTCATCAGTAGCAGATCCTTTAAGTCCTGTAAGTTGTGAGGTGGGGCCTCCATGGATTGGACTTGTTTGTCCAGCACATCCCACAGACGCTCTATTGGATTGGGATCTGGGAAATTTGGAGGCCAAGTCAACACCTTGAACGCTTTGTCATGTTCCTCAAACCTCTTAGATTTTAATCACCCAGAAATCAAGAAAACAGTGTGAAACAGTGAACATCAGAGCTGTGTGTGTGTGTATGTGTGTTTGTGTGTTAGAGTGTCAGGCTCCCACATGCTGAATAAGACCTTTAATGAGCCTGCTCTGATTACAGCCCCCAACTGATTGGTTGATAGAGTCTCATCAAGTCTCAGTTTATTATACATGCAAATACAGGAAGTGATTACAGTGATTACACACCCACGCTGCACCGCCACGTGGCCAGCAGGTCAAAGCCCTGCCCACTAACCATGATAACACACGTGTTATTTGCATTCGCACCGTGTTTATCTGAGGGTCAGACCTTTCCTCCTCTAAGTGTGTGTGTTTTATTCGGGGTGTCTTGCGCTTACATACACACACACTCACACGCGTTCCACCCACAGCTTTCCACCTCACACAATGTGATCTTTATGTATGGCAGCATGTGACTGTGTGTTTGTGTGTGTGTGTGTGTGTGTGTGTGTGTGTGTGTGTGTGTGTGTGTGTGTGTGAGACAGTGATGCTTCAGGGCTGAGGGGAATCCTCATGACATTTATCCAGCTTAGAACTGAACATGCAAACCTCTCTATCTGACTTTCTCACATATCACATTCACTTAATTGCTTATAAGCCATACGTTCAAGCTGGATTAGCTAGCTGGGGAGGTACTGTAATTAAGAAGAAAAAGAGAAAGATGTGCAATAGGAAGAAAGTATAAAAGAAAGAACAAAAATATAGAATGAAAGAAATGCAACAGAAAGAAAGAAAGAAAGAAAGAAATGCAACGGAATGAAAGGAAGAAAGAGAAAAATGTGCAATAGGAAGAAAGAAAGAAAAAGAAAGAGAAAAGACAGAAAAAGAAAGAGAGAAAGATGTGCAATAGGAAGAAAGGAAGAAAGGAAACAAAAATGCAGAATGAAAGAAAAAGAAAGAGAAAGAAAGACAGAACAAAAATATAGAAAGAAAGAAAGAAAGAAAGAAAGAAAGAAAGTAAGATGTGCAATATGAGGAAAGTAAGAAAGATAGAACAAAAATATAGAAAGAAAAATGCAATAGAAAGAAAGAAAGAAAGAAAGAAAGAAAGAAAGAAAGAAAGAAAGAAAGAAAGAAAGAGAGGAAGAAAGGAAGGAAGGAAGAAATGAAGGAAAGAAAAATGTGCAATAGGAAGAAAGTAAGGAAAAAAGACTTAAAGCTGAAATTTGAATAAGTAAACAGTTTATAAAATCAGCTAAACGTATTTATATAAAATATAAAATTGGGCTAAAATCGAGAGCTCATGAGTTTGAATCTTGGCGATGTGGATGGAAGGGATGGTATCACACTCCTGTCACTAGCCAATCGCAGGTATCTGTGAGCTCATGTATGTGGAAAATGGCTGATAGCTCTGAGTGTGTTACACTGCCCTGTGACGCAGCATGAGGAGCAGTTGGAAAAGATCTGGTTGGCTTCACACGTCTCAGAGGAAGCACATTTTAGCCTTCACCCTCCTGCCTGGCTGCTGTCTTACTGAAGTGTCAGAAAGAGAACTGCACAGCCAAGAGTGATTTTATCCGGTCTCTCAATCTGTCTCTTTTTCTCTGTAAATGAAACATACTGTTCTGCTGTGTGTGTGTGTGTGTGTGTGTGTGTGTGTGTGTGTGTGTGTGTGTGTGTGTGTGTGTGTGTGTGCGTGTGTGTGTGTGTGTGTGTGTGTGTAATTTATGACTTCCTTAACAGTGTGTTTTTCCTCTCCGTTGGGAATGATTTTTGTGACCTTAAATTCCATCAGCAGGTAAAAAATCTGGAATTTGGATTATTTAACAGATGCTCCGTGTGGCGTTGGTTTACAGTGGAAGACAAGAGAGACACAGTGAGACAGATAGAGACACTTAAACGAGCATAAATGAACACACACTGAGTGCCCACAGGTCACTTTACGTGTGTGTGTGTGTGTGTGTGTGTGTGTGTGTGTGTGTGTGTGTGTGTGTGTGTGTGTGTGTGTGTCCCACAGGTAACTGATCACAGTAACTGGACACTATGTGCAGTCAGACAGCATTTTACACTCCTTCGCTTTGCACTCCATACACCACTGACAGGAAGTGGCAATAACGTGCTCAGATTCCCACAGTAACAAGGACAATTAGTTCAAACCTTATTTTCTACATTGGCACCATTTTCTATCCATCCATCGCTGTATTAGACAACATACACACACATTTTTTTAAATTGCATTATGGGGACTCACACTAGCTTTGTGGGGACATTAGTACATCATGGACACACACACACACACACACACACACATTCACAAGACACCAAAAACAGACACCATACACACATATTCAAAGAAATATGACATTATGGGGACTCATTAGTACATCATAAACACACACAGACACGGTCATAAACAAGATATATTTATAAACAATTAAGTATATTTTAAGTATGGGGTGATAGTACACAATTTAAGACACAGCTTATGACCACACCCACAACAACATTTGACCTAAGTAAAACATTTGCAGTCAGTTAAGTGTTTTTTTGTTTTTTTTGACAAAACCAGCTAACAGTCATGTTCTAGACATTTGTTTATTGTTAATTTTAGTCTAGACAAATGACAAAAACGACAGCAATTTTCTTAAACGTCTTAAACGTAACAGTTTTAGTTTATTTGTTTATTAAATTCCCCCTGTGTGCTCATTTTAAGTTTCCAAACCACGATGCAATAATTTCCCTTGTATTAATCTTCTTTTAATGAAATGTCAGAACACTTTACGAATATCACATTGTCATTAAGGGCTTACTAAAGCGGTTCTCCTTCTCGGATGTCCCTGAAGTAAATGAAAATTCAGCAGTGGCTTAAACAATCACGCAGCTGGGACTATGTCTCTAACATGCAGCTGCTCCTTCACAGGGAACTGGGTACATTTAATACCATTACTCTAGTCAGGACATTTCTTATACTGCTAATACAGTACTGTGCAGAAGTTTTAGGCACCCTATTTTTTTAGTACAAACTTTGTTATAGATTTTTTATTTTATGACTTCTACATTATCAAGTCAGTACAAAAAACATTTTAGATTCCCAAAGATTAGTTTTCTAGCACAAAATTAAATGTTACAGAAAAATGTTTGTATGTCATTAAAGAAAGCAGTATATTACGTAAGAGACACTTTTCAGACTAAAAACACAATGAAGGCTGCTGGGTTTTGCAAAAATAAGAAGCGAGTGTGAAAGTCAAAGTCTCCAGAAGAACTGTGTCTGGTTCTGCAAGATGCTCAATAAAACTTACCAGCTCATTTCCTTATAAAACTGCACACATTGTACCGGAGACTACTATTTTTTTGTCACACCAAATATTGACTTTGTTTCATTTCATTTAATTATTTTGAAGGCATCTTTGCTCTACAGCATTTCTTTGCATGTGCCTAAAACATTTGCACAGTACTGTATATCAAATATATAAATGAAATTGAGTGGATCCGCTGGGGTATAATCAGGAATCCTAGTTCTAGCTAGCTAGCAGAAAAAAACATTGAATATATTTAAAAAAAAAAAATTTTAAACATAGCACAGGCTCAGATACATCACTAGATACAAGTATCTGTCATCTAAACATTACGCAGGGGCCTATGCTCAGTCTGCAGGGATTAACACGCACACGCACACACACACACACACACACACACACGCACTCTCTTCACACACCATTTTAAATCCCCATTAACAGACTCTGGTTTATGAGCTCCCTGACACAACTTTACAACACGGCAAACAGACAGTAAACACCAGGCGACGGGATTTAACACGCGATTAAAATGCCGTTAATTAGAACTAGAGGAAAGCTGTAAAGCCGAGGAACAGGACTAGTCGGGGGTGGATGGGGTTAGGGAGTGGGCTCAAGGGGGAGTGAGGGATGGGAGCAGGGCTGCACAGCTGCCCCTAAACGAAAAGAACAGATCGTGGCGTCGGTGCATGCGACTCATCTCATCTCTCTCTCTTTTTTTTTTTGCTTCCCTCCAGAATTCCTGCGTTTGCTCGCCGTATCAAAGGTCAGAGTGTTAACGGCCTTCTGCGCCTCTCCAAGCATTCCCTCACACACTCGCCGATATAAATCAGCCCCTGCTCACCGTCTATCAGTCTGTCTGCTACTCCACATTTCAAACACTTCTCCTGCACACACTGGCCAACGCACACAGTGCGGTCACTGCTGGTTGTTGTTACATTACGATTGTTGTTACGATCGTTGTCATTTCACGTCATTTCATGTATTTGTGCAATCCTAAATACTCCACAGACTTTCAAAAAAAAAAAAAAAAAAAAAAGAAAGGATTCTAATGATGGTGTGTTAGGCCTGGGTTAGACTTCTGCACCCAGGTATCTGTCAACATGAGTGGGCCATAATGTGAACGTGTCCACTAGGGAACGGAAAATAAAACGAACTAAATGAAAGCCTCGTCTCGCTGCAAAATGAATGGAGAAGTGGTTAAGTAGTGAATGTGGGAATACTGCAGATCACTGCTTACGTCACTGATACCGTGCTATTAGATTTTAAAGTCAAATAGACAGGGGACGGCTGTGTTTTTCTGTCAAAGACACGTGTACATACTGCGTACTAAAAGAGAATACATAATAAGCCCAAACTACATACCATCTCTGAAATGTTTTTTTTTTTTAACTTATAAACTTATGCTACTTATACATTTCCATTATGTTAGTTATCCCAACAGATAGCTAAACAACATGAAATGAAATTCTATTTTGTTTATATTAATGTGCTCGTCCTAATAAACGACTATTTCTATAGTAACAGCTATAGTCTATAGTCACAGTAACGAATTCGCAATTTCAGAAATCGAAATCTTTCAACGAGTTCACAAGTTGTGACACAACAGTGACGTTTCTCAATATAGCAGATCCCTTAAGAATTCTGATAACAGCCAAGGCAAAGTGTATAATAGACTTGTTTCTCAGTTATTTATCAATATATGTGAGGGAAATGTTTACTGTTTTGCCACTGTGCTTGTCTGTACAAATACAAATGACTCCATGGCTAGGAACTAACTCACCAAGTCTGTAGTCTCAGACCTTACCTGGCCTGTGCATATTTGCAAAATTATTCTCACAGATTTCCCATCTTTCCTGTCATTTTGAAGAAGCACAAATTTTAACACTCTATTTGTGCGACACAAGAAATGTAAGTAATAATTTATCATTTATGGTTGAATTTTGGACCTCAAAGACACACATACAAGATACCACAAACAATGACACCATACACACATTCAAAGAAATATGACATTATGGGGACTCAGATCACACACTAGCTTTGTGGGGACATTAGTAATACATGGACATGGACACGGACACACACACACACACACACACACACACACACACACACACACACACACACACAAACACACACACACACCATATATACAAGACATGGACACATGGACACACACGCACACACACACAAACACACACACACACCATATATACAAGACATGGACACACACACACACACACACACACCATATATACAAGACATGGACACACACACACACACACACACACACACACACACACACACAGACACACACACACAAAGGGACTGTTTGTTTTAACCACAGGAGTGTGTGACACCTCGTCTGTAATCGGTGTTAACCCCGTTTTATGATGTCTGCTTCCTGACGCATGAAATTACATTAACAGAGAGACAGAGACACAGAGAGGGAGACATTCTCAGGTTGCCAGACTCATCTCAAAAAGCAAGCGAGACACCCTGAATGCGGTTTTTTGTGTGTGGTGTGCCAATTTTTTTTATTTATTTTTTTATCAAAAAGAAATCAAATTAAGTGTAAAGTGAATAAATCAGCATATGGTTTGGAGTCACTGAACAATAACACTCACTATCTTCTCGGTGTATGAGACCGTAATTACTCACTGACAGGGTTTTGTTGTTGGTTGATTAATGCTGAAAGGCACTTCACCACTAAACACGTGTCACGTATCAAATAAAAGCGTCGCGTTTAGCCCGCGTTGTTACTAAAGCCTACTGGAAACCCATGCTTGAGAAGTGCTAATTAGCCTTTCACGCTACCAAGAAATAGTAGTCAAGTAAACATAAAAGAACATGCGGTTTGGGACGTGAACACAAATACTAGCTAGCAAAGACGAAATTCTGTGCTACATAGTGCGACTGATCAGCGGTTAGTGAGACAAGAAAGCATGAAGTAAGAAAGGAAGTAATGAGTGTGCATTCTTTTATACATTTTTTTAAAAACATTTTTTATTTTTTATAACCTGTCATTTTCATTCTTTCTTTATCTTTTTCATTTATTGTTTATTTCTTTTTATTTCTCCTTCTTTCTTTCTGTATTTTTGTTCTTTCTTTTTTCTATTATACAATTTCCATTCTTATTTTGTATTTTCTTTTTTTCTTTCTTTTTCATTTCTTCTTACATTCTTACTTGTTATACATTTTTCATTCTCTCTTCACTCTGTTCTATTTTGCCTTTGCTTCTTGCTTTCTTTGTTTCTTTGTTGTTTTGTTGCCTTCCTTCCTTTCATTCATTATTCATTCATATTTTCTTTCTTTCATGGTTAATTTTTATTTTTGTTGTTTCTAATTGTTCTAGAATTTTCTTAATTCTCCTGTTCTTTCTTTCTTTTTTCCTGTCTTTCTTTAATTAACTATTAATTTATATTTTCTTTCGTTCATTCCAACTTTCTTCCATTTTTAATTTTTTTTTTTGTTCTTTTTTGTATTTTCTTTTTTTCTTTCTTTTTCATTTGTTCTTACATTCTTTCTTGTTATACATTTTTCATTCTCTCTGCGCTTGTTTTTTGCTATTTTGCCTTTCTTTCTTTCTTTTTTCTTTGTCTTTAATTATTATTTTCTTCCTTGCTTTCATTCATTATTCATTATTTTTTTCTTTCTTTCATTCCATCTTTCTTTCATGGTTAATTTTATTTTGGTTGTTTTTCTTTTTTTTTTTTAATTGTTCTAGAACTTTCTTCATTCTCCAGTTCTTTCTTTCTTTCTTTGCTATATACTGTGACTGATTAGTGGTTAGTGAGAATAAAGCATGAAGTAAGAAAGAATAATGAGTAATGAGTGTACATTCTTTTATACATTTTATTTTTTACCTTTATGTCATCTTCATTATTTCTTCACGTTATCTTTTTTATTTATTGTTTATTTCTTTTTTTATTTCTCCTTCTTTCTTTCTTTTAAAAAAAAAATAATTTTACATATTTTGTCTGTTATTTTTGTTCTTTTTTTCTTTTTTCGATTATAGAATTTTCATTCTTATTTTTGTTGTTTCTTTTTTTTTCATTTGTTCTTACATTCTCCCTCTGTTCTTCTTTTGCTATTTTTTCCTTTCTTTCTCTCTTTCTTTCTCTTTAATGACCATTTTCTTCCTACCCACCTTCCTTCCTTTCATTATTCATTCCATCATTCTTTCACGGTTAATTTTTTATTTTTGTTGTTTCCTTCATTCTCCTGTTCCTTCTCTCTTTGATATATTCAGTGCGACTGATTAGCAGATAGTGAGACGATAAAGTGTGAAGTAAGAAAGAACGTAATGAGTGTGCAGTTCTGATCAGTTTAACAAAGTTAGTACGAGGTCAGTACGAGGAAACAAGAAGGACAGAAGTTTCAGATTCGGACGATGAGGTCGCTTTACATGGTTTTCAATTCAAACTGAAATTTATATGCTTTGACCAAATCTCCATTTCAAGGGCACTGAGTGGCAGAAGCCATTAATCAGCACACACTCAGCAGTGCGAGTGTGTGTGTGTGTGTGTGTTTGTGTGTGTGCGTGAATTCACACGCTCTTATAACATCACCAATCAGTGACTGTTGGCTAAACACTGACTCCTGTTAGCACTGTGGTGTTAATAAATCTAAATTTAACACCTAACTGAGCAGAGCTTAACACCTTTATCATCTCCAACACCCCCCACCAGCCCCAGCCCCAGCCCCACACCCACACCCACACCCACACCTGCAAGATGATAAACACAAACTTAAAAGTTAAGTGTGTTCCATAAGCGGTGTTTATCTATCAACGTGTGTGAATTAATGTTCGGTGAAAATAAAAGCCTCGCCTCAGGTTTAGCCGCACTGCTTTACCTTGCAGTCCTGTATTTGTGTGTGTGTTTGTGTGTGTGTGTGTGTGTGTGTGTGTGTGGTAACCTTGGATCCGGTGCTGCATAAATGTTTCAAAAGAAGCCTGTTTACTTTTTAATACCCATAATACAGCGCAAGTCTGAACGCTTTGTGGAGCTGAGTCACAGTAGACGGGATGAAACCACATCAGAGCGTGACTGCTTGTTGTATAAATCTGAATTGAAAGTGTGTTGTGTGTGTGACATTTAATCCGCAGTCTGTACATTAATCAGCACAGTGTCCCTAAACTGGCATTCCTCACACCTCTTCACCCTTTACTGTGATGAGTCCACGACTAAAGCAGGAGTCTGTTCACACTCTGTTTTGTGGATCATTTCAGAGAGAGGTGTACTGTGGATTTTGGGTTTTATGAATTTTATACTTTTATAGTTGAAAAATGTGAAATTTTCACTTTCAAACAATGGTGATCAGTTTATCACGCTTCGCTTCATCAGTAATGCACACGCTTTTACTTTAATATTTAGAAAGAAATTTCTTTATTTCTTATGTTCCTTATTTCATTTAATCTCTTTTTTATTCAATTTATTTACCTTTTTCTATGCATTTCACAATCTTTCACACATTTTTCCTTTTATTTATTTATTTTCTTATTACTTTGGTCACCTTCACTTTCTTCAGATTATCTTGATCATTTAACGTGTATTTCTTTTTTTTTTTTTAATTTGATCTTCTTTCTTCATAATTTTATATACGGTCTTTCTTATTTTTGTCTTTTTTCTTTTATACAATTTTATACAATCTTTCTTATACATTTTTACTTATACCCTTTCTTCTTTTTTTTTTTTTTTGCTATTTTGCCTTTCTTTCTTTCTTTTTAGTCTTTCTTTGCCTTTAATCATTGTTCTCTTCCTTCCTTCCTCTTTCTTTCTTTATTGTTGTTTTTAACCGTTCTAGAATTTCTTCATTCGCCTGTTCTTTCCTTTTTTCTTTCTTCCTTCCATTCATTATTTATTCGTATTTTCTCTTTCATTCCATCTTTCTTTCATTGTTGATTTTTTTTGTTATTCTTTTTTATTGTTATAGAATTTTCTTCATTCGCCTGTTCTTTCCTTTTTTCCTTTCATTCATTATTCATTCATATTTCTTTCTTTAATTCAATCTTTCTTTTGTTGTTAAATTTTTACTTTTGTTCTTTTTAATTGGCCTGTCATACCTTTCTTTCTTCCTTTCCCTCCTTTTCCTATCTAGTTTCTTTCTAACTTTATCTATATTTATTATCTGGCTATGATTTTTAGTACAGAAAACCAATCTTTCTAACCACTAATTGGCCAGCGTGTTAGCAGGCTCAGATAGCACAAAGTGTTTCTCTTTGTTATGCAGTATTTATTACCACTGTCCCAAACCACATGCTTTCTTAAGTGTTCACGCTGAGCATAACTCCCTAGAATGAATCCCGGTGACAACCCTTCTAGCATACACTAGTGTTTGGGACACAGCCCAAACTCTTCCTCTGAGCTTTCTCGTGGGCTTGAATGTGTGATAACACATTTAAAACTCTGTACTAAAAGCTGTATTCAATATCTGACATACAAGAGCTTTTGGTGAAGAGCTTTTCATCATTAATCATCAACACTAAACCCCCCCTCCAGTGTGCAATTACAATCACCCACTTACCCTCTCCACTATAAAAAAAAAAGAGCATAAGATCTAACGTGTTAAGTGCACGTTAACCCTAAATCGCCCTGCACTAGGTTGGTGTTGCTAATGTTGTCTGTTATCAGGCTCTCTGAAGCTCTTCAGCTTTCATCACACTCCTCTTCATCAGCAAGTTCATGTTTACATTGTCAGTTAAGGCCTCAGTCATTCTCACTTTCTGTCTCTCTATCGGTCTCTGCATGTCACTCATCTGCTGATGGCTCAGTCCGTCTTTCTAAGTGAAGTGGATGATGGAGGGATTAGTGTGTGAGAGAAGACTCTTTGTTTATTCACCACGCTGTGGCGGAAGGTGCGATTCTCTCTCACACGGCCAAGGAGACAGATTCGGTTTCAGAAATGGTGGGTGGGTTTGTAATGGAAGTTGTGGACGGTGACATTGCATACAAGAAGACATCATTTACACACGCATTATTTTTATATACACACACACACACAGATATAAAGTAATCACATACTTACAAAAAAAAAAAAAAAAAAGTATAGCAAGCTATATATTTGGCTAACAATTCCATTAGTATCTAGCATTAACAATGAGCTTCCTTTCTTCATTCTGTCATAGTCATGCTGTTAAGCTTTAGACAGCTCTTAAAAATTATTCAAATATTTTACCTTTATTTTTTCTTGCATAATATAAAAATATCTAACTAACCAACAGTAGTACTAGTTGTTGCAGTAGTAGTAGTGGTGGTAGTAGTAACTAATAGTAGTAGTACTGGTGGTGGTAGTGGTAGTGGTGGTAGTAGTAGTAACTAATAGTAGTAGTAGTGGTGGTGGTGGTGGTAGTAGTAGTAGTAGTAACTAGTAGTAGTAGTAGTAGTAGTGGTGGTGGTGGTAGTAGTAGTAGTAACTAGTAGTACTGGTGGTGGTAGTAGTAGTAGTAGTGACTAATAGTAGTAGTAGTACTGGTGGTGGTAGTAGTAGTAGTAGTGACTAATAGTAGTAGTAGTAGTAGTAGTAGTAGTAGTGGTGGTGGTGGTAGTAGTAGTAGTAGTGGTACTACTGCTGGTGGTAGTAGTAGTAGTAGTGGTGGTGGTGGTAGTAGTAGTAGTAGTAGTAACTAGTAGTAGTAGTAGTAGTAGTAGTAGTGGTGGTGGTAGTAGTAGTAGTAACTAATAGTAGTAGTAGTGGTGGTGGTAGTAGTAGTAGTAACTAATAGTAGTAGTGGTGGTGGTGGTAGTAGTAGTAACTAATAGTAGTAGTAGTGGTGGTGGTAGTAGTAGTAACTAATAGTAGTAGTAGTGGTGGTGGTGGTAGTAGTAGTAACTAATAGTAGTAGTAGTGGTGGTGGTAGTAGTAGTAACTAATAGTAGTAGTAGTGGTGGTGGTGGTAGTAGTAGTAACTAATAGTAGTAGTAGTAGTAGTAGTAGTAGTAGTAAAACTAAGCATTTGCCACTTGTGTTAAAACAAAAACGAGGTGGGAATTTGTCACTTTGTCACACTTATATAAATCAAGCGGTAATCATCACTTGTTAGCTAATTGCTGTTTTTTAACAATGGTGGGTAAGATGATCATCCTATGAAAGCTAGGAATGTCTGGCTAATGTTTATGATAACATCCACCCTGGAAGCAGGAAATAAAAAGGTTTCTTTAGTTCCCAGGAACTAAAATAAGTTTCTGCAGTGGAAATTCCCCCAATTATACATTTTCTCTTTCTCTTTTCTGTAAAGTGGCTCAGGTGCTAAGCATTCCTTCAGTAAAATAAACTCAAGACAAACTTTAATATGTCTTATTCTTCCAGTTGTTTTGGTAACATGACAAACTTTTCGTTTGTTTTGTTTTATTAAGTTAAAAAAACGAGAGAAAAAGAAAGGCTGGTGATGGAACGACACAGTTTCATAGCTGTTACAACGTGAGGAGTAATAGGAACAAACTTAAAATGTTAAGGATTTATTAATGCTGCTTTCATTAATAAAATAAAAGATTTGTAACTGTTTGCAAATTGCTGTGACAGAGGAATAAACCACTGTGAAATGTGCTGTTACTCCGGTGTTGATTTTCCAATAGCACACCTATAGCACGTCGTGTCGCATTTTATTCCTTACTAATTACTATTAATTAGTAGTAATTCCTTACTAAGTACTAATTACTCACTAGGAATCCAGTGGTGTAATGACGAAAACGTTTTGAACGGACGAAGTTCCGAAGTTCATAAGGAAATCCGAAATTCATGGTCAAAACACGACACAGTGATTAAGTGAAAACCTTGTCATCGTGAAAGTGAAACTTCCCGTCAGAAGGAATGTACTCTTGATAATCACGGGATTCTGTGACAGCCGGGAATAGTGGGGGACGTTTTAGTGTACGTATTTTGAAATGCTTTTACACACTGATAAACAGTGACAGTAAACAACTGGAGATGAGTCAAAGGGGAAAGTAAAACTAAATGAGTGTTGGGATTTTCCCAGCATGCACTGACTATAGTGCAGGTGTGCTACAATAGTGACCACAAAAATCAGGATCAATCTGATGGCTGGAAAACTGAATAGATAGAAACTGAAATCGACAGAGCATTAAAAAACTTTTTTATATATATATAAAATATATATAAAAAAGCACATTAAAGCTTCATTTTGTAGATCATTTCAGTGCTGTATTATTATTATTATTATTATTATTATTATTAATTATTTATTTATTTAGAAATTCTATACTGCATTAAGGGACATGCTGTTATAATAACATTTTTAATATATATTGTTACAGTATATATTTTCCAATAACAGTATTGTGCCAATGATTACAATGTTTTATTTATTACTGGATGTCATGACTTCTTACACGTTTATTTTTTGTAGAACGCCCTTGAGAAGTTAGTTCCTGTTATCACTTACGTTATAGAAACTACGAACTATAAGCTCGTTACTGAGAAACCAGAAAGCGCAACCATCTCCTTACAGAAAACTTCACCATATCAACAAGTATACTGTATGTTTTTCTTTGTTTATTATAAGACTAAGATTATATGGCATGTCCACCACACTAGTCTCTCAAGTCACACTAGTCACTGTTTTAGGCTTATGCAGCTCATTACGTTCTTAAAATGCTCAGTGACTCATTTTTTTTCTGAAATGTCCATACACTTGGTCAATGAAGCCTATCTGTAAAATCCAGGAAATGTTTATCACACAGGCCTTCAATGCATTGACACGTCTAATTACACAGATAAGTTCGACTATCAGAGTGCCTGCAGCATTCAGGCACACACCTCTACACACTTGTTTCACTCAATCAAGCCATCGTGTATAGGAGTCTGATCGCTGCTACGTGAGACGCCTACACCAGTCAGTCTTTACTTCCTTATCTGACTAAACGCCAAATAGCTTCCTACAGATAGTGCTCTAGATTTCTAGATATCTGGTTGTCCAATGTTGAGATATTTGTATTTCAGTGCCCTAATTTTAACATAAATTCACTTCATAGGATATGGTACGAGTGGGTTCTTTTTGTACTATAAATAGTACAAAATAAAAACTTTTACATTTTCTACACCACTTGATGACCAATTGGTGGGAATTTAGCTCTTTTTTTTTTCTTTCTACATCCTATCTATATAGAGAGACGCTAATGAATATAAAACAAGAGCTTTCATACCCTATCTGGTGCAACAGGGAACCATTTGAAATTCAGCTCCCTACTTCATACAAGTCAACTACAGAAAGTGTGAAATAGCAGCTTCTGGAGTACTATACGTCCAATAGGAGTGTACATGTGTGATCACTTGAATCAAATATATAGATTAAATATGTCATCATTATTATTACAACATCTGTCCATTATGCTGGAGCTTGGGAGAAGAAACCCTCTCTGACAGGCACTCATGCACTACTGCTCCTGGCAAAAACAAGGCTGTGTCCTAAATTGCATTCATTTGACTTCAGTGGCTGTGACCCTTCCCCTCCGCAGAATGTGCACTTTATCAGAGAGGGAGCTTTGAAGGGCAGAACAAAAGGGCATCCCATGTTTAGATTAGGTAACGTAAGCAGCGCATTTTCTGCATGGACAAGTTAACACAAAGACACACACACACACACACACACACACACACAAGTGACATTTCCACTGTAGTTGCTTTGAGAAATAAAAGCAGGGATGAATGAAAGGAGGTGTGACCTTTGTGCCCATCAGTCCCAGTCAAGAAGGTGTGGCCTTTGTTTGTCAGTCCAATGAAGGAGGCATGACTTCTGTGTTTGTCATTGCCAGTGAAGGAGATTTGGTCTCTGTGTATGACCAGCTAAACACCCAGCATAAATACAAACAATCCCAGCAAGTATCTTGTTGTGCTTAAAGTCAATTACACAAGAGCCTCTATGATTGTTGTCATGGTAACAGTATACGTTATTGTCCGGTTGTCAGACCGATGGGAATGTGGTCCCAATCACCAGCTCCAGGTCGGTGTTTTGATCAAATGCTGAGGCTTACAGAGACCATGGTTATGGAGGAATATAATCCCAGCATAACCACGACAACCATCTAAACAAACACCACAATAAAATGTACTTTGACATTTTTATGTTTTGGTTCAACTGGCTGTGACACATTCTGTTTCACTGTGTTCACATAATGCCTACTCAGTGCAGCTTGAGCTGTTTTAAATGGCATTAACTTACATGATATAAAAATGCTATGATTGGCTAGCGACAGACACAGAGACAAACAGAGAGGGTGATAGATACATTGGGATAGCTGAATCTCATATAGTGATAGATACACTGGGATAGCTGAATCTGATATAGTGATATATACATTGGGATAGCTGAATCTCATATAGTGATAGATACACTGGGATAAACTTTTATGACTGATAAACTGGGATGAAATGAATCTGATATAGTAATAGATACACTGGGATACCTGAATTTGATATTGTGACAGATATACTGGGATAAATTAATCTCATGTTACAGATACACTGGGAAGAAATTAATCTGATATAGTGACACATTCACTGGGATAACTAAATCTTATATAGTGATAGATACACTGGGATGAAATTAATCTGATATACAGGCAGATACACTGGGATGAAGTGAATCTGATATAGTAATCGTGTATAATTGGGCACCTGGTCATGGCTGGCCTGTATGGAGCTCCCAATGCCGTGGAACGTCATCTGAACGGGCGAGAGAGTGAGATAAGTCACAAACTCATTGTCCGTCTGTCCATCCGTATACTGCAACTGAAACACAGAATAACAGCCAGAGTCAAGTGTGCGATTATAATATATATAAGTGTGCAGTTAGTATTTAAGCAAAGCAGCTCCTCTTCTTCTTATTATTATTATTATTATTGTTGTTGTTATTATTATAAGAAGAAGAACAGGGTATGTCGTTTAAAATACACACCCTACAGCTAAACTTGCTGAGTGTAGATCCAGTGACTTTTTGGTTTCGTCCTAAATGTACTAAAGCACACTTCCTTCACTGCTCCGATAGTGTGTGTTAGTATTACCAGGGTGTGTAGGGGAAATCCAACCCAGTTTCGACTCTTAGGGTCTTTCAAGGACACAAGAATATGTCCAACTGTACTCAACACAAGGAGGAGTGAGTGAGTGTGAGTGTGAGTGTGTGAGTGTGTGTGTGTGTGTATAAAGTATCCAGTCTCACCACAGGCACTTTTTGATCATTTCATGCCTGACCTAAATACACCTCAGACAGAGAGAGAAAGAGCAAGAGAGAGAGAGCGAGCGAGAGAGAGAGAGAGAGACAGAGAGAGAGACAGATGGATAGGTAGATAGACAGATAGATACATACATACACAGAAAGTGTAAACACACACTAAGTAATAAGGGCCAGCAGATATTTTAGGAGCTAAAAAGAGAGATCACAGGATTGAGCAAGGCGTTGTTAGAGATCTCACACATAAACACTTCTCAAAGTAGGCACGTCAGAAAACACAGTATAGCACAAGATGGCGCCACACAGCTAGCTGATATCAGCACTAGTAACCTATCGCAACAGTAGGCAATTTACCCGCTTAGCAAAGCAGCAAGTCAGAACACTAGCCACTGGTGTTAAAAATCTAGAAATGCTTATTAACTGCAACAGTTCTGAGTCAGTGTTTACAAACTTGTCTTCGGTAAACATGTTGGTTTTGTCTATAATCTGCCACAAGCCCCTCCCCCTCCACTTAATAGAGCATGATAAGACTGTTTCTTAAAATCAACAAAAACAAAAAAAAAGGTCTTTGCTCTCTTCATTAGTTGGGACTAGTATAGTCGATTATCTGGCTGTTTTTACTGTACTGTGTTTGCTAGATTTTTTCAGAGTGATTGAACTAAACAGTCCAGAACAGTCAACGATCTGAGACACAACCAGCTCGTCATTTCCTTCGCACCCTAGCTATAGCAGCTTGCTCTTGTCAGAAATTCAGATTTGCATCCGGCGCTGTGTTTGCTGATGAATACCCGCTGCTCGGTTCTGCGAAGGTGAGACAGGAGGAGCGTTTGATGTGGAGAACAGAGAGAGCACTGAGCCGAGTGCGACCGTTTTGATGTGGGTTTCACACACGAAAGAGGAGGAAGGACACAAAAAAAAAATGAGGAAAGAGAGAAAGAACAAACTGTCACTCAGGGTCCACATATTATAAACACACATTGAGCAACAGGCTGCACCTTCACTACAGAGGGAACTGATCTGACTCACATACACTCACATCAAATACACACACTGTACCATTCACACAGCGCCTGTTAGTGTACACACTATCATTCAATTAATAACTGTTAGAGTATTGTTTACACTGGCCGAAAGACAGACAGACAGAGTGAGAGAAGGTGCCTAAACACAGTGAGGGTGGCAGAAAGAGAGCCGGAAAGAGGGAGAGTTTGGAAAAGATACAAGCAGAGAGACAATGACGAACAGAGAGAGAGAGAGAGAGAGAGAGAGAGAGAGAGAGAGAGAGAGAGAGGGAGAGGGAGAGAGAGAGATTAAACATGACAGATGCTTATTGTCAAGCTTGATTCGTGCTTTGTCAGAACAGTCTGGAACAAACTTCTAAATGTCTGGAACCTTCCTGGTTTTTCCATCATCTGGGGAGCGGGTTAGTGAGTACAACTTATTAATACAAAGTAGTAGAGACAGATTCTGTTATTGTCTGTCCAACCCGCTTTGACAGAGACAATGATATTCACATTTATATGGAGATGACAAAATCCTATCATCTCAACAGTGTTCAGTGTTCAGTACAGCCACATTGTCATGGAGGGATAACCAAGGAAGCTGTCCAGGATCAGTCCATTGAGATGCAGAATAGGTCTAAAATACCTCCATCCATCCATTTTCCTTACTGCTCGTCCTACACAGGGTCGCAGGGGAGACTGGAGCCGATCCCAGGGAACTCGGGGCACAAGACGGGGGACACCCTGGATGGGGTGCCAACCCATCGCAGAGCACAACTGCACACACATTCACACAATACAGACAATCTGGAAATGCCAATCAGCCTACAGTGCATGTCTTTGGACTGGGGGAGGAAGCCTGAGTAACTGGAGGAAACCTCCAAACCTCAGGGAGAACTAGGAAACTCAAACTCTGCGCACACAGGGCGGAGGCGGGATTTGAACCCCCAACCCTGAAGGTGCAAGGCAAACGTGCTAACCACTAAGCCACCGCTAGCATAGCTAGCAATTTGAGCTACAATACGTCTTCTGTGGGATCGGACCGGCGGGGTTGCCTTCACCCATGACCCTGTCGTCATCTAGCCATCACAATTTGGCCCTTGTCAAAGTCGCTCAGATCCTTACACTTGCCCATTTTTCCTGCTTCCAACACATCAAACTTCATCAACTATATTTAAACTATACGGAAACCCATGGATAAACTAATGGTATAATTATGCCACATAGGGACTATGTAAAATTAATAAAAAATTTTTGTCATTAATAAGCAACACATATAGACTACGCTGACAATTTGACAAAAATATTTTTGACATTTTAGATGATTGTTTTCATGAACGAAATCAGCAACAGTTCCATTGTCATGAAAAAATAATAATAACTTTTTATGTCCATGCGTTGGGATTTCGTTTGTAGGTTTACAACACACAGCCAATCACTGTCGATATTTGTGAATAGGATTTAAGTACAAATTCTTAGCTAGTGTCTTTCATTTGGATGTTATAAGTTGCACTGAGTAAATACAGTTAATAAAACAAAAACTGTGTCCGTCTTCATTTCAGGCTGAAAAGCAACAAAATGTGATTATTTTAAAGGGGGGGGGGGATGATTCTTTTCTATACCCACTGTACTATCAACACAGTATATATATATATCAACACTTTTGAGTCTGATTCCTGTCTGATTCCTGTCAAGGTTTCTTCCTTATGAATTGAATATGGCCCTAGATGTCTAAAGTCTAAAGAGTTTAAGACTAAAAGCGGACATTGTTAGCACTATGCCACAGTGGTTTAGCTGATGACGTCAGATGATGTGAAGTGATGATGTAATAGTGTGTGTGTGTGTCGTTGCAGGCCTGCTCTGATTAGAAGCGACTGCGAGCGAGCCAGTAATGAGTGTGTGCGAACAGGTGGTGTTTCTGATCACTGAGCTCCAACGCTGCGCTGCTAACACTGAGATTAAACTCACACAATGAGCACATTGAGGCACAGACTCGCTACGCTGAGCGGCCAATCATCAGTCAGTGCTCGGCCATTAGCACACCGCGATACGGTTACAGAGGAAGCAGGTGCACACAGATAGGCTGTCCCGTTAAACCGAGTCCACCAAATAATGGGAAAGAATGAATAAATAAGTGAGTGTGCTCACATACTCACATTTGGAATTTCATCAGTTCAATTTTCATCACAGCATTCATCACTTTTTTTGTAAGTAAAGCAAAATGGAAATCATTACTCATCATTAAAAACCTAAACACTTAAAAAAAACAACAACAACTAAACGTTGCAAAGCGTTCATATTCCATACCACTTATCCTAAACAGGGAACTTGGGGCACAAGGCAGGGGACACCTGGGACGGGGTGGCAACCCATCACAGGACACAATCGCACACCCATTCACACACTACGGACAATTTGGAAATGCCAATCAGCCTACAACACATGTCTTTTGACTGGGGGAGGAAACCCCCAAACCCCCAAAGCACTGCGAGAACTCCGCACACACACAGAGCGGAGACGTGATTCAAACCCCCAACCCCGGAGGTGCAAGGCAAACCTGCTAACCATTAAGCCCCCCAAGCAGTGTCCACTGATAACCAAATAAGAATGGTGTCTATGAGCGCCAGCACCTCTGCTGCATAATTCTGCCATTTACCACCTGATTTTTACACTTGAGGTCGAAGCTACAGCTGACGCTAATCTGAAAAGGCAGTCCTGATACAAAACCCCAAACCAAGCTTTATATTCAGTTTGTTTTCCATACGTAGAAGTAAACCATGAGTGAATACAGTCATGGTTAGGATTTCGGCATAAAAAAAAAAAATCTTTAACAAGGTAATTTATTATCCTGAATACTTAGCCTTGAGCTACTTTATCAATCAGCAAAGATGTCAAATGCCACAGTGGCTGAATTCTATGCTATTGTCGTGTTTATTCTATCCATCCGTCTGTCCATTTATTGGCATGTCTGTATTGAGAGACAACATGGCAAACGCATTGGAAATATAATACCATGTGCCTGTAGGTTTCAGTATACTGTTAGGAACTGTAAAGATCTGTCAATCCAAATCCAGTCCCAGACTCTGAATGAACCACTTTGATATGCATACTGTAAATTCAAAGTTTTGTTGAATCTGTTTTTGTTTACAGGCTAGGAGAAATCACCATCACGACATCACCATTGTTGTCTCGCATTGTACTGAGTAGCTTACTGACTTAGTGTTGAAGTGTTTGAACAGGTATTACGTGAAGTCCGTCTCAACAAAAGACGCTCCAACGTATTCATTAAACTCGAAGCATTCACGTCCGACGTCATCCTGTTGGATGTCCATCCCGCCCTGCATTTAAAAACGTGCGGCATGAACGTTGTTTCATCATAGAACGTTTTTTTGTTGTTGTTGATGCTATATATAGTAATGGCATTCAGTAGTCAACGTGTGTACGTAACGTGTCTTGTGTTTCGTGTGATATTTGTTCTATCGTGATCTACACTCTATAATTATTTTAGCAATAAAGCAAAGTCAGAGTCGAGAGCTTCCTCTGCTGCTCTGCTCTACACATACACACACATACACACACTCACACACACACACACACACTACAAAAGGCCTTTTATGATGTCCACCTGATGCTCGGCACATTGCGTTCCCACAGAGATACACTTCATTTACACACACACACACACACACACACACACAAACCCCTACCCTCTTGTTAGTATTACGGAGGTAAAGTGAGGTAAAGTCTGTCTAGATCAAAATATCAAGTCCAATTAATTAAGCTGCTATACAATTATAATTTAAAGCATAGTATTTAAAAAAGTTTTACTATGAAAATCACTATGCCCCCACAAATCACTGACTCCGCCCACCAACCATTAATATTCATAAGCATAAACCTGCAGGTTTATTAACATTCCCATTCATTAGTAGTTGAATCCCTTAAAGTAAGATAGTACAAGTACAAAAAAACAAGTCTTCTCTGTAATAATAACTGTAGTAATAAAATGCTCAAAACTCCTAAACTATTGGAACGGCAAGGCCAATTCTATTGTTTTCGCTATATATTAAAGACATTTGGGTTTGAGATCAAAAGATGAATATGAGATGACAGATCAGAATTTCAGCTTTCATTTCCTCATATTTACTTTTAGATGTGTTAAACAACTTAGAACATAGTGCCTTTTGTTTGAACCCACCCATTTCCCCAAATGATCAAAAATATTGGAACACATGACTGATGGGTGTTTCTTGCTGCCCAGGTCTGGTTTCAACCCTAGGTTTTGCCTGTGAAGACTGCACTTCTTGTTGTTAAAAAGAATAAACCAACATGAAGACCTGAGAGCTGTCTATGGGAGAAAAGCTAGCCATTTTGAAGCTGAGAAAAGAGAGAAAATCAGAGGCATTGCACAAGCATTGGGCATATTGCCAATACAACTAATTGGAATGTCCTGAAAAAGAAAGAAACCATTGGTGTACTAACAACCAGACATGGAACAGGTCGGCCAAGGAAAACAACAGCAGATGATGATAGAAACACTGTGAGAGCTGTGAAGAAAAACCCAAAAAACAACAGTTAGTGACATCACCCACAACCTCCACAGGGCATCACAAGGTATCACAATCCACCATTTGAAGAAGACTTCAAGGGCAGAAATATAGAGGCCATACCACAAGATGCAAACCACTCATCAGCAGTAAGAATCAGAAGACCAGACTGGAATTCACAATGAAATACAGAGATGCGCGACAAAAGTTCTGGAAACAAGATTAACGTCTACCAAAGTGATGGAAAGGCCCAAGTGTGGAGAAAGAAAGGATCTGCTCATCTGTGAAGCATGGTGGAGGTACTGTCATGGCTTGGGCTTGCATGACTGCTTCTGGAACAGGCTTACTAATCTTTATTGGTGATGTAACTCATGATGGTAGCAGCAGAATGTTTACAGAAACAATCTGTCTTCCTATTTATAGAAAAATGCATTCAATCTTATCAGGAGGAGCTTCATCATGCAGCAAGACCGCATGATGACTCAAAAACACTGCCAACACAACAAAGGACTTCATCGGGGGGGGGGGAGTGGAAGGGTTTAGACTGGCCAAGTCAATCACCAGACCTTAACCCAGCTGAGCAGCATTTCACCTCCTGAAGAGGAGACTGAAGGGAGAACCCCCTGAAACAAACAACAACTGAAAGAAGAACATATTAATTTTAAAAAATTATCCTGGTCACCTGTATAGTCTCAAATATCTTAGCAAGTCAAAATGTCTTAAATATTGGCAGATTTATTACTCTTTTAAGCCTATATGTAGCCATTTTTACTACTTTCATGCTCGATATTGCCTGTTCTATTGCCAGATACTTGTGCCCTTGTACTCATTTTTTTATTTCTAGAAAGATCTAATATAAATTCTTGTAGATGTGGGTTGTTGTATGTGCCACAGTGTTTCTGTAAATCAAACAAATTCAAATCGATTTATTTGAATAAACTGAATCGGTGAATTAAGCTACACAACTATTATCACCACCTAAAACAGAGGTTCCTTCTTACCCATAATATCAACTTCTTATACAAGATGTGGCTTGCGGTCTACGATGTTTCTGTGCACAGCTCTAAATGATAAATTAAACCCGCTCTTTTGAATGAACTGAATCGTTAAAGTGACTCATTATGACTGCCACTACGCAGCTCTAACTCAAACCTGCTGCTCTCGCAGTGCTTCAGGTCCTATTTAAAAATGAAACGCTTCCACGAAAATGAAAAGATACAATACAATGAGCACGTGTAAAAGTTTTAACAGGGTCTCATTAAAAGCACCTGGTGTTAAACAAACACCACTCACTAAGGATGATACACACGCAGGTGCTTCAAGTCATCAACCAGATTTCCTTTAAATAGCAAGTGGCCAGAGGCATAACTCTAATGCAATTAAATCTTAAATATTTGAAGGAAGTACATTTCAAATGCATTTTTAATACAATCTGACAGATGACACGTAATAATTTGTGAATGTACAGTACTGTGCAAAGGTTTTAGGCACATGCAAAGAAATACTGTAGAGCAAAGATGCCTTCAAAATAATGAAATTAAATGTTTCTACATTTAAAAGAAAAATACAGTAAAGAGCAGTAAACAGTAGTAAATTAAACAAAGTCAATATTTGGTGTGACAAATAAATAAATAAATAAAAATAGTAGTCTCCGGTACAATGTGTGCAGTTTTATAAGGAAATGAGCTGGTAAGTTTTATTGAGCATCTTGCAGAACCAGCCACAGTTCTTCTGGAGACTTTGACTTTCGCACTCGCTTCTTATTTTTGCAGCAAAACCCAGCAGCCTTCATTGTGTTTTTTGTCTGAAAAGTGTCTCTTACGTAATATGCTGCTTTCTTTAATGACATACAAACATTTTTCTGTAACATTTAATTTTGTGCTAGAAAACTAATGTTTGGGAATCTAAAATGATTTTTTGTACTGACTTGATCGTGTAAAAGTCATCAAATAAAAAATCTATAACAAAGTTTGTACTAAAAAAATACTTTTGCACAGTACTGTATATATAGAATTCAAATCTATTATTTTTATCATACCTACTTTTTTCAGATTCTATTATATTGATATACCACCTCATCAATGTAATGTATACCGCTGCAGCCCTAAAAAGGCTTCATTACTGATTACATTAAGACTGGAAACTGAATGAACATATGGTTTGGTTCATGAAAGTAAAGTTTGCTGGAAATAATGAACTTGAGAGAATGGAGAAAGGGAGAAAGTATGAAAGCATGTGTTATAAATTACAACACTCACTCCATTATTTCTGCCCTATTTCCACCAGATACAGGCAGAGCCAAGGGGGAAATAATAGCACACATGGATAGACACATACTGTATACACACACACACACACACACACACACACACTTGGAGAGATAGAAGGAGGAGTGAGAGCGAAGTTGAAATCACAAACCAATGAAAAATAATAATACAGTGCCGTTAATGATTTTGTTCGGTCGATTCAATGTACTTCCTGTACTGATATTTAATTTATCGGTTTGTTTGAATGTTTCTAATTACACGTGAAACAAGTCTGTCATTTCATCGTCATGTGCGCATGATTCACACCCTGCTTATGTTTCCATACTAAGACGTTTGTCTCTAAACATCCACTTTGACGTGAAGGTAAAATCTCTGTTCATGTTAAATTATCCAGTGTCAGAGCTTTGTTACAGTTGTACGCTTTCCACCATGCAGGTGTTCAGGACAGAGACATTGCACTTCCCACTTTCATGATAAAATCAGTCCATACAGGACTTTTTTTTTGTGATTCTTGCGGCCAAAAATGTGTGATTTTGCTGTGGCTTTTTTCAAAAGTTGTGATGCAATTTGCAGAGTTTTTTGGGCTTTTTTTTTGCGGAAAACCACTTGGATTGGCGAAACTGCAGGAAATTGTTTTGCATGCTCTTTCTCAGTGATGTTTGTTGGTAAATGAGACCTTTTAGCTGTACTCCTGTTCGACGCACGTGAATCGAAGAGGGCTTTGACTGAATGCGTGTTGCGATGACGTCACGTGACGCGTCTTGGCCCAAATTGCAGCAAATAAGTCTGTAGTAATTTTGAAAAACTGAAAGCTCCTCTGAATATTGAGGAGTTTGCTTGAGTTTGCGTTAATTTCTGCGACCGCAAAATCCTGCAGGGACTGTAAAATGACAAACTACATTTGTTTGTTTTTTTAACTTCGAGAGAGAGAAAAGCAGAGGTGAGGGAATGAGTGGAAATAACATTAAATGTAACTTTAAATGGTTAAAAAGCATGATGCATGATTCATTCATTAATAAAAACAAAATGTAAGAAATTGGTAAATTGCTGTGGTATGAGAGGACTAAAATATGTTAGGACATGCTGTAATAGGAAAATAATCCACTTCGAGGTGATAATGTATCACACCATCACGGCATGGACTATTTTCCTATAACATGCACAATCGGGTTTTATTTCTTACATCAATAAGGACATTTAGGACAGAAAAACAGAAATGTAAAAATTTACATCCTGTATAATTTTGCTTTGAAATACGAGTAGGAAGTCCTCCACCAATGAGCCGCCCCACCATCAACCAAGAAATTTCACAAGTTTTGTCCTTGAGCTGAGTTTGTAGTGAGGAAAACCACATGAGTTGTGCGATACAGAGTGTTTCTATGTTATCACCAGAGACCCAAAGATAATCCTAGCTTGAGCCTGATCTAAAAATAAATAATTAATGAATTATTCTTTATGTGCGAATCTTAAGGGACTTTTAAGGGACAAATGAACAATTTAATTAATAATAAGAAAACTTTTATCATTAATCAATAATATCGAGTTCTTCTATAGATGTGGGTTTTAGTGTACGGTGTTTCCGTGCGCTGTTGAACAATAAATCAAACACAGTGACACTGATTCGGTTCATTTGAACCGAATGAAGTGACTCATTAAGGCTGCCACTAGCTTTAACTCAAACCTGCTGCTCTCAAAGTGTTTATGTCTCAAGTTTCAGGCCCAATTTAAAAAAAACTAAACGCTTCCACAAAGGCACATCGAGCACGTTCAGATCAAATGTTACTGGGTGTTATCAAAAACACCTGGTGTTAAACAAACTCGGTTCGCTAAGGGTGACACACACACACACACGGACACACACACACACACGTGTTTCTAGTCATCAACCAGATTTCCTCTAAATAGCATGCAGCCAAAGGTAAAGACACACACACACACACACACACACACACACACAGTGATGAAGTCAGTACAGGTATTTATCCTTTGTCAGGAAGTGAAAGATAGATTGTTTCTTTTCCATTAGTTAGAGAAATAATCTGCATATGTGACAGCTTACTATGATGTTAATAAACACCAGAGACAACTAGATTTGCATTTGTAAAAGGAACAAGGTAAGGGAGGAGAGGAAAAACAAGAAGAAAAACATACATAAGCAGACAGGAAAGGAGACAAAACAATGAGGAAAGAAAAAGAGAAAGTAAGATAAAGTAGTGAGTGATGGAGAGAAAGGAGGGGGTTTACAGTGTGCACCTGCACCGTGCGTGTGTGTGTGTGTGTGTGTGTGTGTGTGTGTGTGTGTGTGTGTGTGTGTGTGTGTGTGCGTGTGCCTCCCAAACTGCACACAAAATTGTTTAGACACAAGGCCTAAACTGAGTGAGTGGCTACGTCCCAAACCTTTGTGAGCCACTATGCTCCAATCCACACACTATAATACTACAGGGTGTCCCAAAAGTCTCTATATAAAGAGGAAATTAGCACTTTTTCGCAAAATGTCTTCCAAAATTGTTCCATATTATGTATATATATATTTTCTTCAGATAGCCTTGAACGTATTGAAATCGTTCTCATGGCTGGATCGGGAAGCCGTCGCAAGGTTGTGATGGACTTGAACAGGAAACATGGCGAACACATCACACACGACACTGTTACCAAACCTATTAACAAATTCAAAAAGGCTGGAAGTGTTGCAGACCAACCGAGAAGTGAACGTCCACGGACATCCGCTGACGAAGGCACAACCGACGTGGTGCTGGCAAACATAGTCTCCTGTGTATGGAGATTTTCGGGACACCCTGTATAATAGTAAGTAGTATTATACACTACTTAGTGTTCCAGATAGACCTATGTGATTGGCTACATCCCAAACCGTACAGTTTCGTACCAGAACAGTGGTTAACTACATGACTGGTTAAGTCCCACATAATAGCATGCTACATAGCATCCCCAAATAGTACTTCTATTGTGAGTTGTGATCGCTACATCCAAACGCCTACAAATAACATCCTAAATAGTATGTTGAAATAGCTGAGCTGGCTATGTGACTGTACCTCCATGACTGGTTATGTCTCAAACTATAAAATATCGCGACAAAGAGTTTGTATTAACTGCAAGGTACTATACATATGTGACTATAAATAGCATCCTAACTATCTGATCTGCTACATCCCAAATGACTACACTAAACAGTACGTCTACAAAGTGTACAAACTAGGATTGGATTGGCTGTCTCGGATCTTCCATCGGATCTTTCCCAAACTGTCCTTGCACACTGTGGTACTAGGGTACAGTACAGCACCTATGTGGCTAGTTCTCCATACCTGGAAGCCCTGAATGTGAGCGAGGTACTCGAGCTGCTGCGATGGCTGAACGGAGCTGCAGGGGATTGTGGGTGTTTTTGGCGTTTTGCTCAGCAGCTCCCGCGCGATGGCGGCTGTCTTCGCGGCGCTGTTGTTGTAAAACGGTGCCTGGCTCACTTCTTTAGGGTTCATATAGGTCACAGAGGTCACGGGGGCCACTGGGGTGATGGAGGGGGCGGTGCCAGCTTTATTCCTGCTGGCCTCCATCTCCTGATACACATCTGGAGAGAGGTGGAGGATTCCTTTCTGTGCTGCAGGACGAGGAAAGAGAACAGGCACCAAAATCAATAAATACTGTACATGGATACGGTCCCGGAAGTTATTTTGGTTGTTTTATCTTATTTTTATGGTGCGCTGGCTGATTTAAAAACCAACTGCGCGTATTTGTCAAGAATTTGCACTTCCTAAAAACAGTTTATGCCGAATTTCACCTGAATACTGTAGATTTGTACCCAAGAACTGCTGCTGCGGCAATCATAAAGACTCAGCTCACCCCCAGAACTCTTATTCACAATATACTCACACTGAACATCCTTTCAACAAACTTATTACCGTTTGGGTGGCTTAGTGGTTAGCACGTTTGCCTCACACCTCCGGGGTTGGGGGTTCAAATCCCACCTCCGTCCTGTGTGTGTGTGTCTCCCCGTGCTTCAGGGTTTCCTCTGTGTACTCCAGTTTCCTCCCCCAGTCCAAAGGCATGCGTTGTAGGCTGATTGGCATTTCCAAATTGGCCGTAGTGTGTGAATGTGTGTGTGATTGTGCCCTGCGATGGCTTGGCACCCTGTCCCCTGCCTTGTGCCCCGAGTTCCCTGGGATAGGCTCCATGCTCCCTGTGTAGGATAAGCAGTATGGGAAATGGATGGATGGATGGATAGTATAATCTGCACCTTTACAGTATAGAAGAGTAATGATTTATAATCCCACTATCCGTTCATCCAGAAGGTTAACCTCTAAAGGTTTCTTCCTCATGTTGTCTCAGGGAGTTTTTCCTTGCCACTGTCACCTTTTGCTTACTAATTAGAGGTCTAAAGCCGAGTCTGGATTTCTGTAAAGCTTCAGGGTGAAAATTTGCATTGTTTAAGCGCTACAGAAATAAAATCAAATGACCAGAATTAATCTCAGTGCCATCAACATGTGCTGAGCAGGAAAAATGTTAGCGCTGCTTTATATTTTTAAAAGTGCAAGTTTTGGGTTTGTTTGTGTTTTTTTTTTTTTTTTAATTGGGTGTCAAGTTAAAGTGGTGCAAGGCAGCTGGCCTCGGCAGACCAGAAATTGGCATTTCTCAATATCCAGGCGTCTCCAGATCATATGAACGTTTCCCAAATGTTGGATGCGATTCGCTAAAATTCGCACTAGTTACTGTGCCGCTGTGGGAAGAGGTGCGTTAAAGACGCTATTAAATCACAGGGGTAAATGCTGTGGGCTGCCAGTGATGCATTTCTGTAAGTCATTAAATCTAAAAAATATCAGCTTGGAGTCCCATTTGTGCTTTTTTAAAATAATAACCAGTGATGAATTTTAGTTTCTCTTATGAAACATAACACAATAACACGCACTCAACAACAATATTAAAGCTGAAGTGTGAGCCAGGATGACCTCATCACTGACATTAAAAAAGCACTTAAAGACTCAATAAAGTCGATAAATTACCCACTTTTTACCCCAATGTCTTTACTCAGAGCCTAAAATAAAACCTAAGCAACAGATTTTTTTTTTCACTAACTTTATATGATAGTTCTGCACTATTTATGATCTACAATACGTTATGTTATACTCTAAGCAATTTCCTATTAGCTATGCTGTACACTACATGTTGTGTAAATGCACGTTATTCCTTCCTTATTCAGTGTCCTTATATAAGACAGAGAAAGCTAAACTGCAGATAACTATCTACTGTAAAGTTTATGCACTAAATAGAGTGTAAAAGCGTTTAATTTCAAACCTCATTTATATAGAGAACAGGCAGCAGTTTTGGAAATGTGGCTCCCTTGTCTGACACTTTTTGCATTTGGTGGTCACAGTCTGCTCTACGTAGCAAAAGGGGAGGAGCCATCAGAGTTTGGTGTGGTTCAAAATAGCACATGCACCAAGCGAAAACCCAAATAAGAAGCTAAAAGTTGACTTTTAAGGGTTTCAGGGTCTAGAATTGGTGGATAATTCTGTGAAGGCAGTCATGATTAATGACATGAGGTATCATTCCATTTCCATTTGGTGCAAAGCAGGGATGCATAGATACTGTTCTCATTTACTCGGAAACGTTAAAAAAATGCTCCAATACCAACACAAAGTTGTCATGCCAATTAACGGACGATACGACACGACTTGACGTATTTTATGATACAGTGGTGCTTGAAAGTTCGTGAACCCTTTAGAATTTTCTATATTTCTGCATAAATATGAGCTAAAACATCACCAGACACAAGTCCTAAAAGCAGATAAAGAGAACCCAATTAAATACCTGAGACAATATTACTATACTTGGTAGTTTATTTATTGAGGAAAATGATTCAATATTACATATCTGTGAGTTGCAAAAGTATGTGAACCTTTGCTTTCAGTATCTGGTGTGACGCTCTTGTGCAGCAATAACTGCAACTAAATGTTTCCGGTAACTGTTGATCAGTCCTGCACATCGGCTTGGAGGAATTTTAGCCCATTCCTCAGTACAAAACAGCTTCAACTCTGGGATGTTGGTGGGTTTCCTCACATGAACTGCTTGCATCAGGTCCTTCCACAACATTTCTATTGGATTAAGGTCAGGACTTTGACTTGGCCATTCCAAAACATTTTGGTAGGATGACTTGTGTGCTTAGGGTCATTGTCTTGCTACATGACCCACTTTCTTTTGAGAGTCAGTTCAAAGACAGATGCCCTGAGTGTGTGTGTGGAGCTTGCATGTTCTCCTCGTCCTTCGGGGGTTTCCTCCGGGTACTCCGGTTTCCTCCCCAATCCAAAGACATGCGTTGTAGGCTGATTAGGGTTTCCAAATGGTCCGTAGTGTGTGAACGTGTGTGCGATTGTGCCCTGTGATGGGTTGGGCTTTGTGCCCAGAGTTTCCTGGAATAGGCTCCAGGCTCCCCTGTGTAGGATAAGCGGTATGGAAAATGGATGGATGGACCATCTTCCTACAATACCAGTAACCTGATAAAACATCTTAAACATAAACCTCAGCATGAGGAGTTCATTGCTAGCAGCAACCAACACTGCTGGTTAATCAAAACAGCTTTACAAACAAAGCTAGGTGAGTGAAAATTACAGCTCTTACAAAAAACAAATACATACTTAATTTAGAGCTTTTAAGAAGTAACTCATGAACATTGCAAAGAATGAGCCTAAAGCATGCTCAGAACATGTACATGTACGTACGATTTTCATGGGCACTATATAAACAAAGTTAAATAAAATGCTCAGTGAAACCCCTGATTGATTAATACTGTAGATTACTCATTTGAGTATCAGTGTCGGTACCAAAATAAATGGACTCATACTCCTACTCAGTCTGAAAACAAAGGTTTGACTCAAGACACAAATATCCAGGTACTAGATGATCAAATACATAAATCTAGTCCATGATTGGCGCAGAACCTGTTCTCTCATTCCCCGTCTCTCTGTGAATGTAAACAGAGATACCGTATGAAGTGTAAGGACTGTGTATAAAGGCAATGCCGAACACTGATGTCTTTTATAAACCGGATTAGTCTCGGATAGTTTATCACACCGCACTGTTTGGACATTTTAAGTCCTCCTGACTTTAACGATGTGTGTCTCATATCTGAGCATTAAACGCTCCTGGAGTTATAAACCCGAGAAGACAGAATGCACGCAAATCACATTCTGAGCGTTAACTAGTGGAAAAGAAACACACACACACACACATGTCTGCTCTGGATCATATCAGAGCTAAGGAACTGTAAATTACAGTCATTACTGTGACAGTGAAAGCTCTGTGGAAGGAAAAGTTTACAGAGCGAGTGCACACTGATAGTGTCCTACAACAGCACTGAGATAAGAGCGAGCCAGAAAAACGTCTCCACTCCAGCACAAAAATGCACTCCGACCCAACGAGGGCCCACAAACAGAGACAAAAGCTCCGTCTCAAACCGCACACTGCCATACTAAGGCCTATGTTAAATTAGCATGCAGTTTGGGACACGGCCATCATTTTTTTCTTCGCCCCGGTTTGGGTTATATAATGGAGGCAAATTCTCCATCCTAAAAGGTGTTCTAATAAATGGCTTGCCAATTTATCATACAATTGGAACACAGTCAGAAATATTGGTGCCCGCTTTATAACAATAAGCCATTTGTTTGCTTTATTTTTTAAATATTCTTTATTCTTTTTTTTGAGTGAAGATTCTAAATCACTGTGCGTAATCGTTTCTGCCTATTCTGTTGAAGGGTGCCAATAATTCTGCACTAGGTGATTGATACCATGACAAATATCCAGCATTGTTTGCACTCCTGAGACAAAGTCTATCGCATATGAAAGGTTGCCTAAGAACAGCTGTCTTTGAAGGGTCCTTATTTTAAACAAATGCGATGGAGCCTCAGAGTGCGCCATCCCATAATTCTGTTCCCTAGACGACGGTGAACATTAAAGTGTGAAGAAGGAGGACGGAACGGACATTCGATTGAAGAACGAGTATACAGATGCAACTTTGCTGTCTATCTCATAGCAAACGGGTCCTGTCCTAAACGGCACTCTAGTGTCCTAAATAGTGTAGGCAAAATAGTACACTGCCTCGGTCACTAAAAGTGTCTCTCTGAAACCTGAACATGAAAGTTTTACGTGTTGGAAATTGTGAAATCCCTTCTGACAGCCTTAGTCTGTGTTAGAACGTGTGTGTGTGTGTGTGTGTGTGTGTGTGTGTGTGTGTGTGTGTGTGTGTGTGTGTGTGTGTAATCCTGAGTGACAGAAAAACAAGAGCCGCCCCCTGAGTGTGTGTGAATAGGGATAGTCTGCAGGCCATGCCCTCCAGTCAGATAGACTGAACACGCAGCATCTCACACACACACACATACACACACACAGAAAAAAACACTTACTGTTAGTGCTGGCTTCGGGGAAAGTGGCTCTTTGTCCATTCCAGCTTTTGTTGTCCATGTGTGGCTGATGAGAGAGGGGATGACCGACACACACACACACACACACACACACACACACACACACACACACACACACAAGAAGTATGACTGAGACAGGAAAAGCACTTTTCAAGCATGTCACACAGGATAATCTTCACTAGGAGGGGAGGAAGGGAATTGAGACATCACAGCTAAATCCTACACAGTCGAGTATAATGAAGTGACGCGCACACACACACACACACACACACACACACACACACATACAACTGGTAGGACCATCAGTTTTAGAATCCCTGGCATAAGGTTCTAAACTCCTTGTTGGAAAAGTTCTAGACTCCACAGTGACAAGCTTCGAAACTTAACTAAGATTTTAGACCAGGTTGTACACTCCTCACTGTGAATGCAGACTCCGGGTGTGTCTCAATCAGCTCCCTGGTTCAGCAGTCAGGGCACTGATCAGAGAGTCGGCCATTTTAAGGGCTGTCTCAATCACATAATCCTTCCAGTGCTCTGGAACATTCGCTCCCTGAAAAATCCCACAATGCACCGCAAAAACCAGGGAGCATCAATGCTCACTATGTTCCCTTACCGGAAATTACGCCATATTTTCTGAAGCCTCTCAGCTAGAAAAAAATGGCAATAATTACGATTCCAAGACCCCTCAATGTGAAGGTTCTAGAATTCCCAGTGCAAAGATCAATCCATCTGTCTGTCTTCCCATCCATCCTCATCTCTACTATCCATCCATTTACATGTCCATCCAGGTATCCATCCATCCGTCTGTATGTCCATCCATCCATCCATCCATCTGTGTCCATTCATTCATCCATCAATCAATCTATCCATCCACCTGTGTCTGTCTGTCCACCCATACATACATACATCTGCATGTCCATCCATCTATCCATGTCTCTATGTACTGAACGCATTTCTACACTCCAGTGTGTTCAGCTTCTAGACTCTTCAGCATGAAGGTTCTACACTCATCATCGTGAAGGATTCCAGAATTCCCAGTGCACAGGTTTTACTTGCTTCACTATAACTGCACTTCTACACTCGTCAGTGTGTTCTAGCCTCCTCAGTATAGTTCTGGACTCCTGGGTGTGAGGGTTCTAGACTCCACTGCTGATGTACTAGACTCTTCAATGTCAAGGTTCTAGACTCCTTAACTGCCGACTGTAGACCAGGTTCTAGACTCGTGCAGCTCGATTGAAAATGTGATGTCATAGCGAGTGTGGGTTTTAGTCTCTCCTTGAGCTACGTCCCAAACTGTACACTGCCATACTAAATAGTGTGCTAAAACAGTGCACTGTCTGATGTAGGTGTTCAGCTGCCATAACAAAGCTAACCACTGACTGCGGCTGCATCCCAATCCACACCAAATTCTGTACTAAAGTGTACGTCAGAATCTGACAAACAGGGCTGTGGCGACAGTATTTTGACATGCTATTGAGTTTGGTAGTATTCTTGTTTGGGATGTACAGTGGGGGGAAAAAAGTATTTGATCCCCTGCTGATTTTGTACGTTTGTCCACTGACAAAGAAATGATCAGTCTATAATTTTAATGGTAGGTGTATTTTAACAGTGAGAGACAGAATAACAACAAAAAAATCCAGAAATTACGCATTTCAAAAAAGTTATAAATTGATTTGCATTTTAATGAGGGAAATAAGTATTTGATCCCCTATCAATCAGCAAGATTTCTGGCTCACAGGTGTCTTTTACACAGGTAACGAGCTGAGATTAGGAGCACTCCCTTTAAGAGAGTGCTCCTAATCTCAGTTTGTTACCTGTAAAAAGACACCTGTCCACAGAAGCAAACAATCAATCAGATTCCAAACTCTCCACCATGGCCAAGACCAAAGAGCCGTCCAAGGATGTCAGGGACAAGATTGTAGACCTACACAAGGCTGGAATGGGCTACAAGACCATCGCCAAGCAGCTTGGTGAGAAGGTAACAACAGTTGGTGAGATTATTCACAAATGGAAGAAACTGTCAGTCTCCCTCGGTCTGGGGCTCCATGCAAGATCTCACCTCGTGGAGTTTCAATGATCATGAGAACGGTGAGGAATCAGCCCAGAACTACACGGGAGGATCTTGTTAATGATCTCTAGGCAGCTGGGACCATAGTCACCAAGGAAACAATTGGTAACACACTATGCCGTGAAGGACTGAAATCCTGCAGCGCCCGCAAGGTCCCCCTGCTCAAGAAAGCATATGTACAGGCCCATCTGAAGTTTGCCAATGAACATCTGAAAGTGTTGTGGTCAGATGAGACCAAAATCGAGCTCTTTGGCATCAACTCAACTCGCCATGTTTGGAGGAGCAGGAATGCTGCCTATGACCCCAAGAACATCATCCCCACCGTCAAACATGGAGGTGGGAACATTATGCTTTGGGGGTGTTTTTCTGCTAAGGGGACAGGACAACTGCACCGCATCAAAGGGACGATGGACGGGGCCATGTACCATCAAATCTTGGGTGAGAACCTCCTTCCCTCATCCAGAAAATGACCTTAATGACTTGGAGAGGATCTGCAAAGAGGAGTGGGACAAAATCCCTCCTGAGATGTGTGCAAACCTGGTGGCACACTAAAAGAACCGTCTGACCTCTGTGATTGCCAACAAGGGTTTTGCCACCAAGTACTGAGTCGAAGGGGTCAAATACTTATTTCCCTCATTAAAATGCAAATCATTTTATAACTTTTTTGAAATGCGTTTTTCTGGATTTTTTTGTTGTTATTCTGTCTCTCACTGTTAAAATACACATACCATTAAAATTATAGACTGATCATTTCTTTGTCAGTGGGCAAACGTACAAAATCAGCAGGGGATCAAATACTTTTTTCCCCCACTGTATCCTGTGAAATAGAGAGTGTATTCCAGTCTCTCCACTTCTCTCTCCCTGTGTGTGTGTGTGTGTGTGTGTTTGTGTGTGTGTGTGTGTGTGTGTGTGTGTGTGTGTGTGTGTGTGTAGCACTCTTTGGTTATGTCATCTTGTTGCTGATCTTCAGAACGGAACAGGAGTTGACGGAAACACACATCCATTAACATCTGGATGGAAGCGTTCTCTGTGTGTGTGTGTGTGTGTTCTCTGTGTGTGTGTTCTCCGTGTGTGTGTGTGTGTGTGTGTGTGTGTGTGTGCTGACCTTCTCCTGTGTGTTCTGAATAGGCGTGGAGGCTTTGTATCCCAGATGGAGCAGCATCGCCTCTGCAGCTGCACGTTTAGCCACTTTTTTATTCGACCCTGTTCCTGAGGTCACTTCATCACCCACCTTCACCTGTTCTCACACACACACACACACACACACACACACACTTCAGAAAATTATTAAATAAGGAGCCTAAAGTGTCGACCCAGATACAAGAACGAATCATGATCACTGTTTTCTCAACGCAAAAAAATATATTTTAAAAACACACTCTATGTACTGAATATTTTATGAACAAATCGACTCATAAAGCACTACAAATGTTGTCGCTGAATCAGTTTTCCTGCACTTGGCCCGTTTCCACGGAATCTGTGATAGCGTTTCTCCTCCAGAGCATGCAGATACAAGTCAACAGCTTCAAAATGAAGAAAAAGTGTGATCTCTGTGACTTTGATCGTGGCATGGTTGTGGGTGACAGATGGGCTGGTTTGAGTATTTCAGAAACTGATAATCTCCTGGGATTTTCACACACAACAGTCTCTAGAGTTTACCCAGAATGATGAGAAAAACAAAAGACATCCTGTGTGCGGAGGGTCTGCAGGCCGGAACACCTTGATAAAAGAGATCAGAGGAGAATGACCAGACTGGTTCGCGCTGCCAGGAAAGATATAGTAACTCATATAATCACTCTTTACAACCGTGGTGAGCAGAAAAGCATCTCAGCATGCACAACACATCAAACCTTGTGGTGGATGGACTACAACAGTAGAAGACCACATCAGGTTGTGGTTGTCCAACACTCCTGTCAGCCAAGAACAAGAATCTGAGGCTATCATGGGCACAGACTCACTCAAACTGGACTGAAATAAATAAATAAATAAATAAATCAATCAATCACCTGGTCTTTTTCAAGTCTTCAACTGTAGCGTTTCTACGAGTCTGTTCCCATGATAGCCTCAGATTCTTGTTCTTGGCTGACAGGAGTGCAACCCGATGTGCTCTTCTGCTGTTGTAGCCCATCCACCTCAAGGTTCGACGTGTTTGTGAGATGCTTTTCAGCTCATCACGGTTGTAAAGAGTGATTATATGAGTCACTATATTCTTCCTGGCAGCTCAATCTGACCATTTTCCACTGACCTCTCTTATCAACAAGGCGTTTCCACCTACAGAACTGCCGCTCACTCAATGTTTTTGGTTTTTCGCACCACTCTGTGTAAACTCTAGCGAGTGTCGTGTGTGAAAATCCCAGGAGATCAGCAGTTTCTGAAATACTCAAACCAGCCCGTCTGGTATCAACATCCATGCCATGGTGAAAGTCACAGAGATCACACTTTTTCTTCATTCTGATGTTTGATGAGAACATTAACTGAAGCTCTTCACCTGTATCTGCATGATTTTTTTGCATTGTGCTGCTGTCACATGATTGGCTGTTTAGATAACTGCAATAATGTGCAGGTGTTCCTAATAAAGTGGAGGGTGAGTCTTTATACAGAGTATCTTGAATATAGAGAAATACATCTAATATCTTACATTATGAGATCGCAAAATTATGAGATAGTAGAATAAAAAAATGAATAACTGTCTAGAAGCAGGGTTAATTATCATATCTTGTTTTATGCTAATATCACAACTAGAAATGTTAAATATTAAATAGTGTTTATTGAGGATATTTGTGTTTTATCATGTTTATATCTCTTCCCCCCCCCCAAACATTGCAGGATGTTTACTATAACACGTCTGGTACCATGGAACCACTTGATTATTTTACGGTTTTCTGTATAAATTTGGTGATATCTGATACTCCAAATACGATGATTAGTGGTGGCTCTGAGAAAGTTCTGTAAATTTCTCATAAACAGCCGCGTCTCAACAAAGCAGTAAAAACTGTTGAATCCTGGAAATCCCTCTCATCACACATCCTGGATTTTATACAGCAGGGGAACTGAAATATAAATATAAATATAATATAATCCTCTATGGCATGTGACCCTTTTTTAATTTTATTTCCTTCAATTTCCCAGCAATTTCCCTTGATTGCTGCTCCCTTATTGTTATTAAAACCAGTGATTAAAAAAAAAGAAAGCCTAGCATAGACTGCCATCCTGAATATCTTTAGTTATATTTACACATCCAATTTTTCTTCTCAGGCGGGTTACATCGTCTCTGGAGTGGTTTCATTATACAGGTAAAGTTTTTTTTTTTTAACCCAGAAACAATAGAACACCACTCCGTAGTGAAATAAGCAAAAGTAAATCAAATAAACCCAGACGTCTAATAAAACAAAGCAAAGGGCCTACAGAGGGAATGAAACACAACCAGAAACGTAAACAGGACATATCGCTGCCAAAATCAAAACGATACCGCAGTTAAAAACAGAGGGATATTTCATTTGTCATTTCTCAGTGTTGTGTTGCTGTGAATAAACGTTTTAAACAAAACCAAATGAACGCTAAAAACTGTGGAAAATTGGAATATGGCTCTGATCTAATCAGATCTGAGCTCCACTTTTATATGACTGTGCTCTATTATTTACAAAAAAAAGTAAGACATTACATTTGTTTGATGTAAACTATACCGCTATATTCATAATACACTGCATTACTGTTATACTATCCCACTCCTAACTATAATCATTATTATTAATGATGATCGTGTGTGTGGTGTGTGTGCGTGTGTGTGCGTGTGTGTACTACCTGCATGATGAACTCACGGCGGCGTGGCAGGCCTCTCTCGGACAGCAGTGTATACTCGGGCTCTTTCTCTCGTTTAGCTTGCTGGATCTGAGCGAGTCGGCTGATGGGGTTCATGCCCTGACCGTACTCCGGCCCCGCCTGTGAGGAGATCACACACACACACACACACACACACACACACACACACACACACACACACACACACACAGCACCGGTGTGAGTCTGTAGGTGAGAATTAACACCTTTGAATCCTACAAAGGGAACTACCCAAGTGTCCTGGGTCCTGATTGGCTGGTAGTGGGAAGTGAGTTCAGTTCAGTCTGTCAATCAGTCTGTCTGCATGTCTAACCGTCCCTCAATCTGTCTACCAGATTATCTATCTTTCAGCTTCTCTGCCCGTTAGTCTGTCTACCAGCTGATCTGTCTTGTCTGTCTGTCGGCCACTGTCTGTCTGGCTGGCATAAAGCATGTCTGTCTACCTGTCTGTCAACATGTCTGTCTACCAGCTGATCTGTCTGTCAGTGTGTCCGTCTATGTGTCTGTCTGTCTGTCTGTCTGACTGTCAGTGTGTCTGACTATGTGTTTGTCAATATGTCTACCTGTCAGTCTGTCTACCAGTTGATCTGTCAGTCAGCCAGTGTGTCTGTCTGACTGTGAATGTGTTTTTCTCTCAGTGTGTCTGTCTGTCAGTTGATCCGTCTATCTGTCTGTCTATCTGTCAGTCAGAGTACCAGTCTGTTTGTCTGTCCATCAGCAATCAAATCTATCTAACATTCAGTAGAGGTGGATTTGTCTGTCTGTTGTTGTGTTCGTCAGTCTGTCTGTCTGCCTGTCTGCCTGACCGGGCGTCAATCGCTTAGTCTGGCTTTTAGTGCATCTTTCTGTCCATCTGTCATTCCATATATCATTTATATTAAATATATTAGGTTATGTGTCAGTCTGTCTTACTGTCGATCTGTCGATGTATAACATTCAATATTAGGTGATGCGTATCAGATGATGTTTATAATATTTGATATGGTGTTATGATGTATTATACATGTGTCTGTATTTAGCTTACCATAACAGTGATATACAATTCTACTATACTACATATACTGTATAGTAGTGATATACTAGTACATGCAGTGCATGTCTATAGTACCCTTACTAGGCAGCCTACCTTCAGTATGGTCTTGGGCCGTTTCTTGTAGTGCACTTTGGGCTTCTCCACTACAGGGATGAAGGGCAGCTTCTTCAGCTCCTGCAGGATGGAGAAAGCTGCACGCTTCTTTGACAGCTTCTTGCTGTTGCCCTCACCCTCAGCAGAGAACTCACCCACAGTCACGCGGGTCAGGAAGCTCTTCATGTGGGGCGGGCCGCTCTCCTTCAGCACCTGGGGACGGAGCAAGACGGGAAAGTCACAGTGAGTGGTCACGGCTGTAATGTACACATTAAACATTCAGAACATCGGAATTACCCAGAATGCAGCTGGACATGCTGCTTACTAAATCATGTGTTTCAACATTCAGATTCATTTCCAGTTTCTCTGCTTGGGCAGCAAAGCAGGTGAGCTCAGTGTTAAGGAGGGGGATTAGATTCCACACACACACACACACACACACACATACACACACACACACACACACACACACACACACACACAACAGAACCTGGCTCTCTCTGTGTTCAGTGAAAGTTATCCCCCTCCTGGGACTCCCTTTCACATCCTATCCTCATACACATAAGCACTCTGGCATTCTGTCTCTCTCGCTCTCTCTCTCACACACACACACACACACACACACACTCACACACACACACACACACACACAGACAAGAACCAGAAAGTGCACGAGTGCAGTGTTACTAAGAACCTAGAAACCAAGTTACTTGTATGTCCATCTATCTGATGTCCATCTGTCTAACCATCTATGTGTCTGTCTAACAATCCATCCATGCGTGTCTAACCATCCACCAACGTGTCTGTCTATCCACCTAACCATGTGTCTATCTATCCATCTATATGTCTGTCTACCCATCTGCCTGACTATCCATCTGTCTATCCATCCATGTGTCTGTCTATCCATCGATCCATCCATCCACCAATCCATCCATCCATCAGTCTGTCTACCCATCCATTCACATCTCTATTCATCCTTCAATCCATCCATGTGGGTGTCTGACTAACCCATTCATCTATGTGTCTGTCTATCCATTGATCCATCTATCAATCCATCCATCCATTGGCCTGTCTTCCCATCCATCCACATCTCTACTCATCCATCCATCTATCCATACATTTACATGTCCATCCATCCATCCATCCATCCATCCATCCATCCGTCCGTCTGTCTTTCTGTCCATCCACCCATCCATCTGCCTGTGTGTGTCTGTCCACCCATCCATCCATCCACATGTCCATCCATCTATCCATCAGACCATCCATGTCTCTGTCTATCCATGTGTCTATCCATCTGTCTGTCCATGTGTGTCTGTTTCAGTGTGTCTTTCTGTCTGTCTATCTGTGTGTCTGTCTGTCAGTCTGTGTCACTCTTTAAAGCTGAATAAAACACATTTAAAAACAATTTAAACCCATCTAAGTGAATTTTGATATTTATCTGAGCAGGCAGAAGGGAAACACACACACACACACACACACACACACACACACACACGACAGAATTTCCTCACACACTTGACAGAATTTATGATGCAATGTTTACATGACTTTCATGTGGAGGGATTTGATCATCACACTCCGCTGTTACGGAAGAGTTCAGTATTTCCGCGGTGGCTCTGAAGCTGCAGTGTTCACTCCGGGCCAATATTACACTTTCATATTTATCACGGTTTATGATATCATAATAATAACTGACTCCATGTTTATTTCTGTGTGTGCTTCGAACAAAAATATTTTGCTGACTACTTTTACAAAAGACTACAGAAGTCTTGACTGCTGTCTGCACATCTGTGTTTCTGTGTATTTGTCTGTCTCTCTACCAAGCTATCTAGCTGTCTGTCTCTCTCTCTTTGCCAACTCATCCATATATTATATTTATATTTACAATTACGGATGCCTGAGAACATCTTTCGGTTGTGCCATACACCACTCTAATTAACATGGATCCTGAAGACGTTTGAAGCCCTGAGTCACCTGACCTCACACAGAGTCACCTGACCTCACACACACTCCATCACTGCAGTTATTGTTGGGAATTCAGTGGTGGAAGCTTTTTGCCTCCAGCATGTGATTGTCTAATTGCTGGAACAATGTCTTTGAGGAGATCTTGGCACTCCTTAAATCCATCGGCAGCAGACGAGCCATCGTCCTCGGCGTCAGACGGTGTAGCGTCTTCGGCGCGGTGATGGAATTTCAATGAGGACTTTGATCTGACCAGTTTTTCTGTCCTACATGGATCATGTTCTCCGGGAAGACGATGTGGTACGATCCGTGTAAAGGCAGGATGTGAGGACGGCAGGAGACACCGAGACCCACTGAGCGAAGAAAGACTCTTTTGTATGGCATGTTGATGCGTCTGCCCCCGAGATACACACTCATGAACATGACTCAGAGAGAGAGAGAGAAAGCGAGAGAGAGAGAGAGAGAGAGAGAGAGAGAGAGAGAAATATCCAGGTCTGAAAGTCTGAATTCACTGTATATCTGTCGGTCTGTCCACTTGCCCGTCTGTATGTCTGTCCACACGTCTACCAGTTTGTCCACACATCTGTCTGTCTGCCTGCCTGCCTGCCTGTTCGCTTGTATGACTGTCTGTCTGTGTTCACTTTGGTCTTTCTGTCTCTGTCCATCTGTCTTCCTATCTGTCTATCCATTTGTATGCCCGTCTGTCCACCCATCTGACTGGCTGTCTGTCTTCCCATCCATTTGTCCGTATGACTGTCTGTCTGTCTTCCCATCTGCCTGTCCCATCTGATCTGATGTTCTGTCTGTTCATCCTACCCATCCGCCTGTCTGCTCATCTGTCTGTCTGCTGTCTGTCTGTCCACCCATCTCTCTGCTTGATGGTCCACCTGTCTATCATTCTGTCTGTCCGTTCATCCAGCTGTCTGTCTGCTCATCCATCCATCTACCTGTCTGTCTATTCAGTTTAATCAATATGTCTATGTCTATCATGCCTATTATATGTATCTGTCTGTCTGGCCATTCATTTATCTGCCTGTCTGTCTGTCAGTCACTATCAATTTGTTCCTCCATCGACTTCCTTATCTACTGAACTGTCTATGAATTTTCCCCATTGCCTATTAATTTATCTGTCTATCTGTTAAACTGTCTGTCTGTCTCCGTCAGTGCATTGCACTGGGAGCATTTGTATGCTTCTCTGTGAGAACAGCGATGAGCGACAGGTGATGACAGCATGAGTGGGAACTCAAGGACAGTGGTGATGTTGAAGGTTCTCCATGTTCTGTGTGGATCATCATCTCTGCTATTCGTGTAGATCAGACAAGGACACGTGCAGCTTTCCTGCAGTTGTTAAGAGTCAAACGTACACTGTTTCCACCTTCTGCGTTCTTGCTCACATTGTAACACTTACTCTCGGTTTCAGTGTTTATTCATAAAGTGCGCACTACACATTCTTTCCAATTCCTGACAGTGGGCCAAAAATTCCTGCGCAGGCCAGGATCCCGTAGCTGAACGATGAAGCGGAGACGACACAGAAAAAGAGAAATACATTCAATCAATCATTCGCAAGTTAAGCTCCGCGTGACAGTGCACGCCACATGCACGCACACAGTGGTCTTCAGGGACCCAAACACACACACACACACACACACACAATCAAGGAAAACATAACATTTACACCATAAGATAACATTTACGCATGGGATATGTTCGGAAGTTTGCTCGTGAGGCTGATTGTTAAGTTTAACATTGCTCTGTAATGACTTCTTGGTAAAGACGGAATAACAGACGGACGTTTTCCGGGCCAGACAGAGGGATTAGGATCAGCACGAATCTGGCAACACTAACGGGACAAATACTAAACCAGACAAAGAGGCAATACAAACAGAGAACCTTTCCTGCTTTTGGAGGAGGTGGAGCTTTCTGCAGAAAAAAACTTTGTGCACCGGTCACAAACTAGTGAAATTTTACTATTTGGATAAAAGAGCTTATGTGTACAGAAATCTCAGGGGATTATTATACACATTTAAGTAAACGCAGTCCCCTACTAAACTATTGGAAACGGCGATTCATTTGGGTTTGAGATCAAAAGATGAATATGAGAAGAAAGTTTAGAATTCCAGTTTTTATTTCCTGGTATTTATATGTAGGCGTGTTAAGAACATAGCAGATTTTGTATCAGACCACCCAATTTGTAGGCAAGCAAAAATATTGGACTGACATGTGACTGCCAGGTGGTTCTTGTTCCCCAGGTGTGTCCTGTTAGATTGACTGTTTAAACGATAATTTGCTCTGAACATCTACTCTTGGTTTTAGCCTTCGGTTTCACCTGTATAGACTGTATTTGTTGTTAAAAAGGATAAGCCAACATGAAGAGCAGAGAGCTGTCTATGGGAGAAAAGCAAGCCATTTTGAAGCTGAGAAAAGAGGGGAAAATCAATCAGAGGCATTGTATAACCAATACAACAATCTGGAATGTCCTGAAAAAGTGCGAGGTAGTGTCATGGTTTGGGCTTGCATCATAGATTTAAATATCAGGAAATGAAAGCTGAAATTCTGATCTATCATCTCATATCCATATTTTGATCTCAAACCCAAATGTCTTTGGTGTATAGCACAAACAAATGAATTGGCCTTGCCATTCCAATACTTTCAGAGGGGACTGTATACTGAATAATTAGGTTAGCTAAATAAATTAAACATTTATTGAAAGCTGAAAACTCACTGTCCTTTAGCATGTCATGCTATAATGTGTGTGTGTGTGTGTGTATATGTATATATGTGTGTGTGTGTGTGTGTGTGTGTGTGTGTGTGTGTGTTTTACCTCAAAATTCACAGGCATGTTCCTCTTCAGTGCAATCTCATACACCAGGCTGATTTCAGATTTATTTGCATCACTGTCCTCCTCCGAGCCTTTTTTCTCCTCCAGACTCTAAAAACATGAAAAGCACAAATTCACACATTTTCTTTCACGACTCTCCGAAAAAGAAAATAGATTTAAAGTTCGATTGTGGCAATTTGATGCACATGTCCACATGACAACGGGAGAATAAAATGTAGTTAACGTCTTTAATCTGAGCACATGAGGAGTGTTCACGTGATCCATAACACTCAGACTTCTTTAGCAATATACACACCATAACAACTTTTGTGTAAATTCACGTCTCTTTCATGAATCGCTATTGAAAAACTATGATTTGATCTTCAAAACTGTGTGAAACTGACAGCGAGATTATTTTGCCTCAAATGAAGCGCTGTGAAAATGTTCATGCTGTGCTGCCTCGGAAATAAAACACACTAATCGCAGCTTTTTTTACACAGAGGATTAATCATCCTGTTTAACAAATCAGCATCATTATTACAGGAAGCTCCACTCCTGTGGTTCCTGGTTTGTACCCAGTCTGGAGTAGGAACTAAAAAAAGGCCCCTGGAACCACAGCATGAGTTCCTGAATAAAATTCCTGCAGTGGAAACACATCCACTACATGCACGTGTGTGTGTGTGTGTGTGTGTGTGTGTGTGTGTGTGTGTGTGTGTGTGTCAGTGTGCACGGGTGTGCCCGAGGCAGTACATAACCATGATGTTCTTCTCTCGGTAACATAATACAGGAAGAGAAGCAGCTGATAAAGAGCTCGTTATGAACACAGCGAGACTGAACAGGAGAGAAAAACACAATATTACAGCTTGAATAACTAGATCGATGCCAAACACTCTCTCACACACACACACCCTCACATCCCACACACACACAGACCCAGGCAAAGGTTTTTGTTCAATAGAATCTGAAAATCTAAGTAAGAAATAGTTTGAAGTGAACTGAGAAATGTTTGTTTTCATTTTATTGGAGAAAAAATTTCAATCTAAGTGGAAAACGACAATCTGATTCACTCTAACTAGCCACATGTAGCTTACAACATACACAATATGGGCAAAGGTTTGTGGACACATGACCATCACACCCATACAGTCCCCTCTTTTCATTTTTTTGTGCTATACACTAAAGACATTTGGGTTTGAGATCAAAACATGGATACGAGACGAGAGTTTAGGATTTCAGCTTTTATTTCTTGCTATTTACATCTAGATGTGTTAAACAACATAAAACCTTTTGTATCAGACCACCCAATTTTTAGGTGAGTAAAAATATAGGAACAGAGAAGTAAATTAAAGTAAATAACACTTAATATTTGGTTGCATATCCCTTGCTTGCAATAACTGCATTAAGCATGCGACTCATTGACATTACCAAATTGTTGGTTTCTTCTTTTGTGATGATTTTCCAGGCTTTTACCACAGCCTCTTTCAGTTGTTGTTTGTTTCGGGGTGTTTCCCATTCAGTCTCCTCTTCAGGAGGTTAAATGCTGCTCAACTGGGTTAAGGTCTGGTGATTGACTTGGCCAGTCTAAAACCTTCCACTTTCCCCCCCCGATGAAGTCGTTTGTTGAGATGGCGGTGTGTTTTGGATCATTGTCTTGCTGCATGATGAAGCTCCTCCCGATTCATTTGGATGCATTTCTCTGTAAATTGGCAAACAAAATGTTCCTGTAAACTTCTGAATACATTCTGCTGCAACCATCATGAGTTACATCAATAAATATTAGTGAGCCTGTTCCAGAAGCAGCCATGCAAGCCCAAGCCATGACACTACCTCCACCATATTTCACAGATGAGGCTTTATGTTTTGGATCATGAGCAGATCCTTTCTTTCTCCACACGTTGGCCTTTCCATCACTTTGGTAGAGGTTCATTTTGGTTCCAGAACTTTTGTGGCTCATCTCTGCACTTCTTTGCGATTCTTACTTTTGATGAGTGGTTTGCATCTTGTAGTTTGGCCTCTATATTTCTGCTTTTGAAGTCTTCTTTGAACAGTGGATTGAGATACCTTCACCCCTGCCCTGTGGACGTTGTTGGTGATTACACTGTTTCTGTCATCAGCTGTCGTTGTTTTCCATGGCCGACCCATTAGGTCTCTGTTGCGCAGTACACCAGTGGTTCCTTTCTTTTTCAGGACATTCCAAATTGTTGTATTGGCTATGCCCAATGCTTATCCAATGCCTCTGATTGATTTAAACTCTTTTCTCAGTTTCAAAATGGCTTGCTTTTCTCCCATAGACAGCTCTCTGATCATGTTGGCTTATCCTTTTTAACAACAAATGCAGTCTTCACAGGTGAAACTGAAGTCTAAAACCAAGAGTAGATGTTCAGAGCTAATTATTGTTTAAACAATCAATCTAACAGGACAAACCTGGGGAACAAGAAACACCTGTCAATCACATGTTCCAATATTTTTGCTGCGTACAAACTGGGTGGTCTGATACAAAATGTGCTATGTTCCATGTTGTTTAACACATCAACATATAAATACCAGGAAATAAAAGCTGAAATTCTAAACTCTCTTTTCATATTCATCTTTTGATCTTAAACCCAAAGTTTCTTCAGTCTACAGCAAAAAAACAAAAACAAAAAAAAAATTGGCCTTGCCATACCAAAAGTTTTCCAAGAACTGGCCTTGCCATTCCAATAGTTTCAGAGGGGACAGTATGTGCTTGTTGTATATCCCATTCCAGAATTATTCCCCCTTTGCTGTTATAATAACCTCCATTCTTCTGGGAAGGCTTTCCACTAGATTTTGATGTGTGGCTGTGGGGATTTTTGCTCATTCAGCCACAAGAGCATTAGTGAGGTCAGGCACTGATGTCCTGCACAGGGGCATTGCCATGCTGGAACAGGTTTGGGGCTCTTCCACTGAAGGGAAACTGTAATGCTACAGCATACAAAGACACATATCTATACAGTTGTGTGCTTCCAACTTTGTGGCAACAGTTTGGGGTAAAACCGCATATGGGTGTAATGGTCAGGTGTCTGCAAACTTTTGCCCATATAGTGTATCTTTGTTTTACAGTTGACAGCAACACTATATACAATAATATTATGTGTAAGACAAATATATACTTACACTAAACCGTTAATAAAGCGCTCATGTAGAATCAGAGAATGCACAATTGTGAAGACCACTGATATAATTATCAATGCAGGTGATCACAAAAATTTAATCTAAACAAAACTTGTAAAGTCTCTGGACAAAAATAAATAAATAATAAAATACTGACTTGTGTTATTTCCCCCGTAATACTTGATTACATCACCTCTATTTGGGAGTTTTCTTTGCTCTTCCAAATAACCCCACAAGTTTAGGGGTGGAGGTCTGTTGATTTTGCCATCCATTCAAAGTGTCTAACTGACACAGAGCATCCACTATGGACATGTCTTTTCACTATCTAGCCTACATAAAACCCATCACGGATGCTTTTTGTGATGAATTATAGCATGTATTGTAATAAGGATATGTGATTTGGAACACATCTACAGTGGACTAACCGTGGTGAGGCATTTATATGGTAAGGTGTGTATGTTTAACTAAGGAAAAGGACATAGGAATCTGAGCCACTGAGCAGATTAGGGGTGTGTGTGTGTGTGTGTGTGTGTGTGTGTGTGTGTGAGAGAGAGATGATGGTGTATTTATTCACCCGCCTTAACCTGTAGATACGTCTACTATGTGTTCTACATGCTGTGTAAAATCAGAGGGAGGGAGGGAGGGAGTGGTGACATCAGCGCTGGCACGGAGCGTCGGAGTGTTAAGTGATTTATACCCAGTGACACAGTGTTAAGCCTACAACTGGGCACACATAAAAGCCCTTTAAGAGTGTGTGAGGTCTTCTTTACACCCCAATGTGACAGTAAAGGGAGGAATAAAGATACAAGAACAAGGGGATATGAGATCAGCGCAAAGGGATTGTGGGTAATCTGCCAACAGTTAGACGAATAAGAAGGTGACGAGAGAGTTAGGGTGATGGACGTTATCAGAGAAGGAAAGAGGAAACGAAGACAACAAGGTTAAAGGTGTGTCTAATGTAGTATGTATCGCCTACTCCCTGATCCCTTATGCCTAATCCCTACAGTGGAGAATCATTAGGACTACATAGCACAGTGTCTAACAGTGTCTGGTTCCAGTGACTGCTGGTCATGGATTTGGTTCACTCCAGTCTGGTGTGGACGTGTCCCAAATTACATACTCTATTCACTAATCACCATAAACTGTCATGACTAAGGATGCGTCCCAAACCATATTCACTGTAGACTCCAAATAAACATCATAACAACCGAAAACTACCCTGTTCACCGTACAGGCCAAATAAACACCATTACCAACGCTACAATGCAACGCTACAGTGTCTCAAATCGCACCACATCCTGCACACAGTCTTCAAATGCTGCAATGCATTATGGGTACTGAGTCTTTACGCACTTTGAGTCTTTATAACTTGTTAATGTGCCCATGTCTTAAGGTGCGCGCATGCGCATGTGTGTGTGTATGTATATATATATATATATATATATACCTGAGGTTGTTTATCTGGAATGGGTTCATTCCTCAGCGCCTGCAAAGCTTTCATGGCTGCGTTGTGCCGAGCCGCTTGGCGAGTTCGACCTTCGCCAATAAACTCGTTACTGCCTACCGTCAGCTGCACGTAGAACACCTTGGGGACTGGATAGTGATACCTCGAGCCGAGGAAAGGGGAGGAAAGGGGAAAGGGGGGAGGTAAGAAAAAAAAAAAAAAACACGTTTGAGTCAAAACAGGATTAGCTTATTGAAACATGACAGTTTTATCATGGTGTAAATCAGGCCTGTTGAACTGGCGGACACAAAATAATGACTCAAAGGTTCCACTCTGTCATCTCCTCAAAACTCGGACATCACTCGTTTCTATGGCAACACACACAACACCATAACGGATACCCAGATCGCTAAACAGTCTGTACAGGATTTCGCGGAGTTTTTTTGTGATTGTTTTGGCCAAAAATGCTTGATTTTGCTGCGGCTTTTTTCTGCGAGTTTTTTGTGCTTTTTTTTGCGGAAAACTACTTGAATTGGCGAAAATGCAATTGAACAAAATTGTTTTGCATGTTCTTTCGCAGTGATGTTTGTTGGTAAATGAGACCTTTTAGCTGTACTCCTGTTCGACGCACGCGAATCAAATCATGTCACATGACGTGTCTTGGCCCAAATCTGCAGAAAATCTGCGGTAATTTTGAAAAATTGCAAGCTCGTCCGAATATTGCGGAGTTTGCTTGATTTTGTGTTAATTTCTGCGATCACAAAATCCTGGAGGGACTGGCTAACAAGTACCTAGTCTGGGAAACCATATATTAGTGACTTTTGCCAGCTAAACTCTACAAGCTAAAAGACTTATTGTACCGTTTATTGAGATCAGTATTAGAGAATGATGAGTAAGTAATAAAACATGACGGGGGGTGCTGTTATACAATATTAATACAAGATGGGGGTGGTGTGATGCAGCCCGACATGAAGCTTTGTTACTGCTACCACCCTGAAGTTGATTATTTTCCAAAAAAAGAACGTCCCAAAGTGTTATATTCCTCTTATACAATAGCGATTTGCCAACAGTTACAATTTTTTATTTATTAATGAACGACACATCATACTGTTAACGATTTATAGTTATAGTGGGTTTGGAAATGGGTCAGAATGTTGTTTATTTTTTCAATTAATCAACACATAATGATCCATAATGACAAAGCGAAAACATGTTTTTAGAAATGTTTGCAAATGTATTACAAATCGAAAACTGAAATAGATAAGTATTCAGACCCATCATTCAGTACTTTGTAAAATTCTACTATGTACAGTTATAGCTTTCGAGTCTTCTTGGTTAAGTCTCTACAAGCTGGCTTGCTGTGAACTGGTGTAGCTCTGAGAGGAATGGAAGGTTGCAGCTGATGACTTCCTAACAGTATTTGAGAATGTATTGATTTTTCTGTGTGTGGCAAGAATGACGCTAATCCTGCATGAAGATAATCAGGAGAAATGAGGGGAGAAATTCGTGCCAAAATATTTTGGCCAGTGTATGTAGCCTTAATCTTTACTGCTTCCCCAACCAATGACGCTTTACAGAGAAGAGACTAAACACGCAACAGCAAACAGAATATTGTACCTATATTACTATAACTGGGTTTTATTATCACTGTTCAACCGGCATCAGTTGTCTAGAAGAGGGTTGTTGACGTTCACCCAGAAATGAGGCTCCACATTATCAAAGTGACACAAACTTTCTCACAGCACACACAGAGCTCCTGTGGAGAAAAGGCTGAAGTAAGGAGCGATGGACAAAAGCTTAGAACAACTCAAGAAAAGAGGACAGATTTATATCCGTGGCCGAACCCGAACGATATTATCCTAGTTATAAATGGTGAAATTAATGCCGTAGGGCAAGCGAGGTAATGGCCCCCGGTGGACCGCGCCTCAGGAAGGCAAAACAAAAGCTCCGTCACATTTCTGCACTTTCTCCTGCGTAACTCTGGCTCGCCCACGCAGCCTGTCAGACGGCTCTTCAGAGCCCAGATTTAGGAGTGTGTTCGGCCTTTATGAAGAGTGACACAGACTGATCCGGGGTCAGCGCCCTGATCCCGAACACCCCCACTGCAACCCATTCACACTCCAAAATCACACGCTTAGCACTCTAGCACTAGTTAGGGAATCCAAATCCAAATTTTGCAGATCTCACTCGTGTAGAGCTTGACCCGATGAAGAGTCGTTTTATTTTATTTTACTTTATTGGTTATCAGCCACTATTCCTACATTAAGAGTTCCCTGACAACACAGTTTAACCCTTTCTCACAGTACACCAGCGCTCCATTCAACCCACTGAATAGAAATCAACATATCAGGCATTTTGAATCAGTATAAAACAAATTAATTATTTTATCGCCTATATTTATAGTCTGCTATAAGATAAGTCAGGACACTGTTGGGTTTCTGTGCATAGAGTATCGTGACTCTGTGTTTAGAGATAAAACAGACAGCACAACTAAAGCATTTTTGACAGTAAAACATTGTATACCACAGCCACAATAAAATGAGAATATTTAAATCTAGTTTTAAAAAAAAGAAATACTTATGAAAAACTGCAAATTCTTAAAGCCATGAGTGTCTACTTTCATATGAGCCATTAACCACTACTGTGGCGTGTGACATCAGGCAGAAATCCCACTTCTTGATCTCTGGTTAAAAGAGTTAAAATATTCAAAATGTTTATTTGTGCTATTGTAAACATTCAGGAAGACAGCAAGCAGAACTTCACGTCAACGGTGTTGACAGGGATGCCTTCTCCACCAACAAGTCTATTCCTTCTTGTTTCTAAGATGAATGCCTCAAATATCTTCAAACAAGTATGAGTAGGAATATTTCAGACATTTGACCTTGCTGTGACCTTGACCCTCTTTGGATCAATTCCAAAATCGAATCAGTTCATCTGCTGGTTGCAATAATAATTCTATATAAATCCTACAAACATTCGACCATTCGTACCTGAGATACCATGCTAACGGGAATCTTGGACAGACTCCCGGACAACCCAAAAACATTCCTCTACCACCTAGTGGTGGCGGCATAAAAAGAAGAAACGCAAAATTGTAATAAAACCCCATCTGAACTCGCTGATCAGACGGATGAGAGAACTGTCTGGGCGTGGCTTAATATTCTGATCAGCATGCTTGATTGACAGCCCAGCGTCCAAGACTCCCAGAAACATATTATCCAGTGTCACCCAGAAGAGGATGGGATCTCTTTCGAGTCCCTTTGGAGCCCTGGGTTCTTCTCCAGGTCCCTTCCTCAAGTTGCCCCAGGCTACTGTCACCTCTGGCTTGTTCATTTGGATTTCATCTGGATTTCTATAAGGCTGAACTTCAAAGTGAATTGGAGTGAATCAAACATTTTTTCTAACAGATTTTTAAAAGTCTAGTAGTGTATGTGAGTCAATGACTCCAAGGATCCCTTCAACAGCCAATGAAAATGCAGAGTGAAGTTGATAAGGAGGAAGTAGCTAGAAGACTGCTCTTCAAAACAAAAAAAAACAACAAAAAAAAAACAGCTAAACTCTGGAACCAAATATGTCCTAGCTTTTCAACTACATTTGGGGTAAGGGGAACATTGTGTACATTTCCTTTTTGGCCAAAGTGCTCCATCGGTGTCTATTTAATGTTTGATAATTGATGGAATAAGAACATCTTTTAGTGCACTCCTGTGAACCTGCAGACCCCCTGTACCTGAATCCTCCACGCTGTTTCATTTCATAAATATTCCAGCTGTGTGGGTTCATCTGTTACTGAACTTCCGCTTCATTGTGAGCTCACATTTAATTCTGATGGAAGCCATCTGGGCAAAGTTAAAGCTCAGGGCATGTGCAGAAACCACCAAGGAATAATAATAAAACAGGAATTACACACATGCAGTAATGAAATGCAGAAAACATTTCCAGAATAATTATGAACATCCTGAAAAGAAACGGCAGATCGTGCAGTAACTGGCGACGATCTGATGGGCCGAGAAACATAACGGCCGCTGAGAACAACCAGTACACAGAAAAACAGGCACTGTGTGCACTTTCTCTGAAATGTCTGTCAAATAGCAAGAATTATAAACTTTATACTATAAGAAGGCAACAGCAACTCAGCTCAGCTTTGTATAGGTATTAATAGCATTGATAGCAGTAGTAGTGACATTAATATTAGTTAAAGTAGTAGTAATGGGTGGGAAAATAGTACTAATAATAGTGTTAGCAGTAGTATTAGGAGTGGCCATAGTATTATTAATAACAGTAGTAGTAGTCAATGTTAGTAGTAGAATGACTACTAATATTAGTACTAACAGGAGTAGTAATAGCAACAGTAGTTTTATTAGTAGTAGTAGTATTTATAGTAGTAATGATAGCGTTATTAATAAGAGCAATAATAGTGAATCATGGTAGTAGTAGTGGTGTTGGTATTAGAAGTAGCAAGTACTAGTAGTAATAGTATTAGAGGTCGACCGATACCGATAACTAAGTTGGGCAGAACCTGCCGATAACCGATTAATCAACCGTTTTTAAAATTGATACTGAATGAAAACATAACACTCAAAGTAAAATATTGCTGAACTTTATTACAAAAATAAACAGTACTGTCTGTACCATGAAAATGTACTGCATTAATATAGAGTACTGTGCAAAAGTTTTAGGCACCCGATTTTCTGTAGTACAAACTTTTTTATTTTATGACTTCTACATTATCAAGTCAGTACAAAAAACATTTTAGATTCCCAAACATTAGTTTTCTAGCACAAAATTAAATGTTACAGAAAAATGTTTGTATGTCATTAAAGAAAGCAGCATATTACGTAAGAGACACTTTTCAGACAGAAAACACAATGAAGGCTGCTGGGTTTTGCTGCAGAAATAAGAAGCGAGTGAGAAAGTCAAAGTCTCCAGAAGAACTGTGGCTGGTTCTGTAAGATGCTCAATAAAACTTAGCAGCTCATTTCCTTATAAAACTGCACACATTGTACCGGAGACTACTATTTTTATTTTTAATTTTATGTTGCACAAAATAGTGACTTTGTTTCATTTACTACTGTTTACTGCTCTTTACCGTTTTTGTTGTTTTTTTTAATGTAGAGACATTTAATTTCATTATTTTGAAGGCATCTTTGCCCTACAGCACTTATATTTGAGACTTTGCACAGTACTGTATATTAACTATTAATAAATATTAACGTAAATTAAAAGATAAACATCCAAACTGAAACAAAAAGTAACACTCCAAATAACAAACAAAAATAGAGACCTCCAAAATGAATCAAAAAACACTTCAAATAACACAACAAAATTTGTCAGTGATAGTTTTTATTTCGCCTCTAGAGGCAGCTCTCGTACTGTATAACGATAGCAGACCCTTCTCAGCAGCATCCGCAACGGACACAACCGGGGAAAACTCTCTGAATGGATTTTTGCTGATTCCATCAATCGGTTATCGGTACCGAATAATCGGCAAAATCGATCAATTGGTTGACCTCTAAATAGTATTAGCAAAAGTAGTGGTGGTATTACTACTAGTAGTAGTGATAGCAGTCTTATTAATAGTAGTAGTGAAAGTAGCAGCAGTACAAAGGGTTGTAATGGTGGAAGAATAGTGGTTATTGTATAAATAGCAGCAGTAGTAGTAGTAGTAATAGGAGTAGTTATAGTATTAATAGTGGTTGTAGAAGTAGGACTAATAGTATTAGAAATACCAGTGATGCTATTAGTAGCAGTAGCAGTAGTAGTGATAGTATTTTAGTAATAGTAGTAATAGTGATAGAATTCGTCTTAATGCCAGTAGTGAAAGTAGGAGTAGGAGTACTAATGGTTGTAGTTGTGGTAGTAGTAGTGGTAGTAATAACAGTATTAGCAATAGCAATGGTGGTGTTCTTATTAGTAGAGGTAATGGTTGTAGTGGTGGTAGTAGTGGTTACAGTATTAACAGTAGTAATAGTAACAGTATAAGCAATAGTAGTGGTGGTATTAATAGCAGTAGTAGTAGTAATTATGGTATTAATAGTAGAAGTAACAGTATAAGCAATAGTAGTGGTGGTATTAACAGCAGTAGTAGTAGTAGTTATGGTATTAATAGTAGAAGTAACAGTATAAGCAATAGTAGTGGTGGTATTAACAGCAGCAGCAGCAGTAGTAGTAGTAATAAAAGTATTAGCAATAGCAGTGGTGGTGGTGGTGGTAGTAGTAGCAGTAGTAGTACCGATAATATTAGTAATAGCAGTAATAATAGAAGTCTTATTAATAACAGTAGTGAAAGTAGTGGTAATAATAGTGGTGGTAGTAGTAGTAGTGGTTATGGTATTAATAGCAATAGTAACAGTATACACAATAGTAGTAGTGGTATTGATAGTTGTAGTAATAGAAGTAAAAAATAAAAGTAGTAGTAGTAGTAATACTATTAGCAATAGCAGTGGTGGTGGTAGCATCATTAGTAGTAGTAACAGTCACAGTATTAGTAATAGTTGATATAGTATTAGAATTCTTAATAATAATAGTGAAAGAAGTGGTGGTAATAATGGTTGTAGTAGTGGTGGTTATAGTACTAATAGTAGTAGTAATAGTAGCACTAATAGTTGTAGCAATAACAGTATTAGCAATAGTGGTGGTGGTAGTAGTACTAATAGTAGTATAACACTAATAGAAGTATTATATTTTAGTAGTAGTGGTACTAATAGTTGTACTATAAGGGTTTTATAAAGGCTCAGACAGTATCAGCACACAAACACAAGTTGGCACAAGTGGAAGCAAACTTATCAATTTGGTCACTGAAGCTAAAATGGATGTAGGAGAAATGTATCACATGAAGAGGAAGAAGAAGGAAAACTAGGACAATGTACTAAAAATATTTGCTAAAAAAACAGAAACCTGTGCCTTTTAGGGATCTTAATAATAAACTTTTTTTCCCCAGAAACTTCATGAATTTCACACACTATCTACTTGCAAAAGCTATTAATGATTTCTGCACAGTGATGCTGCAGTACACTCCCAGAATTCCACGGGGTGCCTCATTTCAGAAGGAGGGGTTTGGGCGGTGGGGGGATGGATTCGGGTGTCATGGTGGGTGAATACAGGTGCTGCAGCGTGGGAAAGGAACTGCTCTCTCTCTCACTCACACACACACAGAGACACACACACACACACACACACACACACACAAACACAGAGGGCCGTCTGGTCTGAATTAAAATGGAACGCGAGCCAAAGTGGGAACACCTAACAGGAGGAATGGGAGAAGCGCCAAACACACACACACACACACACACACACACGCACACACGCACACACTAAAACCATTGAAACATACAACATATAATGTTCGTACTCCATAATGTTCACGCTGCCTCAAACACTGTTGTTGTCTAGTTTAGTGTTTGTCCTGATAGTGTTGCTATAGTTAGACTCCAAATTGTCTTCCTTAAGCATATGTTACAGTCCTGATCTTAATCCCCTTCGAAATAGCATGATCAATATCTTATAGTTTTATAGTCTGCGAAATATGGTATATTAGTGTTGTCATATACCTGCATTCATAACAAGATCACAAAGAAACGTACACATATCTCCATGGGCTGTGTCCCAAATCTCATACTTCTGTTAAAACAGTACTATCTGTACATCTTTTGTAAGCAAGTGGTATTTATGTGACATTTAATGTCATCCTCTATGAAAAGCAGATATGGTGATGGACTGAAAACTGTCACCAACTCAGTAGTCATCAAAGCGCTTTTGAAGCAAATCATGCAAATTATATCTGAAGAAAATTATTATTTAAAACACCAAGAATGAGATGACATTTATACTGGCTGATCAAAGTGTGACATATAAGAGCATCAGACTGCAATGCATATCGGCCCACAGCAGGAGCATTAGATTAATGACACTGTCGCACATTTAATGCTTCGTTCACATTTCAGTTCACCAATAAATAGTTTAAAGTTTAAATGCGTTGTGAAAAATAGGTCTCTAATGGGTAAAAATGTGGAGCTGACTAAGATTTGAACGATTTTTTTTTTTCCCCACTCATTGAACCCGCCCACATTTCCATCCATGTACACAAAGCTCCGCCCCCAACACTTATGACAGTTCAACTAGAGTAACCATTAGCAAGGACTGTCATGACATCACTTTAAAGCGCGATCGGACATTCAACTGCTTGAAAGCCGAGTTACAACTCGATGAACATGCAACTTCTCCTCATAATGATTCATGAGGATGTGAAGGGGTGTTGGGGGCGTGTCTATAAAATGACTGACAAGAGGTCAATCCCAACACAAACAACTTTCTGGACCAGAAGTCAGGTTTCCAAACGGTTTTTTTAAGCTATGTAGCTAGACTCGTTCTGAGACAATGGCTTATTTTTTGGCACTTCTACATAATTTTCCACATTATTTGTACAAGTAAGAAATGAAAAAACTTCAACTATTGCACCTTTAATTATCAACAGTACAAAAAAACACATTTGAGATATGGTTAGCTTAAAAAGAGTCCTTAAAAGAGTCTTTTATTTTATCAACTGAAGCCGGTTTTAAACTGCACGATTTCAGCAATCTTTTAACGTTATTACTCAAGTTAATCCCAATAAAATCTTGGCTTAATTCTATAACGTACAGTGCAATAACATTTACTACATACTACATTCTCCTTACATCAGCGTGATCCATCAGCGTCCATCTATCAGCGTGATCTGGGCTCATAAAGAAAACCGGCTCGGGTAAACAGAAACAATCCCTCAGTATAGCAACAATGCAGCAATGTTATGTCTAGAGAAGCAGCAATGTTATGTCTAGAGAGAACACACTTTAAAAGGTGAATGAGAAGCAGTTTGGAGTCGTTCAGAGAAACGTTCTCGCTGCTGCCACAATTTAACAAACTGCTCTACTTTTAAATCCAACTTTTTGATTATGTTCTGCAGTTGCCACTGTTGTATTTGCAGCTGTCCCATGAGGTTCACTTAATCCTGTGCTGATGAGTATTGTGATGAGTGCTCACACTCTGAGATTTTAAGAACAAAAATTTCTGATCAACTCGATGTACAATTTGTCTGCGACAGCGAAGCATCTTACAGTGTAAAGCCGGCTTTTAAGCTTTTTTACTACCAAATAAGACACAGAAGATGTAGAGCAGAGGTCGGGAAAAGTTATGATTTTTTTCTTTAAAGAGCCAGTGAAAAGTTCAAATTTTTTGATGTTTTTATATATATCTTATTCTTATTATAGTTATTATCTTTACTATTATTGCATAATTATAAAAAGTGGTAATGTAATAAAGGCCATTTTGATATTTTGCGTGCTCTTGATCTAACAGCCTGCACTTCGCATAACAGGCCTGCTGGACGTCATTTAACCAATTATGATAATTTCATCAAATGGTAAATCAATACAAGATGTAGTACGTAAGTAAGAGTAAACTGAACACTACTTACCATTAATGCGACCTCCAAACATGCAAATTCGTCTGTCCGTTCGGACTGGAAAGAACGATACTCGTCATCTTATTATTTTTTTCTTTTAGCCATTTCACCTTCGTAAAAAATAAATTCAAACAGACTGGCTATGTAGTTTTCAACCTATTTATGAATTAGACCGGGAAATTACCACTCTGCTTTACATTGTCCAGTGAAATTTGAGCTTGTTGTGCCACAGATGTATACATGACATGTATACATGGCATGTATACATACACATGGTGTATACATGACAAATGGGCATTGATTATGAATTATGTAATATTTTAAAATATGTAATATGTAGAGTTTTAATTGAATTGACACACTAGCTTTTGTGATTCCTATTTTTTTTTTTCCTGCCGTTGAGCCATAGGCAATCACTGAAAGAGCCATATATGGCTCACGAGCCATAGGTTCCAGACCCCGATGTAGAGCGTCTCACTGGCTGCCTTTACAGCGCTGTACACTGTTTTTTAATGTGCATCCTGTTAGTCAAATCAGGATAGTTAGCTAGCTACAGCCCAGTCCATCACAAAATGATGGGTTCATTATTATATATCATATTTAACGTCAGCTTGTTGGTTAATGGTTCATTTTTGACTAAAAATGCTCCCTGCTTTCTCTAATATAATGCTGCTAAAACAGAGAAGTGAATTAGACCAAAAAACCCACAGCTTTTCACGTTACCTTGAAACCGGAAAGTGCAAAGCCGTCTGTCCTGAAGACTTTCATGGAGCAGAAAACTTACTGTTAAAAAGTGCTGACTCTTTCTATAAAAGTTAGCTAATCAATGTTTTTTCTTTGTTAAATAATAACAGGCTTAATTCTGTCCATATATTATTTTGGATTATTTGAATAAAATCCCTGTGAATCAATTTATACTGTAATAAAATTGACGTACCGTGTATTTAAATGACACATTAATACAAACTGTGATTTCCCTTTCAGCTGCACTATTGTTAGGAACTTAATCAACACCTTCTTACCAATCATAATAGAGGATTCAACAGTGCCGTGGTATCCATCCTTCCATCCATTTTCCATACCGCTTATCCTACAAAGTTTCACGGCAGAGCCTGGAGCCTATCCCCCAGGATACCGCACACACATGCACACACTACTGACAAGTTGGAAATCAGCCTATAATGCATGTCTTTGGACTGGGGGAGGAAACTGGAGTACCCGGAAGAAACCCCCAAAGCAAGGGAAGAACATGTAAATTCCGTGCACAAAGGGTGGAGGTGGAATTCGAACCACCAACCCCTGAGGTGTGAAGCAAACTTGCTAACAACCTTGACCCCCATGCCATGGTATAAAAAGAAATAATGGCAATAAAGCATTTTTAAAAAATTGGAACTGTTCAGAAATCAGGGAGCGATTAATAAACAGTTTACATTGATGCCATATTAGTTTATTTATGTTTTCATCAAACTCCTCCAAATAAAATAATGTGACATCAATCACAGTGTCAAGCCGTACGTATAGCATTTTGTTCTTAAAGCACATCTAATGAAGACTGCAGAAATGCAGGATTCTTAATGGCTATCTGTAAGTTAAACACATAAAACACACGCTGAATTCATATGTACTTTTGATTCAGCTAAAAATTCAACCTACTTGATTGAAAACAGAAATTTTTATGCTTGGTTAAAAAATCTTTTGAGCAATCGATCAGACAATATACGTTTCGGATCCTTGCTTTTGTACTGGAACTACGAGGCTGATGTTGCTAACAAGGAAATGAAAAGGCGATAGCGGAGTTTAAAAACTGGGTCATATCTCTCACACACACTAACACACACACACACACACACACACACACACACACACCTCAGAGTGATTTGTTCATTGTTGAGTATCTCAAACAGATATGCTTATGTGGTTCCTCAGATTGTACACCAATCAGCCATAACATTAAATCCACCTGCCTAATATTATGTAGGTCCCTCTTGTGCCACCAAAATAGCTCTGACCTGTCGAGGCATGGACTCCACAAGACCTCTGAAGGTGTGCTGTGGTAGCTGGCACCAAGACGTTAGCAGCAGATCCTTTAAGTCCTGTAAGTTGCAAGGTGGGGCCTCCATGGATCGGACTTGTTTGTCCAGCACATCCCACAGATGCTCGATCGGATTGAGATCTGGTGGAATTTGGAGGCCAAGTCAACACCCTGAACTCTTTGTCATGTTCCTCAAACCATTCCTGAACAATATTTGCAGTGTGGCAAATCGCATTATCCTGCTGAAAGAGGCCATTGCCATCAGGGAATACCGTTGCCATGAAGTGGTGTACTTGGTCTGCAACAATGTTTAGGTAGGTGGTAAGTGTCAAAGTAACATCTACATGAATGCCAGGACCCAAGGTTTCCCAGCAGAACATTGCCCAGAGCATCACACTGCCTCCGCCGGCTTGCCTTCTTCCCATAGTGCATCCTGGTGCCATCTCTTCCCCAGGTAACACACGGAACCAGTAGTCCACATGATGTAAAAGAAAACATGATTCATCAGACCAGATCATTTCTTCTATTGCTCCAAGGTCCAGTTCAGATGCTCACGTGCCTATTGTAGCCACTTTCGGCAGTGGACAGGGGTCAGCATGGGCACTCTGACCGGTCTGCAGCTAGGCAGGCCCATACGCAGCAAGTTGCAATGTGTTCCGACACCTTTCTATCATAGCCAGCATGAACTTTTTCATCAGTTTGTGCTACAGTAGCTCTTCTGTGGGATCGGACCAGACAGGCTAATGTTCACTCCCCATGCGCATCAGTGAGCCTTGGGCACCCATGACCCTGTCACTGGTTCACCGGTTTTAATGTTACAGCTGATTAGTGTATGATACAATACTCAAAAGGATACTACAGAGTTAAAAACAGTAGTAGCCACCATCCTGAAGCCATAATTGTTTTCCTCCTCAGCAAATACTTTGGGATCACTTCACACAAGCGTCAGACTCAGGCAGGCGATGAAGATTTCGGATTTTACAGACTTTGAAGGTGGAAGTGATTCAGATAAAAATATACAGAAGTTCCAAGTTGTGTGAGGAAAGTGTTTTTGACATGCAGTTTACACAGGGCTAACGTCTCAGCTACACACTTTTCTTACTTGTTAGCAACACTAGCCTCAGTGCAAAACTAAAGATCATATGTTTTGACACACTGACATTTTGAGTAAGAGGGACGCTGTGTACTTTTCCTTTTCTTTAAGCTACTGCTTAAAATGTAGCTCCAAACTACATTTGGAGCTACATCTCGCTAGTTAGGGAGTTAGCCAAGCTAGCTAAAGTTCTAGCACATGAGACATTCTTTAAACATCTCAATAGCAACATTAAACTCCTTACAAAGACAGGCTGACATCAGTAATAATAAGCTATTAATAATAAGCTATATTCTTTTATAAGCTAGTTAGCTGGGAAGTTGAGCTTTGTTCGACGAATTTCAAATCTCCGACTAGGAAAAATGAAAAGAAAACACCCCCTCAACTTGGAATTCCTACTCAGTGTATGACATCAGGTCAACTTGGCCTCCTACTGTATCCGCCAGCATTCCACAGATATTCACAAGACATTCACGACCCACGAAAGGTCACGAACACTGAATCATGCATGCTAATACATTACATTGCATATTGCTAACGATGACTTTATGATAAGAAAACAGCACTGTGGTCCAGGTTTTTCCTGTTAGCATGTTTCTCTCCACTCAGTATCAGAGCAGGAAATATCATCATTTTCAGTGTGGCGGTTTCCCTCGTTATTGTTGCAGCTGAGAGCCACGGCGCTGACGCAATCACACACTCATACACAAATCAGCTCGGGAAGTCGAGCGGTGGCGGAAACGTTGAAACCACAAGCACAATCGATTCCCTGACGTTATTAATCCCACTATCCGGTGCAGACCAGAGGAGTTCCTTATTGTTTCCCCTTTTGGAATTTCAGTTCCTCTCAAGGATTCTTCCAGGGTTTATCTACTGCCATCATTGTTATTCTTTCTTTTCATTCTTGTACTTCTAATTTGATTTGCGGTATCACAAATACAGCTTCAGTCTTCTATAATAAGCAAGTGCCTTTGTCTCTCATGCCTATAAATTTACACTGAATTGAAATATTCCTCATGTTTTTAGGGAGTTTTCCGTCACCACTGTCAGTTCAAGCTTTTATTAGGAGTTACGCTGCATTATGACACCCAATATTGTTAAAAGAGCTAAATAAATTTCGCACTGAGCCAATTCCTATGTGCCAATGAGTGACTGGTATTCGCTGGGCATTGTAGTGCCATGGTAGTGCCATGTAGTGCCATCCTTCCTCAGTGCCTGATGATTTTCCAGGACTTGATTTTCTGTCACCACTGACCATTACAATTTGGCCCTCGTCAGAGTCAAGACAGGTGACATTGTAACGAGATAATCAGTGTTATTCACGTCACCTGTCACTAGTTTTAATGTTATGGCTGATCGGTGTATCAGAAGAGGTTTAATGCAAGAACGCCACCATTTCAAAAATATCTGCTGTTCATGATGGTGTAAAATGATGCCAATGCAACCAATAGGAACTTTTGGATAAAAATGATAAACCAATTGGGGTTAGCATACATGACTTAAAACAACTGAATGGCTTCATATTCACTATACATGCTTACTACACAGGACATAACACCCAACAGAATGCCTTCTGACATTCAATTCCTAGAAAACAACAGTTTTCGAAAGTAACTGAATGACTTTTATGGTACACTTTCTGTTCTCATATGTTTCGTATGAAAATTAATTTTAAAATGTAAAATAAAAAACACTGTAAAAAAATAATACATGTATTTAGACAGTATTCACATTCCTTCATCAGGTGACGCAAACATCATTTAAATAAAAAGGATGTGATAGATTCATGTTAAGAGAATAAAATCCCATGGAATACTTTTAAAGATTTGAATTTGGAATTTTTTACTTTATGTAAATGTTCAAACATTTACTGACATTGCCAGAAAACATCACAAAGGCATTTCCACTATTACACAATATGTATCACGATATACAGGTTTGCCCACAAACTGCTAGCAATACGGTATTTTTGCATTTAAAAAGGTTTATAAATATTAATAAATGTCTTTATTAATAATAAAAAAATATAGAATACATTTATTTTATTTTCTAGAATTAAGAAAAAAATATTTAACATAACATTTACTCATCAAATGAGTATTTTGTATATTTTTAAAATACAAAATATATAAGGTTTTTTGTTGTTGTTTTTTTGCATCTAGGAGTTTAAAGAAAACAATGTTCTTTCATTTTTTAAAAAATATCTTTTATCTATAATGTTTTTAAATATTGATGAGACTTGAAACATCTCAGGTTTTGTTTATTAAATGTCAAGGAGGAATTGATATCCAACATCACTGATATCCAATTTCAGTGAACCCACAAGGTCCTTCCTGTCTCTCTCTCTCTCTCTCACTCAGACACACACACATACATTAACTGACCACATGTGAAACACAGAAAGTCAATTATAGGCTCAATAAATCATTTTTATAAATCAGCACAAATGTCTTTCTGCTAATTGAGGAGAACATGGAGTCGTAATAATGATGATGAAGATGATGATCACTGCCTTATAAATCACACACACACACACACACACACTTTCAGCAATCAACAGCAGGGACATTTTACACACTTACACACACATATGTAAAAGGCTTTTAATCAGATGACACACTCCGAGGGATGAATGTGGAGGAAATGTTTAATCTGGTGACGGATGTTGCTTTCCCTGATCGATCTCAGTTGTGGTGAGGAGTTTAATCATTCACGCTGGTTAATATCACCACGGCAACCTGTCTCTCTCCCCATCTGCGTTTATTCTCTCTCCATATTCCATTCGTCTGTCTTTCAGCCCAATCTAGTTTCTGTATGTCTGTCTCTCCCACACTTTTTGTCTGTCTCCCTATTTCTGTCCATCGGTCTTTTTCCACTATTTTGTTTCTCTCACTCTCTCTCCTAGTTTCTTTCTGTCTCTTTCTCAGCCTTTCTGTCTGAAAGTCTCTCTCTCCCCTTTTCTGTATATCTGTCTCTCTCTTTCTGTCCATATCTCTCTCCTCTTTTCTGTATCTCTCTCTCCTTTTCTGTATATCTATCGCTCTCTGCACCTTTCTGCCTGTCTCTCTCTCTCCCCCCTTTTCTGTATATCTATCTATCCCTCTCTTTCTGCCTATCTCTCTCTCCCCTTTTCTGTACATCTATATCTCTCTGCACCTTTCTGCCCGTCTGTCTGTCTCTCTTTTTCTGTCTCTCCCTCTCCCATTTTCTGTATCTCTCTATCTCTCTCTCACCTTTTCTGTATATCTGTCTCTCTGTACCTTTCTGCACCTTTTCCATTTGTCTCTCTCTGTTTTTTCTGTCTCTCACTCTGACCCATTCTCTCAGCCTGTCTCCCTCTTATTGACTTTTTTTGTTTCTCATTCTCCCCCATCTATCTGTCTGTCTGTCTGTCTGTCTCTCTCTCTCTGTCCCTCTTTTAATTCTCCATTTCTGTTCACATGTCTCATTCCATTTCTAACCCACTTTCTGTCCCCTCTTTCCTTCTCTCTCCCCTTTTCTGTCCATCTCTCTCCCCTATTTTGTCCCTCTGTCTCACTCCATTTCTTTCCAACTCCCCATTTCTGCCACTCATATTTGTCTTTCGCTCTCCCCATTTCAGTCTGTTTTCCCCTTTCTCTCCTTTCTCTCCATGTCTCACTACCCTTTTGCTGTCTCTTCTTTCTGTCTCTTCTCTCACTGTCTTTCTCTGACATTTTATCTTCAATCTCCCCCCCATTCTGTCTCTTTGTTGTCTCTCTCTTCCTCTCTGTCTGTCCCTTATTCTCATATTATTTCTCCCATCTCTGTCTGTCTCTTCCAGAATGATGTAATCTTGCAGAGATCGGATTTGTCTCGGCTCCTTGCTCTCATACTGTTTCTAAAGCTCCGTGCCAGGGATCCACGGCGGAGACACAAACACGCGCCTCACTGAGCGTTTAGGACGGGACAGGATGAGACCGTGTGCCACGCTGTCGCTGTTTCTCCCCTGCTGCACACTGCACTCTGACAGTCTGTACGTGTGTGTGTAACCACCTGTGTAACTCAGCAGGACTGTTATTTCCTGTTGACATGCATTATTATGTGTATCAATTCGAATTAAAGGAACAGCTTGGCCAAAAATGTTCACAACATCCTCCAGACTCCAAATGTAGTCTATTGGCCAAGACATGTTTGCTCCAAAACTGTTCCTAAGGCCTAAGTGTCCAACATTGTAGTACTCGAATTTGTCCCCAGTGATGCTCTTATGATTCAGTACAGTTGTGTTTACTGATTTATGCGTTTGTCTGTTGTTGTTTTTTTGTTTTACATTGACACGTGTCATATTCTGATTAATTCACTATTCAATATCAAAATATTTATGACTCAATAATTGTAGAGTGTACGTTTACTACGTAGCGTATAAGTGCAGGTGCAGAATAAGCAGTATCTTTATCTTTATACCACACAGAGACTTGCCCATGAACACAATATAAAAAGATTTTAAAAATTCAAATACAACTATTACACATGGAGCTCTTCTGCCCCCTAGTGGATATGAGTGGAAATTATTCAGCTACATATTCACTCCACTTTATTAATCTGATTTAAAATGCTAAAACGAGGCCGTCTTTTGATAAACATAGACAGTGGGCCATAACCTAACATTTCTGTAAGCACAGGGTTAAATACATTGTCTGTGTTGGACAGAATTTCTTTAATTGCTCCACATATCAGGTTCTATGCGTTCCAACACAACTAACGTTATTGTTATTAATGTAATTAATGATCTTTTTGTGATATGTTCAGTGCTCAATCCATATTTATATGGATATATACACATACATACACTTTCTTACTTACTATACGTAACCATCTCTGTTCTGTCTAAGACTAATCACTCAGCATTCATGAGCAAGGTATAGTCACTGAATCAAAAAAAGCAGCTTCCTGACTGTGGTTTTTCTGACAAGATCCAGCACACACACACCTTTCACCGAGAGGGATCCCCTAACAAACAACGCCACATCCCATAGAACTACTGTCTCACCAATATACACACCAGACCTGCTGCTTGGAACATGCTGCAGCTGCTTACTCTGAAATCTCCTGATTTCTCTGTAGTCGAAGTCAATTCTCACCTCTGATTGAATATTCCTCTGAAGTTGTAGTTGGCCCTGTAGTTATGGAGGGGTTTGGGTTCCAGCGGTCTGTAGACGGCCGGTTCTCCTCGCTTCATTGCCAATCCATTCAGCTCCACTGTGGGGGTGATGCTGCCTGAAGAACACACCAGAATTCAGCATCCAACAAAGTCAGATAGACAGATGAATAGAAAGAGAGAGAGAGAGAGAGAGAAAGAACAGAATATCAACACTCAGTGCAAAGGTTGTAAAACCCTCAGGGGAGCCCTATAATCATTATACTATGGGGCCATGAAGCCTCAGAACAAAAGATCTACAATCCTTAGCACAGAGGTGCTAGACTTTTTTGAAAACTCTAGAACCCTCAGTGCAAAGTTTTTATAGTTCTCAGTATAAAGCTTCTAGAACCCTAGATGGGAAAATTTTGAAGGCCATCACTGAAAATACAGTGCAACTCTACAATCCTCATTGTACTGTATTAGAATCTGCAGTGTGAAAGTTCTAGAACTCTCAGTACAAATGTTCTAGAATCATCAATACAAAAGTTCTAGAATCCTCAGTGTGATGGTTCTAGAATCCTAAGAGCAGAGGTTCTCAGGCTATCAGTGCATAGTCAGTGCTACTCACAATCTACAATGAAAATGTAGGAGAATCTGCAGCGTGAAGGTTCTAGAGCTGTCTAGAGGTCGACCGATTGATCAGTTTTGCCAATTAATCGGCACCGATTACTGGAACTATCAGTTATCTGCAAAAATCCATATAGATGGTTTTTCCTGGTTGCGTCCATTATGGGAGGGGCTGAGAAGGGTCCACTGTCATTATCCAGTACGAGGGCGGCCTCTAGAGGCAAAATAAAAACTATCACTGACAAATTTTGTTGTGTTATTTGAAGTGATTTTTTTTTAATTAATTTTGACTAAATTATCAGATGGGCTGGTATGAGTATTTCAGAAACTGCCGATCTCCTGGGAATTTCACACACACACAACAGTCTCTAGAGTTAACATAGAATGGTGCAAAAAAAAACAAAAAATATCCCGTGTGCGGAGAGTCTGCAGATGAAACACACTGTTGATGAGAGAGATCAGAGGAGAAGGACTTTAAAAAAATTTTTAACTATTTTTGTTATTTGGAGTGTTAGTTTTTGGTTCAGTTTGGATGTATATCTTTTATTTACTTTAATATTTATTAATAGTTAATATATATTAATATGTGGATATTTATTTAATTTTAACAAACTACAGTACATTTTCATTGTATAGTCAGTACTGTTTATTTTTGTAATAAAGTTCAGCAATATTTTACTTTGAGTGTTATGTTTTCATTCAGTATCAATTTTAACTAACGAAATGTAATAATTTACATGGCCATCAATGCAAAGTCAGTGCAACTCTACAATCCTCATTGTACTGTATTAGAATATGCAGAGTGAGGGTTCTAGAGTCCTCAGTGCTAATGTTCCAGAATCCTCAGTGTAATGGTTCTAGAACCCTAACAGCAAAGGTTCTCGACTATCAGTGCAAAGTCAGTGCAACGCTACAATCCTCATTGTAAATGTAGTAGAATCCACTGTGTGAAGGTTCTAGAGCTGTTAGGGCAAATGTTCTAGAATCCTCAGTGCAAAGGTCCTGGAATTTTTTTTTTAGAATCTTCATTCAAGAATGAACATTCAAGAATCCTCAGAGCAAAGATTTTAGAACTCTCAGGACAATGGTTCAACAATTCTCAGTGTAAAGGTTCTAGAATCCTAAGTGCAAATATTCTGTGGCCATCTGTGCAAAGTCAGTTAAACTCTACAATCCTCATCATAGATTTAATAGCACAAATGTTCTAGAACCCTCAGTGCAAATGTCCTAGAATTTTTAAAGTCCTCAGAGTTAAGGTTCTAGTATACTCTGTGTTAAAAACCATCAATACAAAGGTTCTAGATCCTCAGAGTGAAAATCCTAGAACCATAACTACAAAGGTTCTAGAACCATCCATGCAAAGAGCAGTGACACATTCATCACTGTAAATGTCTTAGGGTCCTCTCTGCAAAGGCTGCAGAACCCTCAGTACAGAATCTTTAGTGTGAAGTCATTAGAACCCCCGGTGCTGCTCTGGAACCTGAGGACGATGTAGTGAGTGTGTGTTCCAGTGTGTGTACCTGGATTGGTGTGTGTGTCTGGTTTAGTGATGCGTGGCGGGGGGCGGGGCAGCGAGCTCTCTGCCAGCGCTTTATTGGCTGTTGAGTGCTGAGCCTTCTTAATGCTGGAGCCTTCAGCTTCCCACACCTGCTCACCTAAACACAACTGTACGGTGAAGATCTACACACACACACACACACACACAGAGTTAGAGAAGTTCAGCACTAACAATAAAACCTGTATTATTATATATACATAGATGTAAAAGTAGAGTATATTCTGCTACATATTTAAGTAAAAATGCATTATAATTCAATTATTAAAATTAAGTTGGCTTTCGAGTGGTGAGAGGAACTGAAGCAGCGCACCTTGGCGTGTGCAGGCCCCCGCTCGTTCAGCAGTTTGTACTGCGGCTGGATCCGGTTGAAACGGGCTAACTCATTCACCAGACACATCGGAGTTTTCTCTTTAGGGTTTGCCATGTTATCCTGGGGAGGAGCTGAAACAAAAACAGACTCAGTCATACCACGACATGACTTCACTTAAAATAAGTGGTTTTGCTACTGAAATCTCTTCTCTTAACAAACAGTATTCTAGAAGTTTCCGTCACTGAATAACAGAACCCTCACACTGCCACCACACTGTTATATGGCATTCAATGTCGTCCTCTTTGAAAATGAGAAGCTGTAAGTGGATACCATAAAGGTCTTCACACACACACACACACACACCTGGTGGGACGGTGGGCACAGTTCCGTTGATGGAGGGCACGGCGTGCGCTGAGGTCTGCACTTTCACTTGAGCCATGCTCTATATCTGTAAAATGAGAGAACAGTGAGACTTTCCATTCATACAGGAAGTGCCATGAGGAAGAGTATGTGCCTGATACAGATGTGGCACATACAGATGTGCATGCAGTGTGCATCTCCATGTGAAGGTTTAAGTCACATAATGCAGATGAAGTTCTAGAATCCTCTGTGTGAAGGTTCTACAGTCCTCAGTGCTACAGATTTAGGATCCTCCATGCAAACGTTCTAGAACCATCAGTGCAGATTTTCTAGAATTCCCATTATGGAGGTCTTAGAATCCATAGTGTAAAGGTTCTAGAACCCTAACAGCTAAGGCCATCAGTGCAAAGCCAGTGCATCTCTACATTCCTCACTGCAAATGAATTAGAATCCACTGTGTGAAGGTTCTAGAGCCCTCAGTGTTAAGGGTGAACCCTTGGTGCAGCCCTATAATCATTACTGTAGGAGGCCAATAATACTCAAAACAAAGGTTCTACAACCCTTATTGGAAAGGTGTTAGAATCCTCGGCACAGAAGGTCTGGAATGAAAGGACGTGCTGCGCAAAAGGTGTAGAACCATCAGTGCAAAGGTTCCAGAATCCTCACTGTGGAGATCTTAGTATCCTCAGTGCAAAGGTTCTAGAACAGTCAGTGAAAAGGTTTTAGCATCCTCCGTGAGCTTCCTAGAACCATCAGTGCAAGATGAAGGGAGGATCTACAGTCCTCGGCGCAATAGTTCTACAGTCCTCACTGTGGAGATCTTAGTATCCTCAGTGTGAAGGTTGTAGAACAATCAGTGCAAAGGTTTTAGAATATGTATCATGGAACCCAAAGTACCAAGGTTCAGACTCATTAAGCGCCTGTGAATAACGCATTCGAAGTATTTTAGGCAATTAACTAATCAACACTTGTGAAACATCGCACACTACATAAATAAGTGCTTGGCCCCCTGCTCAGTACTCAGTATCTACCCATCCCTAGAGGACAAGGGACACAGTTTCAGGACAGGGAAGACTATGGACTGAAAGTGAGTGACGGAGGTGGAAACTCTCGACTTTCCCAGCTGACCTCGTGGAATTTAAAACTGTATTTACATCAACTAAGACTTCAGTGCTGTTTACTTTCTCTTCAACTTGACCTCTTTTTTTTTATTGATGTTCTTAATATTCAGTAGTATTCAGTATCCTAAGGTCTTATCTGTCATTTTAGCTTCTAAAACATTATCATAGACAGCATCTAAAAACCTGACAGAGTGTGTCATTTTCATTCTCTAGAGCCGGAAACGCTGTATTTAACGCTGCTCTGTTACTTACTTTAAATAAACAAATGCTGTTAGCGTGCTCGTTAGGCTCTCCCTCCACCTCTTTCTCTCAGAAACAGACATAACTGCTCAGTACCTAGTTACTGTTACTAGCGTGTTCTTGAGCACTTTCGACTTTTAATTTGTTAATGATTAAGAGAGGAGCCCCAAAGGTCTGTCGCTTTCTATAACCGAGTTTAATATTTACTCTTCTGCTAGCTGTATGACTGAACTGACCAAAAGCCTGAGGTAAATTAGCTTTCAAGCTAAACATACGTTACATTCCTAACTTACCACAGTCCTGTAACGTCACCCGTCCACTAGTGAACTGCACATTGAGCTTTGGTGCTTATAAACTAATCCGTTTGTTTGGATCGACATCATTATTGTTAAATATCATATTATTTTTAGCTCCCTGGCAAGTTAGCACAGAGCTCTCTCTGAAAAGAATACAGGATTAATCCCACAATGCAGCGAGACACTATGTTGATATCAGTAGTGAGGCAGCTGTCATGTGCAGATAAAGGAGAACTGAATGAAAACTCCAAAAGAGAGCAATGCAGCAGGGCTTTAGTCCTGTAGTCTGTCCGGCTCTCTCACCTTCTCATCTGTACGAAACAGATCAGCTTCTAAAGCTTCGACGTTCATGCTAATGTCACCTAGAGTCGAGTCTCTGCCGTAACTCTGTGCATATGTACGTCGTGTGGCTGAATTGCATTCTGGGACTTTGTGTCCAACTTTAGCATTGCGCATTAGGTAGGATTTGTGGGGGGAAAATATAGGTCTCTAACAGGTAAATATGTGGAGCTGAACAAGATTTGAATGATTATTTAAACTCACTGAGCCTGCCCCCATTTCCACCAATGTACCAAAAGCTCCGCCCCCAAAACTTCAGATTTCATACATCGTCTCTGCTGGAGAAAGGCTGTCACGGACGTCAGTCTTTCGCTGCTTTTATTTTCAGGCAGAAATGTCTCGTGAATCCCCTCTCATGTACCTTTGCTTCCAAAGTTTGAATCGCGTGGTTTGCTTACGAGACTTATGACTCAATGAGAGACGAGATGACGAATGAAGCTATGAACGGATCTCTGCCGTTATCCAGGATTTCACCGAGTTTGGTTTTGTTTTGTGATTGTTGCGGCCAAAAAAGCTTTGATTCTTGATGATTTTTGTAGTTCGTTTTGCGGAAAACTACTTGAATTGGCAAAATTGCAGCTGCACGAAAATGTTTTGCACGGTCTTTCGCAGCGATGTTTGTTGGTAAATGCGACCTTTTAGCTGTACTCATGTTGGACGCACGTGAATCGAAGAGGGCTTTGCCTGAATGCGCGTCGTGATGACGTCACATGACGCGCCTTGGTCCAAATCCGCGCTGAATCCGCGGTAATTTTGAAAAACTGCAAGCTCCTCCGAATATTGCGGAGTTTGCTTGATTTTGTGTTCATTTCTGCATATCGCGAAATTCTGGAGGGACTGCTTATAGCGTTGCCTTTGTCCATTAGACTTGCGGAAGAGAGCTCTACCGTTCGGCACAATGTCCGAACAGTCTTGCGATGTTTTTGCATTTTCTGTCTAGGGTAATGATGCAGTCGACCAGTTGACGTAAGACGCGTCGAATTGAAGACGCATTTGCGTTCACACTACTAAAGTGATGTGGACGCGTTTGACCCCATTCACACCTGCACTTAAGATTGGAGGGGGTTTTTTTTCTCCTACTAAAAAAAAAAAAAAAAATGCCACTGTAACTGCATTAGCACCCCGTGACACCATCAGGACACAACCGCTAACTTCTCATGAGGATAACGAAAACACGAAATCATCTACCAAAGTAACACCAGAATGGATAAGCAGGTCAGAACTATTTCAGCAGAAACGTGTTTAATGTGTTTTAGGGTAGAATGATCCTTTAAGCATTCAATAAAGATTAACTTGGATTGTTATATGAGACTTGCTGAGTGTCAATACAACATCAAACACCCAACAATAACTAAAGACTAAGGCAGAGAATCACAACAGCTCACCACATGATAATAAAATGATAATAAATGATAAATAATGATAAATAATGCTGCGTTCAGCTGCAGTGATGTGATGTTTGAGTTCAGCTCTTTATCTCTATATTAGTGGACACTATGTTAGTAACCGCTTGCTTTAGAGAAGCCCTGCTTTCTCCAACGTGTTTCCGTCCACACAGACAGCTTCAAAAGGCTTTACAGGTTTATATACTTGATTGAAAGAGTTCGACAGTATTTTATTTTTTATTTCATTTTCGCTTTAATTCAGCCTTAGCTGCACGGTTAGCTGTTAGCTGTGTGTTTATCCATCATGGCTGAATCTCTCAACTCCCCCTTGCGCATCCGACCCAAACCTCTCCATCACATCACTCAGCAGCTTTAACAGCCAAACACAGGCCTCATACACACACAAACACACCAAACACTGCTCACACCCCGGCGCAAAAACTTCCACCTCACATACTTCACGTTTCAATTGTGGGTTTTTGTTTTTTTGGGTTTTTTTTTTACCTCAGTCCGCGGCCAGACCTCCAACATTGGCAAACACTAAAGAGAACTAATGACACTGGACCGAACCACCGAGAGGATGAGCGCTGGATTTTTGTTTTTACACATTGTCAGTCATTTATAAATCGAGTCTTTACGATACAGCAATATGATATGAACATAAACACACTTAATAGTGCTATAAATGTATTGTAAAATCCACTATAGCCGCGGTGGAATTTAAATTTCGCGCATTAAAATAAGAATGTCCACCCCCCCCCCAATCGCTTTTGCAAGCATTGGTACAGTCCGACTTCCGGCTGCAGCTGAAGAGCTTTTCCAAACTCCTCATAGATAGCATTAAGGGAATAAATAAACCTTCGTAACAGGCTCGTTTGTTAAATATATCATTTATCCAAAATGGCACTCTGCAAACAATAAAAGCTAAATTAATTAGTTGAATAATTAATTTAAATGTAGTTTCATTTAATGTAAAATGTATCTAAAATTAGGTTAGAATATGTTATGTTAGGTTTTTTTGCTCACATTCTATAATGTTACACACCTGTAAAACATCAGGATATCTTTTTTTAAATATATATCTCGATTTTTTTTAAATGAATTATTATATATTATTATATATAATTATGAGACACTATATGGCCATGTGTCCACATACTTTTGGACATATCATGTATTTTTTCTAGATATGTATAGAAAAATGTTGCCTGGTCTTTTTCCAGTCTTCACCTGTCCAGTTTCAGTGTCCACTGTAGCCTCAGACTTCTGTTCTTGGCTGACAGGTGTGGAACCTGATGTGGTCTTTCGCCTCCCGTTTCTACGTGATGTGTATTCTGAGATGCTTTTCTGCTCACCATGGTTGTAAAGAGTTGTTAGTTCAGTTACTGTATCCTTCCTTTCACCATCTACTTCAAGGTTTGGCATGTTGTGAATTCTGAGATGCTTTTCTGCTCACCATGGTTGTAAAGAGTGGTTATATTGGTGCAACAGAACAGTATTCTTCCTACTGCTGGGAGCTTACAGGTTCGGATCCCACAGCCATCTGTTGCCATGAGCCAAGGGAGCAGAATTTAACAATGCTCTCTGCGTAGGAAGGATTGCATACTCTTGTGGGCACCTGTGAGCTCATGTACGGTCTGTCCATTAGTATTTGGACAGTGTCACAATTTTTTGTCATTTTGCCTCTGTACACCACCACAATAGATTTGAAATGAAGCAATCAAGATGTGATTGAAATGTAGACTTTCAGCTTTAATTCAAGGGGTTTAACAAAAATACTGCATTAAACATTTAGGAATTACAGCCATTTTTACAGAGTCCCTCCAGGCGTAAAAGTAATTGGACAATCGATAACTTTCAGAGTGGACAAATCAATAATTTGGTAGATTCTTCAAAAGAAGGAATGCACTGGCGAGCTCAGCAACACCAAAAGGTATGGAAGATCACAGAAGACAAATAAAGTGGATGATCACAGACCTGACTGTATGACAATAAACTCTTGAATCTCTTGACTCTGTGGATCTCCAAAAAGTTTTGTCAAATTCATAAAGCTGCTCAACTTTTTAACTGTTGAACTTTTTTTTTTTTTTTTTAATCAAATCAAGATCCTTGTTTGATTTGAATCAAATCAAGATCGGGTGTGATGGTCAGGTGTCCACAAATCTTTGGCCATATAGTGTACTACCTCTGGCAAAAATGATGGAATCACCACACTTAGAGGATGTTCACCCGGGTTTTTTTTACTTCATAGCAAATAAACAAATCACAGATATGACACCAAACAATTTTTTGTTTAATAGCTGAACATTCCAGCTTCATGAAACATACCTCAAACAAGCTAAATTAAATTAGTTTAATTAATGGCATTTTTTCCCCCAGATCAAGTAGAGGAAATAAATATGGAATCACTCAATGTTGAGGAAAAAATTATGGAATCATCAACAAAAAAAATCACAATTAGTACTTTGTTGCTCCTCCTCGGCCTTTTCTCACAGCCTGAATTCTTTGAGGCGTGGACTTCACTAATGAAAAACAATATTCTCCAAGAGATCAGCTTTGCAGGATGGAGCCTTGTCATGGACCAATGTTTTTTTTTTTTTTTAATTTCCACCATAAATTTTCAATCCGGACTGTTTGCTGGCCATGTCGTTGAGCTGATGTGCTTTTCCTGAAGAAAAGCTTTAACACTCTTCATCATCATTTTATCATCATGAAAAATGACTTCATCACCGCCAAACCTACTTTCTATCGATGAAATGAGAAAAGTGTCCAAAATTTTTGACTGTTGAGGTCTCCCCTGGTCCTTTACCTGACATGCAACCCCATATCATAAATGAGTGGGAAAATTTGATTGTTTTCTTCAGACAGTCATCTTTATATGCTTCATTAGAACGGCACCAGACAAAAGTTCCGGCATCATCTCCTTGGCCAATGCAGATTCGTGATTCATCACTGAATATCACTTTCATCCAATCATCCACACTTCATGATTGCTTCTCTTTAGCCCACTGTAACCTTGTTTTCTTCTGTTTAATGTGTTAGTGCTGGTTTTTGTTTGGCTTTTCTATATGCAAATCCCATTTCATTCAGCTGATTTCTTACAGTTTTGTCACAAACACTGACTCCTGTTTCCACCCATTTGTTTTTCATTTGTTTTGTTGTGCATTTTGCAAGACATATTGCAATTTTCTATCCTGACACTTTGACGTCTTCCTTGGTCGACCCGTATGTTTTCCTTTTTTAACCTTCCCATTTTGTTTATACTTGCACCAAATTTTAGACACAACTGACTGGGAACAACCAACATCTTTTGCCACACTCTGTGTCGGATTTCCTTCTTGAAGGAGTTTTAAAATCCTTTCCATTGTTTCAATTGACGACTCTCTTGTTGGGGCCATGTTTCCAAAAAGTCCAAAGTTAAGGTCTGTAAGCACTCTCTTTTAACTGCAGACTCATTTGCATTTTTAGACTGGTATTTGTTTTAGAAATGCAAATTACAAGGTGATTCCATAATTTTTTCCTCTACTTGATCTGGGGGGAAAAAAAAAAAAAAAAACGCCATTAATTAAAACAATTTAATTTAATTTGTTTGAGGTATGTTTCATGAAGCCAGAATGTTCGGCTATTAAACACGAATTGTTTTGTTTCATATCTTTGATTGGTTTATTTGCTACGAAGTAAAAAACCCGGGTGAACATCCTCCAAGTGTGGTGATTCCATCATTTTTGCCAGGGGTTGTATAAAGTACATGTATAAGAGTATGTGCTATTTGTTTATTTATTGGGTCATTTATTTATATGCAACTTTTCACATTTTATTTTATTTGTTTCATTATAGTTTATGAATCATGAGGTGCAGAAGAATAAACTGGAGAAATTCATACAAACCACACAGCACTAAGAATTTACAGACATGGTTTGATGATATATTTCACAAGACTTTTCACTGAGTTCATCTTCTTTGAGACAAAAAAAATGAAGATGAAATTCTGTTCTTGTGGCTTTTTTTTTCCTCCACTGTTTCATGTCCATAAAAAGAACCTGCGACGTAGAACTTCCTGTTGGTTATTAGGTTAGTTTACATAACATTAGCCCTGCGAACAAATGTTATTGCTTGTATTCCATTTTATTGTATTGCTAGGTTTAATTATACAGAAAATTACTAGCTTCCTAGTGAACTTCGTTAGCCACAACGCGTCAGCTAACTTGCTCATTTTAACGCAGTGTGGCAGGTATCTGGCAGGAATGGGGTTTAGGTAGCTAACTAAATTAACCGATGTTGCTATACTATTAGATAAACATGAGTGATGTCACATGACCGTGTTTGCAATGGCTGACGAAACTTGACCCGGGGTTATTGCAATACAATAACCAATGGATTAGCCTGAGCAAACTGAAAATCTGAATTCAGAGCCTAATTTGCAAATAATCATTCTTTACTATACATGTCCATTCAGCTAAAGAGTAAACACACACAATTTAAATATACATATTGATTTTTTGTAAAATATTTCCTTGTGGGGGGGGCAAAACATACAGGATAAAACACAAAAGAACTGTAGGAAAGCTGATTTCTTCTTGAGGGGAAAAAGTACCTGAGTCTGAAAAGTGTGACCAGGAGAACAAACACACAGATAAGATGATCAGGACCAAAACAATTCTTCACATTTAGACATGTGCCGATAATTCCACATCCGCACTACTGTTATCGTGAACACTTCAAAATGTTTACTGAATTCGTAATTTAGCCTAAATATTTAGATTTAACTAGTGGCATGTGTAATGTGCTAACCAGCGCTTGTTTGTTAGCTATGGTCACGACTACGAGAGCTAACCTTGTTTTTATTTTGTTTGTTTTGTTTTTTTAAAGCGCTGTTTGCATCTAAGAAGACACTTTTCAAATCAGAATGAATCTAACAATATACAATTTTGCAAAATGCACTTACAAAGCTTGCCTAAGCTAATGTTTTCTTTATTCTTGCCATTCCTATGGTTACACAGTCCCTCCAGGATTTCGCGATCGCAGAAACTGACGCAAAATCAAACAAACGCCACAATGTTCCGAGGACCTTGCGATTTTTCAAAATTACCGCAGATTTTACGCCGATTTGGGCCAAGACACTTCATGTGATGTCATCACAACGCGCATTCAGCTAAAGCCTGCTTCAATTCACGTACATCGAACATGAGTACAGCTAAAAGGTCTCATTTACCAACAAACATCACTGAGAAAGAGTGTGCAAAACAATTTCGTGCAATTGCAATTTCGCCAATTCAAGTAGTTTTCTACAAAAAAAAAAAAAAAGTTGCATCATAAATTTTGGAAAAAATCAGCAGCAAAATCAAGCATTTTTTGATGCAACAATCACAAAAAAAAACCCACTCCTGTAAGGACTGGTTATATTTAGCTAGCTAAAGTTATTTGCTAGTTAGTTAGCTAGCTAGTTCTGCGCTACAAGACTTAACTCTTTTTAAAAACACTGTCCAATAAGAACAGGTAAAGGTAAACGTATAATAATATTGTGATCACGTCGTAGGCTTGGATAAAATGTTAGACAATCATGATATGAAAATAGGAAAAGTCGTATCGGCAAAATTAAACTAAAGTAAACTTTACGCTGTCTAACTTACAGACCTTTTAAAATTGTTCAAAATTTCATTTATACAAATAAATAAATACACTACAGAGGCCTTGCTAACATTCATTACAGTCATCAGTCTTCATTGATTTCTCCAGAATAACCATAGACATGAGGAGCATTGCTAAACATACCGAAAGTTTTACGTGTCTATTACTTTTTGTATGATTAATGAGGAAAATCAAAAATACAGTACCATACAGGCATGTTTCGATATTAACCTTCTAAATCACGATACCTGCTCATCCTTTTAATCACGGCTTCCCGATATCCCTACAACATTGTTCTGAATAACTTATTTTTAGATAACAGTACTATACATTCACCAACCACTTTATTAGGAACACCTGGTCATTCATGCAATTATCCAATCAGCCAATAATGTTACAGGTTTTCAGTAAAATGTTCACATCAAACATTAGAATGGGGAAAAATGCGACCATGAACCATGGCATGCTTGTTGGTGCCAGATGGACTGGTTTGAGTATTTCAATAACTGCTGATTTCCTAGGATTTTCACACAGAATGGTGCGAGAAACAAAAACATCCAGTGAGTGGCAGTTCTGTGGGCAGAAATACTTTCTTGATGAGAGAGGTCAGAGGAGAATGGTCAGACTGGTTCAAGCTGAACCTGCCACACTGCAAAAATTGGTTCAGGAATGGTTTGAGGAACATGACAAAGAGTTCAAGGTGTTGACTTCAAGGTGTCTCCAAATTCCCCAGATCTCACTCCGACTGAGCATCTGTGGGATGTGCTGGACTGGTTCAAGCTGACAGGAAGGCTACAGTAACTCAAATAACCACTCTTTACAACCATGGTGAGCAGAAAAGCGTCTCAGACAATATAATCTTAAGGTGGATGGGCTGCAAAAGCAGAAGACTACATCGGATTCTACTTCTTGTCAGCCAAGAAAAGGAATCTGAGGATCGTTGAAGATTGGAACATCAATGCAACAAACACTGCAATACATTTTTACTGCATTTTGATTGTTTGATGTGAACAAGAAGCTCTTCACCTGTATGTACATGATTGTATGCTTTGCGCTGCTGCCACATGATTGGCTGACTGCATAACTGCACGAACGAGCAGGTGGTCGGTGAATATATATTGGGTTTTTTTTAAGGGGGGGGGGGGGAGCACAAACCAAGCTTAAATAAATGGAAAATTGAAGAAAATGAATACAAAAGAAAAATAGTATAATAAATAATAACGTCTTATGTAATAAATATCAAGTTGCCTCTACAGACGATGTATTGAAGTATTCACAATAAAACTATCATGCATTTTAAACATCGCCGTATGTAATATAAACGATTATCGGCACATGCCTAGTTAATTAAATAGAAATAAATTAGTGAGTGAGGTTTCAATTGAAACTGTTCTGTGCCTTCATAGAGAATTTCACAGTGCATATAAACATCGAACAAAAACAGGTGCACAAACGCAAAGCACTTAATGCTAAAGTCGTTTCCGGATGAACCAACCGATTGAGGTTCGTTATTGCACAACAACAACAACAACAAAAAAAAAATTGAAAAGAACATTAAATTCCATCATATATTAAATAAAGTAGAAAAAGACAAGGGCTTTGTCTCAAATTGCATACTTTAGTATTAACTGGATGTACTAACTTCTCAATTCAAAGACCAGACCGTTGTTGTTTTTCAAAATGATATCAAAATAGTTTCTGGATCTACTCTGGTATTTATACATAATACACTAAAGCCTGAAACTAGCAAAAAAGTTTTCGATTCTGATGAACTGAAAATCTGACTAGCAATTTGAATTTACACTCGTGTCTAAGCCAAGAGACTAAACAGAGCCTGCATAATCTAGATCACTGACTCATAACCTGAACACGGTCATCAAGGGACTTTTTATACACAATGCTAACATTAACAGGGGTTGGTGTGCAGAAGCATGCGATTTGAGACACAGCTAAGAAACCAAACTTTTTCTTTTTTTTTTTTTTTTCAAAAAAATATGGAATTAAGACTCATTGCTTAATCCAGCATTCGTCTGGAGTCAGTCCTGATCGGGAGTTTCCGCCTTTAATTCTTGAAGTCTTTGCTTTGACTGAAGCCAGTTTGTTGTTATCGTAATGCTGGTCCTTGAGTAAAAGTTCACGTCCTCCGTTTTCAGTCCGAGGCTAAAGTTCAAAGTTTAAAAAGTGCTAATGTACATCAGCAGAAACTTCTTTCTAAACGTGTGGTCAAGTTCAGCATCAACATGTATCATCTGCAAAAAAAAAACAACAAAAAAAAAAAAAACACATTCACATGTTCACTGCTCATTCCCAATGCACCACTGGCACCAAGCATGTGCATATATCTTCATGTCACGATAACTGCCTAATCTTTAATTACACTTACTATCATGGTAATATCATAAACTACAATTTTAAAAAGTCAAGTAACTGTCGCAATGTTTATCATAAACTATGATACATACCAAACTGAATATTGCAATTTATACCACAACGCTGTTGAATTCTTGAATCTGATTGGTCAGATGGTATTGATTAATTTTCTATAATAATCAAACCACATTTGATTGTGTTAAATTTTCTGACACTGGAGAGTCTTCAGGATTAGTAATAATAGTAGTAATAACTTTTCGGTTTGTTTTTTTCGGATGGTCCATGACATTAAATGTAACTATCAACTGATAAAATAGTACAACACCATGATACAAGAACGAAAAATACTCTAGGGCTTTTCACATTTGAAATAGTTAACCCTGGGTCATTCTAAACCCCGGGTCAACGGAATCCTGGGTTATCGTGTTTCACGTTCCACACTGCTCATACTTTACCCAGAGGCAACAAATAATCCTGGGTATTCATAATCTGACATTTCACACTGTACCTTCCTAAACCCTGGGTTAATGTTCTTATTTGCATATTTGCGGTGCCAACAACCATGATTGGATAAATACAGCACGCGACCGGTTTAAATAACTGCCGCTTTCGTGAATGAGAAAAAATGTCCCCATATAAATCCTCTTTGGCTGTTTCAGGCCTCCTGAGACGAACAAAGGCAAGAAAACAAAGAAAAAACACAAAAGAAAGAAAACACTTTGCGTAGTTGACCAGGCGTTTGTTGATATCCAGCTTCCCGCTAATTTTTCAGTCAGTTCCTTAAATACTTGGTTATTTCTGACTGTGCCATCAAGTTTGTCTAGAACAGACTCTTCTGACCATAACTGTAAAGATAAAACGGTCTCCTCTTCACTCCAACTGACGTGTTTTCCGTCAACATTTGACAATTTTTATTATTTTTTCTCCCTCAAACGCTGCAACTACTGTTTGCACAAAAGTTGGTGTTCTGTGACTGTACAAAGCACGTGATATGAGGCACTAGCTGTAACATTCTAACACTGCATTGTTTCACACTGTACACGTTTGGCACCGCAATGCGGGGTTAACACCACAAAAGCGATGCTAAACCTGCATCAGAGTAGGGTTTCATAACTCTAGGTAAAAAGCGGTGCTTCTAAATTACAAGTGTGAAATATTCCTCTACCCAGGGTTAAAAGTGGGGTTTAGAACAATAATAACCCAGGGTTAAAAGCGGGATTTAGAACAATAATAACCCGGGGTTAAAAGCGGGATTTAGAATGTTGATATCCCGGAGTTAAGCACAGTGTGAAAAGCCCTTCTGAGGCATGCTATTATAGGAAAATTGCATCATAGAGCTAATCCCTTCACATTATTGATTATTTTCCTATAACATCATACCCTGTCGTGTTTAATCTTTACATATTATATAACTGATTATCAGCTCGTGTCTAGTTGGTATGTCCAGAAACAGCAGTAATGTTCTCACCATGATACCACCATTTAGTCTTCTTTGGGTTTTTGTTACATGTCCTTACATAAAAAGAGTTATCCGGAGGCCGTCTCTGAAAGAAACAGATGAAATCAACTTTAAAGGAGCAGTATGGGATTTTTACAGCCCTTTTAAGTTTGAGTGTTTAATTTCTGGGCCAGAAACACAAACAGTATCACGGAGCCTGTGTTCTTCTGGTGTTTCTTGTCTCCTGACTGTCAGGATTATATCTAGATAGGGATTACCTGCATACTTTCAAAACGGAGATGCAAATGCCCCCGCGCCACATTTGAAACAGATTCAAATCTGATCTCTCAAACCACAGGACTAGTCTGAGACTAGACTTGTACGATACAATGATTTAATCATCTGTACATGATATTACACTGCCACAATAGCCAATGACTTTTACTCAGAGTGTATTAGATTACCAGCCTTTTACACATTTATACGTACAATACAATTTAGGATACAGAACTGAAGAACACAGTCAAAGATTTGAGCGGATTTGAATATTCTGCATGATACAGCATGATTGGATTTAAATCTGGCTATTTAACATTTGGCTACGAGTGTAACTACATTTGTTAAAACCTCATCACCATACAATCCAGATACAAGATGCATAAGATGAAGTGTGTAATCCTATACAGTGATGCTTGAAAGTTTGTGAACCCTTTAGATTTTTTTTTATATTTCGGCATAAATATGACCTAAAACATCAGATTTTCACATAAGTCCTAAAAGTAGACAATGAGAACTCATTTAAACAAAACAAACAGTCAGACAGATTGTGTACAAATGGAGGAAATTCAAGACTATTGTTACCCTCCCCAGGAGTGGTCGACCAACAAAGATCACTCCAAGAGCAAGACGTGTAATAGTCCACAAGGACACAAAGGAACCCAGGGTAACTTCTAAGCAACTAAAGGCCTCTCTCACACTGGCTAATGTTAATGTTCATGAGTCCACCATCAGGAGAACACTGAACAACAATGGTGTGCATGGCAGGGTTGCAAGGAGAAAGCCACTGATCTCCAAAAAGAACATTGCTGCGTGTCTACAGTTTGCTAAATATCACGTGGACAAAAATGTTATGTGGAAGGGTAAGACCAAAATAGAATTTTTTATTATTTAAATGAGAAGCGTTATGTTTAGAGAAAGTAAAACACTGCATTCCTGCATAAGAACCTTATCCCATCTGTGAAATGTGGTGGTGGTAGTATCATGGTTTGGGCCTGTTTTGCTGCATCTGGGCCAGGAAGATTTGCCATCATTGATGGAACAATGAATTCTGAATTATACCAGCTAATTCTAAATGAAAATGTCAGGTCATCTGTTCATGAACTGAATCTCAAAAGAAAGTGGGTCATGCAGCAAGATAACGACCCTAAGCACACGAGTCGTTCGACCAAAGAATGGATAAAGAAGAATAAAGTTCATGTTTTGGAATGGCCAAGTCAAAGCCCTGACCTTAATCAAATAGAAATGTTGTGGAAGGACCTGAAGCAAGCAGTTCATATGAGGAAACCCACCAACATCCCAGAGTTGAAGCTGTTGTGTACTGAAGAATGGGCTAAAATTCCTCCAAGCCGATGTGCAGGACTGATCAACAGTTACCGCAAACGTTTAGTTACAGTGCACAAGGGGGTCCCACCAGATACTGAAAGCAAAGGTCCGCATACTTTTGCAACTCACTGATATGTACAGTAAAATGACCAAGTATAATATTATTGTCTCATTTGTTTAAGTGGGTTCTCTTTAGGACGTGTGAAAATCTGATGATTCTAAAGGGTTCAGAAACTTTCGAGCACCACTGAAGGTCTAGAAACACAGTTTAATCTGAACATTCTGTGCTTTCCCACCACAAAAGGACTGCTATGGTTTGTAAAATCAGTTCCACCAGAATCCTGCCAGTCTTGAACCACTGTGTCACCATGACAACTCGTTATCAAATAACTACGGATTTTAAAAATAACTAAATTAATTGCTGAAACCGCACTGGCGAATTATAGTCAGCAAAAACAACCAGGAAACTTTACACTAGATATAAGGTTTCGTGATTGGTTTAATATGTGTATGTGTGTGTATGTGTGTGTGTGTACCTTCTCCTTGCAGCTGGACAGCATGCTGATGATGCTGAGACACACTGACTGGACAGACAGTGCTGGTGACCAGTCCTCTGTTAGAATGGACAGACAGATGTGGCCGTTGCTATAAATATGAGGATGGACAGGAATGTTCTCTCCTGTAAACATTACCTGGACACACACACACAAACACACACAGATGTAAGAAAAGCATTCCTGGTGAAATTTTGATCTCTTAATCAGGTTGGAACAAAATGATATGTAATCAATGATCCAATGTATACAAGATACATTAAAATTGAATAAGATATGATTTATAAATGTTTCGATGTGATGTAATGCAATACGTTACTGAGCAATTACTACTGCTTCGTACATTTGACACAGAGGCCACACCTTTTTTCCTGGGACGCCCCTTAGATGGGCATTACCAAGCACACAGGCCACACCTCTGTCACTAAGACTGCTAAGGAGAGGCCACACCCCTTACGTTGTTTTGACACGTTTTTTTAACTCCAGTATCAATGCAAATGATACTCCACAGCACTGTATTTAATCAAAATTTGCTTATTAGGGTGTGTACACGGTATCGTACCTGAGGCGAGTCAAACGGATATCGACTACTGAATTTGAAAAGCAGCTGGAATTTTTCTCCTTCATACAGAGTGCCAGAGGCTCCTTCCATATCAATAACCCACCTGCAAAACAGATAATAAAGTTAGTGCTTTGAAGTATTTATCACACAAATGACACAAATATAATCACTGTGAAATATAGTCACAAATATAATAAACCCAGGAGTGTAAAGATTATGTCTGGGTTCAAACCGGGAAGCACACTTACTGTGTTATAGTATTCTCTACACTTTTCTCATTCAGAGTCATTCCGGGAGGAGGATCGTTCTGCAAAGCCAACAGTTCTTTCTGAAGCCTTTTCTGTTCAGGAGTGTACAGGAATATACAAAACAAAATGTTAGTTTGTTTAATAAGACTGATCAACAAGGCAACAAGTGATCACAATATTAACTCCAAACTTTTCTTTTTTTAGACTTCTTTAGCAACTTTCCAGCTGACAACACAGCTCCTGGTAGTACTAGCTGAGAGAGAAGGTTTGGTCGATTCACCATCAGTGTGTAAAGCCTGACTGAGTTCATTTTGCATAAGCCTATTTTCCCAACAACCAATCGCTGATCACCACTGTTCACCAACAACCAGTCACCGTTCGCCGTCGTTCCCAACAATCAGTCACCGATCGCCGTCGTTCTCAACAACCAGTCACCGATCGCCGTCGCTCCCAACAACCAGTCACCGTTCGCCGTCGTTCCCAACAATCAGTCACCGATCGCCGTTGTTCCCAACAACCAATCACTGATCGCAGTTGTTCTCAACAACCAGTCACTGATCGTTGGTGTTCTCAACAACCAGTCACTGATCGCCGTTGTTCCCAACAATCAATCACTGATCGCCGTTGTTCCCAACAACCAATCACTGATCACCGTTGTTCCCAGCAACGAGTCACTGATCGCCGTTGTTCCCAACAACCAATCACTGATCGCCGTTGTTCCCAACAACCATTCACTACTACGTTAATATTAAAAGAAATATAAAAGTCCTCAACAGAGGGGTTTATGCTTTCCGGTTTCTCAGTAAAATGACAGGCTGTGTTTTTGTTTTGTTTTTTGAGAGAGAGAGAGAGAGAGAGAAGCGAGACTGGTGAGGGAATGACTTGCAGCTATACAGGTGCATCTCAATAAATTAGAATGTCGTGGAAAAGTTAATTTATTTCAGTAATTCAACTCAAATTGTGAAACTCGTGTATTAAATAAATTCAATGCACACAGACTGAAGTAGTTTAAGTCTTTGGTTCTTTAATTGTGATGATTTTGGCTCACATTTAACAAAAACCCACCAATTCACTATCTCAACAAATTAGAATATTTCATAAGACCAATAAAAAAACATTTTTAGTGAATTGTTGGCCTTCTGGAAAGTATGTTCATTTACTGTACATGTACTCAATACTTGGTAGGGGCTCCTTTTGCTTTAATTACTGCCTCAATTCGGCGTGGCATGGAGGTGATCAGTTTGTGGCACTGCTGAGGTGGTATGGAAGCCCAGGTTTCTTTGACAGTGGCCTTCAGCTCATCTGCATTTTTTGGTCTCTTGTTTCTCATTTTCCTCTTGACAATACCCCATAGATTCTCTATGGGGTTCAGGTGTGGTGAGTTTGCTGGCCAGTCAAGCACACCAACACCATGGTCATTTAACCAACTTTTGGTGCTTTTGGCAGAGTGGGCAGGTGCCAAATCCTGCTGGAAAATGAAATCATCTTCAAAAAGCTGGTCAGCAGAAGGAAGCATGAAGTGCTCCAAAATTTCTTGGTAAACGGGTGCAGTGACTTTGGTTTTCAAAAAACACAATGGACCAACACCAGCAGATGACATTGCACCCCAAATCATGACAGACTGTGGAAACTGAACACTGGACTTCAAGCAACTTGGGCTATGAGCTTCTCCACCCTTCCTCCAGACTCTAGGACCTTGGTTTCCAAATGAAATACAAAACTTGCTCTCATCTGAAAAGAGGACTTTGGACCACTGGGCAACAGTCCAGTTCTTTTTCTCCTTAGCCCAGGTAAGACGCCTCTGACGTCGTCTGTGGTTCAGGAGTGGCTTAACAAGAGGAATACGACAACTGTAGCCAAATTCCTGACACGTCTGTGTGTGGCGGCTCTTGATGCCTTGACCCCAGCCTCAGTCCATTCCTTGTGAAGTTCACTCAAATTCTTGAATTGATTTTGCTTGACAATCCTCATAAGGCTGCGGTTCTCTCGGTTGGTTGTGCATCTTTTTCTTCCACACTTTTTCCTTCCACTCAACTTTCTGTTAACATGCTTGGATACAGCACTCTGTGAACAGCCAGCTTCTTTGGCAATGAATGTTTGTGGCTTACCTAGTGAACCAAACTGAGAGACCATTTTGAAGGCTCAGGAAACCTTTGCAGGTGTTTTGAGTTGATTACCTGATTGGCATGTCACCATATTCTAATTTGTTGAGATAGTGAATTGGTGGGTTTTTGTTAAATGTGAGCCAAAATCATCACAATTAAAAGAACCAAAGACTTAAACTACTTCAGTCTGTGTGCAATGAATTTATTTAATACACGAGTTTCACAATTTGAGTTGAATTACTGAAATAAATGAACTTTTCCACGACATTCTAATTTATTGAGATGCACCTGTATAACGTAAATGAGAGCAAGAACTAAGGTCATGTGTTTTTCCTGACTTATTTTCTATTCTGCTCAAGCTTGGTGCTATTCTAAATGTCTTCAAAAACATTGTCCTTTTTCATGGGACACGTTTTGATATGCAAATTAGCATGTGACGTCACCTGTTGACTTTTAGCGACTTTTTGAGCATGCACTACTTTCCCCTGAAAAGAGCTGGCAAAACTGACCCCAATACCATTGACCATTCCCTTATTGCCTACCTGGCTATGTTTCTGTTTGAGCGCCCTCCTAAATAAATATTTAACGAACCTTAAACTATCCAATTATCAACACTTAGCATTTGCAAAGTTTTAAAGTTACTTATCAAACATTTTTTTTTATTGAATGTGGGCAAATGAATGGTGTTTTTGTTGGAAACCCCGACAAGAACAGCAATAAACAAACTGGCTAAAGTTTTAATCTGGTTTTAATCTTAAATGTACAGCCAAACTGCGAATAAAATACTAACCAAAACATGCAGAGCTAATTGTCAAGGTTTGGTTTTCCCAAAGCCTTTAAACACTTAGAAAGAAGTAAACAAGCTTAGCCGAATAGGGAATGAGTGGGGCCGAATTCCAAACAGCTCTCTAGTCTCTATGCATGTGCACTATGTAGGACATGAAGCAACGGCGTTCTGCACACTACGTAGCCCACTATGTGACTATTACGGCGCTATTATAGGATACAGCCTACAAGTAAGCTAATGCAACCGGTTAGCTAGCAAATATGCTAGCTAACCTTACTGAAACCGCGATAAATACATTTGACGGAGTGTTAATTATTTTATGTCGCTTTATTTAAAGCTATGTATACCCGCGTTACGTTTTAGCTAACGTTATGAGGTTGAGGCTAGATAACTTAGCCTAAAGTCTCGTTTAGCATGCTAAGCTAAACTAAACAGCCTTAGATATTGCTAGGAAGGAAGGAAGAAAGCAAAGATGTACAGCTAATGCAAACTTGGTTTTTAAAAGAAATAAACAAGATGGACTTTCAATGTCGTCGGTTCAATGGACATACACTAAAGTGTCGGTACGAATCAAGAAAGCAACTAAGCTAAAATAGAGAGAGGAAACAAGGTAACTGATGACACCTTTACCTGCATGGACGCCATGCTGGAAGCCCCTGCATCAGCAACGCAACTCTCTCTCTCTCTCTCTCTCTCTCTCTCTCTCTCTCTTCTCTTCTCTCTCTCTCTCTCTCTCTCTCTCTCTCTGGAACAGTGAGTTACTGCAGTTCACACTTTGCTCTGTCCCTGAACTCTCAACAATTCATGACCATTATAAAACCTTCACACTGATTCATGAAATGATTAACTGGGTGATCAGACTTGCCATATTTCTGGACAGGCCTGTATCCAGCTTTATTTTAGTTGCATAATTGCCAAATTTTATACTTTGGTTTATTCAGTCAATAATTTGGAGTCATTCATCTTCAGTAAGCGCTTTATCCTGGTCAGGGTCGGGTTGCATATAGAGCCTATCCCAGGAACACTACACAAAAATGCTGGAATAGACCACGGGTGGGACGGCAGTTTGTCGCAGGGCAGCATGCACACACAACCTCACACCAAGGGGCAATTTATCATAGCCAATCCAACAACCAGCATGTTTCTGGGAAGTACACAAGGTCACAGGGGAGCCTATCCCAGGGAACTCAGGGTGCAAGGCAAGGGACAGGGGGCACAATCACACAAACTACAGACAAATTAGAAATGCCAATCAGACTACAACATAGTCAGCATATCTTTGGACTGGGGGAGTGCCCCAGATTTGGAGGAAACCCCCAAAACATGGGGAGAGCACACAATCTCTGTGCACACAGGGTGGAGGTGGGATTCAAACCCCCAACCCTGGAGGTGCAAGGCAGATGTACTAACCACTAAACCACCGTGACCCCCACAAATTATGTATAGCTGCTGCAGTGTTGACGACCCATTAAATGTTACAAAAAAGACTACAGACATACCTTTCCTAGATATTAGCAACATATAAATACAGTGGTGCTTGAATTTTCTACATATCTGCATAAATATGACCTAAAACATAATCAGATTTTCAAACAAATCCTAAAAGTAGATAAAGAGAACCCAGTTAAACAAATGAGACAAAATATTATACTCGGTCGTTTATTTATTGAGGAAAATGATCCAATATTTCATTTCTATGATTGGCAAAAGTACGTGAACGTCTAGGATTGGCAGTTCATTTGAAGGTGAAATTAGAGAGGTGTTTTCAGTGAACGGGACGACAATCAGGTGTGAGTGAGCGTCCTGTTTTATTTAAAGAACGGGGATCTGTCAGAGTCTGATCTTTACAACACATGTCTGTGGAAGTGTATCATGGCACGAACAAAGGAGCTGTCTGAGGACCTCAGAAAAAGAGTTGTTGATGCTCATAAGGCTGGAGAAGATTACTATATTTTCTATATTCAGACTTTCAAGAACCACTGTATATAACTGATACGTTGGGTCTACTTTGAGGAACAACATCAGTCTTAAAGTTTTTGCATATCTGGGCCATTAGACAGTTAGCACATGTACAAATGTAGCTTTTAACGGCATATCTTATAATGTTTCGTATAAGGTTTTACACTGTTTCTCTGGAGAAAAGTGGACGTGTGAAATAAATGTTCAGCCAAAAGGCAGAGTCATGTTTATCTGCACAGAGCCGATACCAGAATGTCATGGGACGTATAGTTTAAATCAGAAATCATGAAATCATGAAATACTGGTCTTATTCCCGAAAGTATTCCCTTTCCATATGACCCTAGTTCTAGAGATACGTTTTATTATTCCATTTTTATTCATGTTCATTAAAAAATAGGCCATTTTGCCTCTAAACACTGCAAACAAGGGTTAATGTCCAACTCTCGCGTGTTCTCGCGATAGCAGCGCTGTCGCGATAAGCTGCCAAAAAAGCAATGTTCTGCGTTTCGTAAACAACATGGCGCGTCACGGACTCAGTTGGACTTGAGACGTTGTAGTTGACAGCGGAAATTTTTACTGAGATAACAAGCATATTTACAGTAAGCCTCCATATAACAAATGCTTCGTCATTAACTTTGGACTGCAGCGGAAAAGCAGATAAACGACTGAAGTGTGAAAAGGTAAAAATATACTGAAACTAGCCTTTGTAAACAAGGAGACTCACTGCTAGCGTACAGCTAATAAACAAACAAACAAACAATCGGAAACGTAAACATCACTGATCAACAAGAAATAGCTCTGAGGTTAGCATGTTTTCTTTTTTTTTTCTTCTTCTTCTCCAAAGATATATTCTGCAATCGAAGTGTGTTTCCTTAGTGTCATTTCAGTGATCCACCCTGTCAGTCCTGTATTAGGATGAGATTCTGACACCGTTTTATATTAGTATATAAGATAGCTTTCTAACTTCCTGACATTATGAATGCTGTACATTTGGTTCATAACTGCTGCCTTAAGCAAAAATAATAATAATAATAAAATAAAACCTTCACTGCCTCAGGTGTTTCCAGCTCATTTGAATCACAAATCTAAAAAACGTCATTGTCCTATATTGGAGGTGCATTGGGACAAATTGTAATACTGTTATATATATATTGAACCATATAATATACTATATAGTGTTCGGTCTATGGGCTCCCAGTCCAGTTCTGGCATGTCCGGTCGCGGCTCAAGCGGAAACCCGGACCAGTCAGAACCAGAATCGAACCAAAACCAGGCTACGACCCCGAGGAGCCGCAGGGGAACCGAGAGAGCATCGGCATCTGAGGAGGACGTCGATCTAGCACAAGTACTGGCGTACCTACTGAGGAGGTAACTAATAATATACAATATGTGGTATGTTGTATCTGGATGAGTGTTTCAGTCTGAGAATGAGAGCTCTGATCACAGTAAAAGATGCACATGGATTGTCTGATGTTATTTTTGTTGTAGGGGCCAGGTGAGGCTGGTCCATGGCAGCGGGGCGACGGGGTTACAGCTCGTTCAGTCTATCTCAGACTCGGATGAAGACAGCGACGGAGCATGGGAGGGACGGCTAGGACATCGCTATGATCCTCCCGGTAATCTGTTTCAAAGAACGCATTTATTTGGCATGTTATCAGTGTACTGGGCAAGTGTGTACTGGGCATGTGCTGATAATCAGAATGAGGTTCATTTGACGGTGTGGGGCTAAAAAAAAAAAAACGACTCAAATCAAAGCATAAGAGACTAGAAATGCAAAGTAAGGAATGAAACACAAGGGGCATGCTGTTATAGCAAAATAATCAACAGTGGGGTGGTGTGATGCGGGCTGGCATGGGGTGTTCACCCCAAATTAGATTCTTTTCCTATCACAGCATGTCCCGAAGTGTTTTATTCCACAGCAAGTTGGCACCGTAACATTTTGCAATATGTCCTAATTTTGTGGAATGTTCATGAGACAAGTTAGTTCCTGTCATCACTAACAGTTATAGAAGTGGTTAGCACACCAGCTGCTCTTTTTTGTATCTTTCACTTGAAGTTAATAAGACAAAAATATCAGCATGTCATTGTAGCAATTTCAGTGGCATGGAAACCCATAAAACCAGTCTAACCAAGGTGACCTTGCTTATGAGCTTATTTATTTGTCTGTGACATTCATGCCACAGCAAGGGGAAGAAATGTCAGGAACTATAATGTATTTGAACGAGTGCATTATAGTTGGAACTATAGAAAATGGTCAACCACATTTGAGAATTCAGCATAGCTGTGGTATAAAGGTATATATGGTATATATATATATGGTATATATAAGGTATATAAAATTAAACACGCCCTGTCAACTTTTTTTTATTCCTTGCATAATATTTACATATATAGTCCCCTCCGAAAGTGTTTGAACGGCAAGGCCAATTCATTTGTTTGTGCTATAGATAAGTCGTAAAGTAAATTAAAGTAAATAACACTTCATATTTGGTTACATATCCCTTGCCTGCAATAACTGAATCAAGCCTGTGATCACTGACATCACCAAATTGTTGCATTCTTCCTTTTGTTTTGCTTTTCCAGACTTTCACTGCAGCCTCTTTCAAGTTGTTGTTTGTTTCTGGGTGGGGGGGTGGGGGGTTCTCCCTTCAGTCTCATCTTCAGGAAGTGAAATGCTGCTCAATTGGGTTAAGGTGTAGTGATTGACTTGGCCAAATTCTAAACTCTCTTCTCATATTCATCTTTTGCTCTCAAACCCAAATGTCTTCAGTCTACAGCAAAAAAAAAAAAGAAAAAAAAAAAAAACCACAAACAAAGAATTGGCCTTGCTGTTCCAATAGTTTCGGAGGGGACCATATATCTTACTTTGGAATACTATTCTTCGATCTCATTGAAGGGTCACACGATTTGATATGCATCTGTCTCGTGGAATGAATTTGTGTATACAATAGAGCATTAGAAGGCTTGGAATGTTCATTGAGTAACTGTACATGTGCACTTACACCCAGACAGGGTCAAGATTGAATAATGTAAAAGCGGCCCTGTGTGAAGACAGCTTCAGGTTATTTAATATACGTGGCGCACTGTGTGCCCTGAATCCCAAAATGAACCAGAGGAGCATTGAGGACAATCGTCTTATTACATACAATATGACTTTGAAAGTTTTATGCGTTTGTTACAGTGGATTCGCACCCGGACACTCAGGAGCTGGACCGCAGCGAGATCCGTACTCAGATCCTATTAGCCACAGCGTCCTCGCACCTGAACAACAAGCACAGCTTCACACACATGCTTAATCAGGTCAGAGATGCATATAGCGACACACACATCCACACACACAGTATCTGTGATGCTGGTTTATAACGGATGAACAACAGAGCAGTGCTTATTTGTGAAATGCACCATACAGTACGCAGTATGATAAATCAGGAATATCATAGTGTATGTGGAACTGTGTTTGTGTCACAGCGTGAGCAGGGTCGCTGTCGCGGATCCAGTTTCTCTCATGGGGAATGCAGCCGTATTCGCTCACAGTGAGTTTATAGGCACACGCCCACACACACACACACACACACACACTTGAACCTATTTGGAATGTGTGTAATTGTTGCATTTTGGCACAGAAGCTCACCGTCAAGGCTTCATTTTTCTCATTTGGTCACTTCTTTCGCTATGTTTGCAGTTTCCTGCCAAACTATGTGACCCATAAAGACACTTACCAGCAGAAAGCGTTTTGTGGAGTGTACAGCAATGATGGAAACCTCTTCCTCTCTGCATGCCAAGGTGACAACGCAGAGGCTGTGTTCAAACTTCAGCATAAAACTGCAGAAACTGTAAAAAAAAAAAAAATAAATAAAAATAAAGAGGAGGAAGAAAACTTAAGAAATCTGTATGTTCTGACCGAACAATGACTGTGTAACTCTGAATGTATGGTGTGTGTGTGATTAGATCAGAATATTCGGCTGTACGACACCAGCCGGGGCAGATTCCTCCTGAAGCGCACGGTGAAGGCCCGAGATGTTGGCTGGAGTGTGTTAGACGTGTGTTTCACACCTGATTCACGCGCCGTTCTCTACTCCAGCTGGTCGGATTACAGTAAGACACACACTTGCACATGTTGGCCACACAGACAGACAGTCGGAAAGATGTATACACACACATGAAGACAGACAGACACACCTGAGACAGGTAGACAGACAAACAGACAGACATGTATGAGACAGACAGACATGCCACTGACAGACGTGCCTGAGACAGACAGACATGCCACAGACATGCGCACCTGAAACAGACAGACATGCGCACCTGAGACAGACAGACATGCGCACCTGAGACAGACAGACATGCCACAGACATACGCACCCGAGACAGACAGACATGCCACAGACATACGCACCCGAGACAGACAGACATGCCACAGACATACGCACCTGAGACAGACAGACATGCCACAGACATGCACACCTGAGACAGACAGACATGCCACGGACAGACGTGCCTGAGACAGACTGACATGCCACAGACATGCGCACCTGACACAGACAGACATGCCTGAGACAGACAGATGGACAGACGCAATTGAGACAGACTTACAAGTTTAAGACAGACAGACAGATAGACAGACAGACAGAAATGTCTGAGACCGGCAGATGCACCTAAGACAAACAGACAGACTCTCCCGAGACAGACATGCGGATGCATTTCAGACATGCTTATGACAAACAAACACACCTGAGCCAGACACAGACGCGCCTCAGAGAGACAGACAAACAGACCTGAGATAGATAGACAGACATATACGAGACAGACAGAAAGATACACCTGAAATTAGACAGATAGACAGACAGCCTGACAGACTCAGATACCCCACAGACAGGCATGCCACAGACAGATGCACTTGGACAGATGGACACACTAGAAGACTGACACGTACACAGACAAATTGCACCTGCCAAATATCACAGTATATTGTACTATTGATTTTTGCCACATGCCTAATTACTTCAAAAATGTGCTTTTCTTTCTTCTTATGTATGCATTTAAATCTTTCTTTCTTTATTTCTTTCTTTCTTTCTTTCTTATGCATATACTTAAATTTTTTCTTTGTCTTTTTTCTCTCTTTCTGTCTTTTTTCTTTCTTTCTTATTAATTAATGAATCTTATAGATATAATTGATTTATTGGTGTGTGTTTATAATTAAACTGACCATATTTAGAGTACAGTAAACACTTCTCTTTCCACCGTAGGGAAAAGCTGTTTCTGACATTGTTTATTCATTCAGTTATTCATTTCTTTATTCATTTTCCCTGTTCTGTATTTTCTCTTGTTTAGTCCATCTTTGCAGTATAGATGGCGAGAGTGAAACACACACCGCTCTGGACCTCAAGTTAGTGTCTCCCTCATAGTTCATTATAGCATTAAGACACAGGTAATCAATCACCTGCACAGTTCCTCTTCCTGTGGATGAGTGCTGATCACATGACCATGAGAACCATCCATCATTATCCATCACATACATAACCTGGTAGATTAACCAATTCATAACATGCTGGCAAAGATCTGGTGCCAGCGGCGGAGAATTATTATTATTATTTTTTTGCATTCATGCAAGAAGATGCTTTCGCCCAATACCACCATGTGATCATTTTTATAGTCTTTGTGTGGATTTATGCAGTAGATATACACGCTATATGTTTTTTTTAGTGATCTTTGCCAGCATGTGAATTCATACCTTTTAAATTCATTAATCATCATTCATGCAACAACATGGGATTACAATGAGAGTCGCATTTATATAATCTAATTTCTACGTTTCATTTGTAGGATTGGATAGTGACGGTGACGATGATGATGATGATGATGATGATTTCACATTAACTAGCTCTATTCTTGTTTGACATGTTTGCAGGGAAGACGAAATAAACACTAAATAAACGCAGTCATAACAAGTGAAATAATACTGACTCATTTCCTGTACTGGTGCTGCTTTCTCAACCTGTCTCTCAAATTTCATGTTTCTGTACTGTTCTTATGTCTAAGTGGACAGAACTCTAACTCCTTGAGCTGTATGTTAAGATGAAAAACACACGTTAGCACCAAGAACACTTGGTTATGTTTGTCTGACACCATTTAAAAGTCTGCAGTAAATATGTTTTGATTAGGTATCAGGTCATCGTGTGTGCTTTTGAGATACAGCTTATTAAATGCTTTGCATTTATGTCTGTTTTCTTTCTCAGTCCTGAGGAAAGAAGGTTCTGCGTGTTCTCGCTTGCAGCATCTACAGACAGCAGAGAGGTTCTGGGCGGGTCGGTACATCCACATTCACATTCACATTATTATACACATAATTAGGCTCTAGGTTTGGACTTGGTTGCAGTGATCAGTATCTACAGCAGTGTAATTCTCACCGCACTACTCACCTTAGCACTGTTAAATAAAACACCTTAAAGAGGCTAATAAAGGTTTTTTTTTGTTTGTTTTTTTTTTTTTTTTTTTGGAAAAAAAGAATAACCTACACTTCTTGCTGTCCAGAACTAGATATGCACCTCCTGAAAGTAATGATTCTAAGTAGTGATTCTAATGAATGAGTTAAAATGAAGCTGCTGATTGGTCAGTTTCTGTAACACCCCTTATAGCCTTATTGGCTTGCAGTTGGAATTCAAATTGACTGCTTAAATTCAACGCTTAAATTCAACACTAAAATTCACTTGACTTTAATCTCAAGTTTTCCAGAAATCATATTTATTTATTTATTTTTTAAATCTGCCGGAAGTTAAATAAATAGTTTGATTCACTTTATCAGCAGTGTTCCTGCAAGAATTGCGAGTGTGTTGTGTGATGTGCCTGTGTTTCTTTGCAACAGAGCAAACGATGGCTGTCTGTATGTATTTGACCGTGAGCTGAACAAACGAACTTTGAAAGTAAGAGAACAGACACGTGAACACACACACATGTACACTGACTGCAAATTTACCACATCACACTCGTATATTCCCTCTGTGTTTCAGATTGACGCTCATGAGGATGACGTGAACGCCGTGGCATTTGCCGATGCTTCGTCTCAGCTGCTGTTCTCGGGCAGTGATGATGCGCTGTGTAAAGTGTGGGACAGACGCACACTGAGAGAACACTCACCTCAACCAGTAGGAGTGTTGGCAGGACACCGAGACGGAATCACCTTCATACACAGCAAGGTCACACACAGCTATATAATAAACATTTCCCTCAATTCCATTTATTCCACTCTGCTCCTGCAGCAAGCATTTATCTTTAGGCTGAAATCTGATTGGTTGAGACAGCTGGATTAATTAACATGGCACCTTTTCACCCCGGCTACATTGGCGACCAGTAAAACGTCACCAATAAGACACAGGGTGACCACCATTTGTGCTGTAATGCAACTGTGTCTGTATGCTTACAGGGCGATGCCCGGTATCTGATCAGTAATTCAAAGGATCAGACAATTAAGCTATGGGACGTGAGGAAGTTTTCTCCTAAAGAAGGCCTCGCTGCATCACGGCTCGCCGTCACACAGCAAAACTGGGACTACCGCTGGCAGCAGGTCCCCCAGAGAGGTGAGTGTGTGTGTGCTTTATTTAAATACTTTGGTCTGAACCTCTGCTAAAGGATAAAGTTAAGACTAGAGTAAAAGTAGGTTTTTAGCCCAATTTTACTGTTGCAGACAAAAATCGCACATCGTAAAAGAATTCTTTGTCGTCATTTGAGATCAGTAAAATGAATTGAGCCTGTTATTGCCAAGATTTTACTGGGATCAAGTCATAGAGCGGGACAAGTAATAATCTTAAAAGGTTTCTGAAACGGCACGTTGTAAACCGGATTTATATTTAAATATTCAGAATATTTACTTAGCATTTTAAGAACCTATTGCCGCTATTACTCGGGTAAATGAGAATACCCTATTGGCCTATGGTGGAGCTATAGCACGGCATTCAGTCCTGATGTAGGGTTGCACAGTGTACCGATACTACGGTAGTAAATAGATATTAAAGCTTCAAAGTACCGCCGATGCCACTGTATTTTTTTTTTTTTTTTTTTTAACGGTAGCATTGTCAATACGGTAGTACCATAAGAAAAGTTGTATGTGCGGCTGTTAATACTATTTTCACTAAAATGACACATCCCACTGCTTCTGCAGAATACACAGAGGTTAGTGACACTTCATTTAACCTAAACTCTGTACCTTAATCTTTAAGGATTTTTCCTGTTTAATAGTAAGCGAGCTAACGTTACGCTAACCGCTGTGTGTAAATACTAAAATTAGCAGCTTGCCAATTGTATGATTGCTCTTGAGTTTTTCCAATTATTCCAGTTATTCATTCTCATTAATAAAGTATGCAGACGAAATGTCGGCTTGTCTGTTTTCATTTATCTCTATGTATCTCTGTAAATTTGGTTTATTTTGTAGATTTGAATTATGAATTAACATGATACTGTGTGGTATCGTGATACTTCAGCTGGTACAGTATTGTAAGATATGTTTATGATATCATGACAGCCTTAGTCCTGATATGTCAAAATCTTCTTTTGTGTTTTCACAGCTTTGAAGAGGCACAAACTGACAGGTGACACGTCAGTGATGACGTATCGAGGTCACGGCGTTCTTCACACGCTTATCCGCTGCCGTTTCTCCCCTGAGTTCAGCACGGGACAGAAGTTCATCTACAGCGGCTGCTCGACTGGGAAAATCATCAGTAAGTGAAATGGAGCATCCCTTGGCCTACGACATTTCAGGCCTTTCTCTACTTCCCTTGACTGCCCTTTCCTCTTCTCTTGTAGTTTATGATGTTCTGACGGGCCAAGTTGTGTCCAGACTGACGGGTCACGAGGCGTGTGTGAGAGATGTCAGCTGGCACCCATACCAGGATAACATCATCAGCAGCTCTGTGAGTGTTCCCTCTTTATCAGCAGGGAAACACGTTAGTCTGCAGTTCTTTTACCAGTAATCTGTAAATATCACACTGTACTATTGTTAAAGCCCTTGAAAACACAGTTTAAATGTTTTTTTTATTATTATTCGTGATACTGAAGACCTGTCATTTATGAAGTATTTAGCAATGGTAGATTCAGAAAATATAGATTATTAAAGGAAAAACAAGCATAAAGTGTCATAATAATGTGTTGAGCCACCACTAGTTATCAGAACAGCTTATATGCACCTTGGCATACAGTGCCTTAGACCCCCTTTGCTACAATTACAGCTGCAAGTCTTCTGGAACATCCGGATCCCGATAGTTTTGCCCTTTCTTCTTGGCGAAATTGCTCAAGCACTGTCAGACTGGATATATATAATTTTAGTTGGTTTGTGACATCTTTGAGATTCAGGTTCTTGGTTTTTAATCACTCCACTATAGGCTTAGGGTCATTGTCCTGTTGAAAGGTGAACCTCTGCTCCAGTCTCTTGTACACCGGAGCAGGTGTTCTTCTAAAACAGCCCTGTATATGGCTGCATCCATAATACCCTCAACTCTAATCAGTTTCCCAGTCCCTGGTGATGAAATGCATTCCCATCACATGACACTACCACCACCATGCTTCACTGTGGAGATTGTGTTCTCAGGGTGATGAGCAATGTTTTCCGGCACCAATAAGATGGTGGATTTCTCCAGGTTCTCCAGAGTTACTCTTGGCTACTCTTGGAGTAAGAGCACTAACATCTCTTCCTTATATTCCCCGCAGTGGGATGGTGCAATTCGCTTGTGGGAGCACAGACACACTCACCTGCTGGACAAAGAGAGAGAACGAGCGAGTGAGTGGAGGCCAGAAGAGACGACAGAGGAGAAGTGACCTGGCCGAGAGTTGCGCGTGTGATTCTGATATTATATAGGTTATGTTTTTTCTGCTGGCCAAAAGAATAAAACTGCACAAAAACAAAAAAAAAAACAGGGCGACACACATAAGCTCAGTAATGTTTATTGCGCACACTGTGTAGATCTTTGTTCTTTATTTTGAAGCTCTGAGTTTTCAGATACTGTTTAAACATGCTCCGAAGGTAAAGTTAGACACAGCAACATTATTTACATCACACGGTAATAATAGTGATAAAAAAAAAAAACATTGTTGATGATAATGTTATTGCTTTTGTCTCCATGGGAGAGAACACAGCTTTTAAAAAAAAAAAAAATCAAATGATGTTAAAACTGACAGGTGTTAAAGCTGAATAATATAAAATATTGTAATAGTGTTAATGCTGATTAAAAAGGGACATGATATTTTGGAGTGTGATGTGTGTGTGTGTGTGTGTGTGAGAGAGAGAGAGAGAGAGAGAGAGAGAGAGAGAATGTGTATCTGAATAGGTCTGAAATTTGTTTCTGCAGCTCTCCAGAGTGCGTTTGTAAATTATTAACGAAGTTAATTAAAATCCTTTTTCAATCTTGAGTCTGAGCTTTTCTGAGCGTATGGTGTGTGGATATGTGTATTGTACATAAGCAGTTTCATATAATACTTTTCAAATCATGTCTAACATACAGTATAATCTCACATTCTGACAATGTCACAGCCACACCTCTCAACTGGAACCAAAATGTGCTGAGGAAGAACGCGGTGCCTGCTTCAAAATGGCTGCTACGACTGTTTATAGCTCTGCAGATGCTTCTTTTTCTCACTTTTATAAATAACAGTGTATCAAACAGTATTGGGAACAACATAAGCATGTCTGAGATGAATAAGTGTACTTGGCTGAAGTGTTGTTTAAACAGCTTTTGGTCACTATACTGTAAGTTGCCACTGCATTACAGAGCAACATTAAAAAGGGTCTATAAAGCTACTTTTTATTCATCGTTTTCATAAGTAAACCATTTTAAGAGAAACAGGATGAAAAACTATTGGGAAAATTTTGATTTTTTAACATCCAATCTGATGCTTATTATTATTGTTAGTAACATTTGAGTTGGTGAGTATTGTTGCTGACAACACCACCCATAATACACTCAGAAAAGTGTACTTTATAGATTATTGAATAATTAAAAATAAATAAGTCAAAAATGTTTTGTCATATTTATTCAAATAACTTCAATGACTTTACGATATACAATTTAAATATTATATAGAAAATAAGAGAAAAAAAAACCCAGCAGACATATAAATATTAAACTATCAGTTAAGAGAGTACTCTATCACCTAATGTTAAATACTCAGTATATTACTTAATGCTAAGGCCTGCTGAATAGTGTAATCGATGGTTATAATTTATCATTCCTCTCTCCAGTGGACTTATGTGTGTCACAGTGTTTAAACGAGTGCACACTTCCTGTTCCTGATTATTACCATAAAGCATTCCACAAAAAATGCAGGCAAGTTATACAGATTAGTTACATAGAAGCATTATACTGTATATGGGTACAAAAAAAAAAAAAAAAGAACTTCAACAACATTTTTTATGATGAACAGTTTAAATAGATAGGAAATAATTAAGGAAGAAACAGCAGTCCGTAGATGTACAGTGGGGGAAAAAAGTATTTGATCCCCTGCTGATTTTGTACGTTTGCCCACTGACAAAGAAATGATCAGTCTATAATTTTAATGGTTGGTGTATTTTAACAGTGAGAGACAGAATAACAACAAAAAAATCCAGAAAAACACATTTCAAAAAAGTTATAAATTGATTTGCATTTTAATGAGGGAAATAAGTATTTGACCCCTTCGACTTAGTACTTGGTGGCAAAACCCTTGTTGGCAATCACAGAGGTCAGACGTTTCTTGTAGTTGGCCACCAGGTTTACACACATCTCAGGAGGGATTTTGTCCCACTCCTCTTTGCAGATCCTCTCCAAGTCATTAAGGTCATTTTCAATGCCCTGGCTTAGGGAAGGAGGTTCTCACCCAAGATTTGACGGTACATGGCCCCGTCCATCGTCCCTTTGATGCGGTGCAGTTGTCCTGTCCTCTTAGAAGAAAAACACCCCCAAAGCATAATGTTCCCACCTCCATATTTGACGGTGGGGATGGTGTTATGACTTGGGGTCATAGGCAGCATTCCTCCTCCTCCAAACACGGCGAGTTGAGTTGATGCCAAAGAGATCTGACCACACCTGACCACAACACTTTCACCCAGTTCTCCTCTGAATCATTCAGGCAAACTTCAGACGGGCCTGTACATGTGCTTTCTTGAGCAGGGGGACCTTGCGGGCGCTGCAGGATTTCAGTCCTTCACGGCGTAGTGTGTTACCAATTGTTTTCTTGGTGGCTATGGTCCCAGCTGCCTAGAGATCATTAACAAGATCCTCCCGTGTAGTTCTGGGCTGATTCCTCACCGTTCTCATGATCATTGAAACTCCACGAGGTGAGATCTTGCATGGAGCCCCAGACCGAGGGAGACTGACAGTTTCTTCCATTTGTGAATAATCGCACCATCTGTTGTTACCTTCTCACCAAGCTGCTTGGCGATGGTCTTGTAGCCCATTCCAGCCTTGTGTAGGTCTACACTCTTGTCCCTGACATCCTTGGACAGCTCTTTGGTCTTGGCCATGGTGGAGAGTTTGGAATCTGATTGATTGATTGCTTCTGTGGACAGGTGTCTTTTATACAGGTAACAAGCTGAGATTAGGAGCACTCCCTTTAAGAGAGTCCTCCTAATCTCAGCTTGTTACCTGAGTAAAAGACACCTGGGAGCCAGAAATCTTGCTGATTGATAGGGGGTCAAATACTTATTTCCCTCATTAAAATGCAAATCAATTTATAACTTTTTTGAAATGTGTTTTTCTGGATTTTTTTTGTTGTTATTGTGTCTCTCACTGTTAAAATACACCAACCATTAAAATTATAGACTGATCATTTCTTTGTCAGTGGGCAAACGTACAAAATCAGCAGGGGATCAAATACTTTTTTCCCCCACTGTATACAGTGAGAAGAAATAATTATTCGGACACTTTTGTTTTTGTTATTTAATATACTTCTTGTGTATATATCTCTATGTTGAATTTGTACTTATAAACATGAACAAAAATGTTTATGTATTCATAACCATAATCAAGGATATTAAACAAATTCTAATTCTAAATTCTAAATTATATATATATATAAATATATCTTAAAATATATACAGTACTGTGCAAAAGTCATGTAAAGATGCTGTAAAGCAAAGATGCCTTCAAACGTAATAAAATTAAGGGCCCAGGAGATGTGTTGCTGTGTGTCTCAGCTTTTATTCATTTTTTTTTTATTTGTTGCCTGTGACCTAAAACTTCTGTAAAAAACAAACAAACAAACAAACAAACAAAAAAAAAAGTTTGTAAAGTATTTTGGCTGAATTCTATCATCATCACATTTTTTTTTACTACCCTGAAAAATATATCATCTAATTTAAAAAATCTTATCTGGGAAGCAATGTTTAATATCTTCAGAAATATTTTTCCCAGCCACATGGAATTTGGCAGACATAAAGACAAACTTGTTTTTTATCTATCTAAATGCTCAGAAGTCACCACAGAATGTCATTTGTTATCTTATGAGATCCTCAAAATGGGAAAAAGTGCACAATTTTCAAACATGAAGGATATTAGGGGCTTATAGGCCCCACTTTAATAGACACATATGCTAAAAGTCACGGTTTGTGCTTAAACTGCTATATTTCATTGAATTTGGATTTTAACTTGATTTGATTTTGACATGCCCAGATGGTGATGTTGACTCACTAGTAGAATCATGAAAGATTGTGTGAAATATGATTAATGTGTTCTTGTTATGTTCCAATTTGCAAATCTGACACATGCAGCAACAACCCTATCTGAAATGACTCTAATTATTTCTTATTGTAGATATCTCGACGCTGTAATTCTCAACGTCTTTGTAACAAAAGATTAGTATTAATTCGTGGTGTTTAAATACGTTTTCAATTTCAAATTTTCAACATATCTTATTATCTAAGATATCTTATCTTATTTCCCCATCACTGTAATAGATAAATATTATTAATATTGTCAAACTGAACTGTCATATTGGAGAGTACTCCAAAGTACTGATTTAATGCTAAATGCTTTGATACTAAGTCCTATTAAATAGTATATTTTATGGTTAATCACAATGTTTTTATGTATAGCCCTTAATGTAAAGTGCTACCAGTAGATGTTTACTGTAAGATACATCTGACATTTCAAGCTCTACACCACCATCAGCATGTCAAGTGTGACTTCCTGACCCCAAGAGCTTGCATCAGAGGAACCCAGCGGGATTTAGGTAATTTTGCAGTGGTGATGGACCGGAAATCGTCAGGTCCATCGTTCTCGTCTGCCTCTGTTGTGATTTCCATTTTCTGTATGATGAGTTTCAACAACATGTCTTGTTTCTCCAGTGCCGAAGAAATCTGCTTCAGCCTTCAGACCAAAAAAAGTATCAGTGCATTAATAAGAATGGATTTTATTTCATCGTTTATGATAAGTAAGTCTGCATCATTATTATCTAATACAGTGTGTTCTTATGGACTGCAAAATAGTAACACATAGAGGAGTGGAAATAATAAGTCAATAACACTGAGTGTAGATGGGGTGTGTGAAGAAGGGATTAGAATCAATAGTGGAAGTGGTTGGTTAAATGAGGTAGGGGATTGGGATGAATGAGGGTTTTAGATGATGCAAGAGGAATGGGGATGTGAGGGAGGGGATTGGGATACAAGGGAGATTGAGGTGAGTGAAGAGGGATGGGGTGTGTGAGAAAGGGGACTGCTATAAATGGGGTGATTGGGATAAGTGAAGAGGGATAGGGTGTGTGAGGGAAAGGACTGAGAAGAATGGGGAATTGGAATGTGTGAAGAGGGATGGTGTGTGTGTGGAAGGGGATTGGCATAAATGGAGGAATGGCATACTGTAAGTGAAGAGGGATAGGGTCTGTAAGGGAGGGTATTGGGATGAATAAAGACGGATTGGGTGTGTGAGTGTGGGGACTGAGAAGAATGGGGAATTGGAATGAGTGAAGACAGATGGGGTGTGTGTGGAAGGAGATTGGGATACATGGAGGATTGAGATAAGTGAAGAGGGATAGGGTGTGTAAGGGAGTGCATTTGGATGAGTAAACGGGGCTAGGGTGTGTGAGGGAGGGGATTGGATTAAGGAGAGAGTGGATTGAGATGAGTGAAGTGAGATGGGAAGAGTAATGAAGGGAATTAGGATGAGTAGAGAGGAGATTAGGATTAATAAAAAGGGATAGGATGAATAGGGAAGTGGACTAGGATGAGTGAGTGAGGGGGTTGGGATAAACAAGGGGGGATGGGATTCACATGAATTTGGGAGAGGCTTTAGATTACTAGATGACAGGATTGTGATCTAAGGGGAAAGAGGCTGCAAGTAAGTAAGGGGGCTGCAAACCTAGAGAGAGATGGAGAGAGTATCTGTGATCCCTCTGAGAGAGACTGAGTGAAGGCGAGATGTGTTGGCTGATTGACTATATTTGGGTTGTGGGGAACATTTTGTGCATTTTTTTTGTCACCAAATTAACCTTCAAAATAAAATGAGAATAACTGGGTCTTACTCAGCTGCTATAATCATCAACAAGATAAAAGGAGTATCACCTGTGTTTCTGCTTCATCATTTCTGTGTCCAGTGGACTTGAATGTGTCACCTGAGTGTTTAAACGAGTGCGCAGTTCACCTTCTGGACTAATGGTCCCAAAGAGCTGCTCCATCATTCCCTGCACATAAAGCATTCCACATCAGACAAACTTAGAGAAGCTATATAGGGTATTTACACAAAAGCACTATACATTTATATGGGTAAATGTATTATTTTTATTCACTATGAATAATGTTATTCACTATAACATATACTGTAGTTGTCACCCAGTCCTGTAAGGCACATTTTTAGCTACACTTGTTTGGTACGATGTGTCAAAAAAAAACAAAAAAAACCCAGTTATTTTATTTTATAATAATTTATCTGCTAATTCTTGTAATATGCTAATTTGAATTAATATCCCCAAAGTAATGCAGCATTTTTAAACAATATGGTGGACATTTGATTAAATGTTCCCAACATTAAAAAAAAAAATGCCATATTTGCACTTTTATTAGAACATTTTTTATACTAGCACAGTAATTTTTTTTTATTCCTGCAAACAAAACAACAGACAAGCAAAACTTATTCAAACTGATTAAAATTAAACTTTGTGCTACCTCCCTTTACCAAGATAACAGCTCTGAGTCTTCTCCTATAATGCCTGATGAGGTTGGAGAATACATGGCAAGGGATCTGAGACCATTCCTCCATACAGGATCTCCAGACCCTTCAAATTTCGAGTTCCATGCTGGTGGACTCTCCTCTGCAGTTCACCCCACAGGTTTTTTATGGGTTTCAAGTCAGGGGACTGGGATGGCCATGGCAGGACCATGATTTTGTGGTCAGTAAACCATTTCTGTGTTGATTTTGATATATGTTTTGGATCATTGTCCTGCTGGAAGATCCAACCATGGCCCATTTTAAGCTTTCTGGCAGAGGAAGTCAGGCTTTCATTTAATATCTGTTGATATTTGATAGAGTCCATGATGCCATGTATCCTAACAAAATGTCCAGATCCTCTGGCAGAAAACAGCCCAAAAACATTAAAGAGCCACCATCATATTTAACCATGGGCATGAGGTACTTCTCCGTATGGCTACCTTTCTGTGTGCGCCAAAACCACCTCTGGTGTTTATTCCCAAAAAGCTCTATTTTGGTTTCATCTGACCATAGAACCCGATCCCATTTGAAGTTCCAGTAGTGTCTGGCAAACTGAAGATGCTTGAGTTTGTTTTTGGATGAAAGTAGAGGCTTTTTTCTTGAAACCCTTTCAAACAACTTTTGGTGATGTAGGTGACTTCGGATTTATTCATAAATCATAGGTTTATTCATAACATTTCCAGTTGACTGGAACTTCTTAATTATTGCCCTGATGGTGGAAATGGGCATTTTCAATGCTTGTGCTATTTTCTTATAGCCACTTCCCATTTTGTGAAGCTCAACAACCTTTTTCCTCACATCACAGCTATATTCCTTGGACTTAGCCATTGTTATGAATGACAAAGGGAATTTGGCCTATGTGTTATCTCATATTTATACCCCTGTGAAACAGGAAGTCATGGTTGAACAATTTCCTGTTCCTAGTCACCCAGTCACCCAGTACTAAAAAAATGTAAAATATCAATGGGAATATACTTCAAATATATTTTTCTCATATGAATTCATAAGGGTGCCAATAATTGTTGCACACCTATATTTAATTTTTTTTTTGATAAACCTGTTGTGTTTGCAATTGTTTGATATCCATGAGAGCAGAGTATTTTTGTGAATTTTTTTGAACATATATATATATATATATATATATATATATATATATATATATATATATATATATATATATATATATATATATATATGGGGAGAGAGAGAGAGAGGGAGAGAGAGAGAGAGAGAGAGAGAGAGAGAGAGAGAGAGAGAGAGAGAGAGAGAGTTTGACCCGCATACGATATACGGCGCTTTCTGACATATAAGGCATTTTTTCCTGTCTAATTGCTACTGTATATGCCCATTTATTTATGTGTTAGTGTGAGGTGTGCTACTCCAGCAGTTAGGGCAGCACTGAGAAGCCACACTACACTACTGTTAGCTTGGTGCTAATATGAATGACATAAATGACATACTTGATGAAGTTACTGACCTGAAACTTGGCACACTTCCTGTTTGGGTGGATAGTAATACTACTTTTGTCCACTCTCTTCATAAACCAATATGGCAGTTTCTCTTCCAGAGTAGTATGAAGATTAATCTGTGTAAGAAGGAATGACACATTTAATGAACGGAAAAGTGCTAGCATATAGGGATGTATGGTTTTAAATGGTTTTAATTAATCAATCTGTTCAATTTATTTTTGCAACACCTGCATGGCGATCCTCTTCAGTGCTGCGTTCCTTTGAACCTCGGCGATGTCCCCAACCGCCAAACCAATCTGAGCAAATTAAAACAAATAATTAAGACTTTTTTTTTGGTAATACTTGTTTGGTAATAACTTGCTAAGTTTCCCAGTGTGGTCACACTAAAATAATCCAAAGTACACAATCTGACACACAGTTTATACACTGAACAGCCATAACATTAAAACCACTGACAGGTGAACTGAATAACACTGATTATCTAGTTACAATGGCACCTGTCAAGGGGTGGGATATATTAAGCAGCAAATGAACTGTCAGTTCTCAAAGTTGATGTGTTGGGCAAAAAAATGGGCAAGCGTAAGGATCTGAGCGACTTTGACAAGGGCCAAATTGTGATGGCTAGACGACTGGGTCAGAGAATCTCCAAAATGGCAGGTCTTGGGGGTGATCCTGATATGCAGTGGTTAGTACCTACCAAAAGTGGTCCAAGGAAGGACAACCGGTGAACCAGTGACAGGTTCATGGGCTCCCAAGGCTTATTGATGCGTGTGAGGATTGAAAGGTGTACTGACACCTTTCCATCATAGCCAGCATTAACTTTTTCAGCTATTTGTGCTACAGTAGCCCTTCTGTGGGATTGGACCAGGTGGGTTAGCCTTCACTGCCCACACGCATCAGTGAGCCTTGGGTGCCCATGACCCTGTTGCAGAGATATCAGTTGTCCTTCCTTGGACCACTTTTGGTAGGTACTAAGCACTGCATACCAGGAACACCCCACAAGACCTGACGTTTTGGAGATGCCCAGTCGTCTATCCATCACAATTTGGCCATTGTCAAAGTCACTCAGATCCTTACGCTTGCCCATTTTTCTTGCTTCCAACACATCAACTTCGAGAACTTGCTGCTTAATATATCCCACCCCTTGACAGGTGCCACTGTAAAGAGATAACCAGTGTTATTCATGTCCCCTGTCAGTGGTTTTACTGTTATAGCTGATTGGTGTATATTGAAAAGAAGAGGACTAAAAATCGACCCTTGAGGGATCTGATTCCATTTCACACAGGATGTCAAAATGAAGTGCATGCACCACTAAATTTGAAATTCATACCATCAGGTTCATGAGAAGGATTGGCATGAAGAGGACGAAGAGCACAAAAACATAGTAGGTGATAACAGGAAAAGCCAGAAGTCCTTGATCGTATGCTTCCAGAAATGAGGTCTCATAATTCAGCTCTCCAACCATCATTACAAATGTCTGTGCCAATGATAGACCAATTGAGTTGAACTCTCCCTGATGAAAAAAAAAACAAAAAAAAAACAACACAACAATTAAAACTTCTCAGTCACTTTAACCGTCCTGTAGGTGGGGGTGGAAATAAGACACAGAGGGAAAGGGAAAGCCACTGACATACTGACATCATCTCTATTCCCTGAACAACATCTTGGTAATAAAAATGTTTTTTAGTAAATGTTTGTTCAAGTTCATTAGAGACACATGTGAGTAGGTAAAATTTCATGTTGGGAAAAGAGAACATTTCAAAATGAAATAAAACAGTATAAAATCAATCATGGAACAGACTGAATAAATATCAATTACAACATACTCGATGAAGCATCAGCGCATGGAAGGACAATCCAAATGCCAGCAACAGGAAGATTAAAAGGACCAGGACACTTATGAGTGTCTTTACGATTTCTCCAAACATTACAACATAAATACCAAAGCGCTCAAACCTGTAAGGAAAAAAACAAAACAAAAAACACACATTTTAACACACTGACACAAGTATACAACACTCTTCAGGCTGTAACCAGGTGAGAATTGCCCTGTTAAGTTAGTGTGAATGGCAAAATTATTGCTTCCAGGAAATATGGTGTCAATCCGACCTCCAACTAGGAAAAACCAAAGAAAACTCAGAATTCCTAGTATTTGCTTTAGATCAACCAATATGCAGACATGTTAGCTTGTTAAATCTATACAGTTCACTGTTTTGAGGAGGTAAATATACATCACTCATCACAGATAGCTGGCCAGCTTATTGGTGGTCGAAAATGATGTGACTTCCCACTTCCAAGGTAAGTGTAATGCAGCACAAGGTTAATGTGATAGGTTGGGTTATAGTGAGTGATTCAAAACAAATACTTCACTCTCAACTGACAGAATTGTTGTTAGTTTCACATGGCTATTTTACCTCTGGAAGTAAAGAAGAAAGTTCATCCAGGCAAATAAAATTGCCAAAGCTCCAGCCTGCCAATGCAGATTCCCTTCCACACCGAAGAACATTGGAGTAATGAAAGCAAGAGAGGAAATAACTGTTGCCCAGTCAAATGTGTTTGAGGTGTCCAAAAAGTAACTCATTCGCTTTTGGGACAAATAGATAAGAATAAATAAATTGATAGTGTATGTATACAGTATTAAAAAATTCTGCACCATTGCTATATATATATATATATATATATATATATATATATATATATATATATATATATATATATATATATATATATATATATATATATATATATATATATATATATATATATCTACAGTACTGTGCAAAAGTTTTAGGCACCCTATTTTTTTAAGTACATAAAACAAGTCAGTACAAAAACATTTTAGATTCCCAAACATTACTTTTCTAGCACAAAATTAAATGTTACAGAAGAATGTTTGTATGTCATTAAAGAAAGCAGTATATTACGTAAGAGACACTTTTCAGACAAAAAACACAATAAAGGCTGCTGGGTTTTGCTGCAAAAATAAGAAGCGAGTGCGAAAGTCAAAGTCTCCAGAAGAACTGTGTCTGGTTCTGCAAGATGCTCAATAAAACTTACCAGCTCATTTCCTTATAAAACTGCACACATTGTACCGGAGACTACTATTTTTATTTTTATTTTATTTTTTTGTCACATCAAATATTGACTTTGTTTCATTTACTACTGTTTACTGCTCTTTACAGTATTTTTATTTTATTTTATTTTTTTTTAAATGTAGAAACATTTAATTTCATTATTTTGAAGGCATCTTTGCTCTACAGCATTTCTTTGCACGTGCCTAAAACTTTTGCATTATATATATATATAAAGTAGTAAACCAAGGAACACATTTCCCCCCCTCGGGATACACATATCTGCTTGCTAACAAACTAGCAGAGTATTTAATATTTTTGTCATTAATCACATGGCTATGGCTTTCTATCCATTTTAGGGGTCACGACATGAGAAATCTAATTTTTCTTGATCTTTTGACATATAAGAGGCCATTGTACCATTAAAATGTCCTGCAAGTTTTATACATCCTCCAAAGAGTGTTTATTTAACCAAGCTCCAAAAATGGTTGGATGAAGCAGGATTTCTGGCTGAGAAGTGCAAAACAAATCACAAATCTGAAAACAAAACAACAAATTATAAACACAACAACAAATCTGAAAACAAATTAACAAGTCAGAAAACACAATGACAAGTCAGACAAAAAGATATACAGTGGGGGAAAAAAGTATTTGATCCCCTGCTGATTTTGTACGCTTGCCCATTGACAAAGAAATGATCAGTCTATAATTTTAATGGTAGGTGTATTTTAACAGTGAGAGACAGAATAACAACAAAAAAATCCAGAAAAACGCATTTCAAAAAAGTTATAAATTGATTTGCATTTTAATGAGGGAAATAAGTATTTGACCCCTTCGACTTAGTACTTGGTGGCAAAACCCTTGTTGGCAATCACAGAGGTCAGACGGTTCTTGTAGTTGGCCACCAACTACAAGATTTTGTCCCACTCCTCTTTGCAGATCCTCTCCAAGTCATTAAGGTCATTTTCAATGCCCTGGCTGAGGGAAGGAGATTCTCACCCAAGATTTGACGGTACATGGCCCCGTCCATCGTCCCTTTGATGCGGTGCAGTTGTCCTGTCCCCTTAGAAGAAAAACACCCCCAAAGCATAATGTTCCCACCTCCATGTTTGACGGTGGGGATGGTGTTATGACTTGTGGTCATAGGCAGCATTCCTCCTCCTCCAAACACGGCAAGTTGAGTTGATGCCAAAGAGATCTGACCACATCTGACCACAACACTTTCACCCAGTTCTCCTCTGAATCATTCAGGCAAACTTCAGACGGGCCTGTACATGTGCTTTCTTGAGCAGGGGGACCTTGCGGGCGCTGCAGAATTTCAGTCCTTCAATGCGTAGTGTGTTACCAATTGTTTTCTTGGTGACTATGGTCCCAGCTGCCTTGAGATCATTAACAAGATCCTCCTGTGTAGTTCTGGGCTGATTCCTCACCGTTCTCATGATCATTGAAACTCCACGAAGTGAGATCTTGCATGGAGCCCCAGACCAAGGGAGACTGACAGTTTCTTCCATTTGCGAATAATTGCACCAACTGTTGTCACCTTCTCACCAAGCTGCTTGGCGATGGTCTTATAGCCCATTCCAGCCTTGTGTAGGTCTACAATCTTGTCCCTGACATCCTTGGACAGCTCTTTGGTCTTGGCCATGGTGGAGAGTTTGGAATCTGATTGATTGATTGCTTCTGTGGACAGGTGTCTTTTATACAGGTAACAAACTGAGATTAGAAGCACTCCCTTTAAGAGAGTGCTCCTAATCTCAGCTCGTTACCTGTGTAAAAGACACCTGGAGGCCAGAAATCTTGCTGATTGATAGGGGGTCAAATACTTATTTCCCTCATTAAAATGCAAATCAATTTATAACTTTTTTGAAATACGTTTTTCTGGATTTTTTTTGTTGTTATTCTGTCTCTCACTGTTAAAATACACCTACCATTAAAATTATAGACTGATCATTTCTTTGTCAGTGGGCAAACGTACAAAATCAGCAGGGGATCAAATGCTTTTTTCCCCCCCACTGTATCTTGATTGACAGATGTGTCGTCCAATCAGCGGTAAGTAATCCATTCTCAAAATATGCCTACCTTTTCCATTTTGACTGACTTGTTATTGTGTTTTCTGACTTGTTAATTTGTTTTTGGATTTGTTGTTGTGTTTTCTGCCTTGTTATTTTGTTTTTAGATTTGCCATTGTGTTTATAATTTGTTGTTTTGATTTTGGATTTGTTGTTTTGTTTTCAGATTTGTTATTTTGTTTTCATATTTGTGATTTGTTTTGCACTTCTCGGCCACTGTAGATTTGTGATGTCACATGGGCAAATACATTTGCCTATGACTGCCCCTACAGCAAGACAATGACACCTACTTTTACATCATCGCACCGCTGAGCGCCAGTGGGCAGGGGCCGCTTGATAGTCAATTCATAAGCAAAGATGTTAGCCAATCATAGCAGTGAGTGGTTATACTGAAGTCTTAAAGGTAAAGGACACAAAAACCGATTGTTTCAGTCAGAGAATCAGAGACAGGGTGGAAAAAGGTCATAAATTACTACATTTTGTATGTTTTTTTGTGCAAAAACTTTACTAATATTATAAATACACGTCAGGGAAGATAATAACATGTGATGACCCCTTGAAAATAGATAGCTCTTGCTTGTTGAAAAATCTCACTCATTTTAACAATTGCTTATTGTGACTTTGTGACTCTGTATGGTGAAACTCGCTTCTGTATTGTGGCTGTTAGTGGTTTTGATTTGTTAGCATTTAGAATGTTCCTTATTTCTTTATGGCTTTGCTGTCTGTTAAATGTATTTTTGGCAATATGTAAAACGGTTGCATTACCTGTTGTGCTATTTGTATCACCTCTTTACAAATGCCATAAATGTTCATGATGAGGACCATAATCATGGACACTGAAATTAAACAGCTTTGCTGAGATCCAAAAAGAGAGAGAGAGAGAGAGACAGAGAGACAGAGAGAGAGTTAGCTGTGTTATTTGTAGCTTACAGCTAGAGCTAGTATGTGTTTAGCCTCCCATTAGCAAGCTACAGTATAGTACACCATCACAAATAACTGCTTCTAAGGTTTCTCTACGACCATGAATTCGAATTTTAGCAAATAATATTTTGAGCTATTCTACAAACACTAGAGTTTGGGACACAGACTTTATAGCTTGGCATACTTTGCGGAAGGATATGGGCTCCATGGTGAAGGTCGTGCCATTTGGTGTGCTGATTTGTGTAGGTTTCAAGTTGATGACAAGATACGTGAGGGGCAAAAGGCCCAACAGATACACGGCCAGATTGAGTAAATGAGCTTTACTTCCATACGCTTTCCTGTGAGGGAACATGTGATACAAACGATATAAAAAGCACTAATAAAATTGTATCTACACATATAGAACACAGTACCAATATGACATTTGGCATCACTGCAACATGAACACCTGTGAGAAAAGCAATATGGTAAAAATATGTAGATAATGTCACTTACTGATGTATGACAACATATTTGCAATAGAGCCATCTTTTCCTGGAAGCTTCTTGCTGAGCTGGCACCAGTTCGAAATGGTAAGGAGCCAGGGTATGAATGTGGATAACATATGATAATTATATCATGAATAACAGGACTGAAAGGTGCCCAGAGATGACCTCCACACACACACACACCATGGGGAGGTTCAATACTAACATGGTAAAACCTGAAAAAATTGCATGGTGATGCTCAGGTAGCAGCAGCACAGACTTCATCTAGTGGCACACCTTTAAATAAGGCCTATGAATTAAAGATGCTGCTTGTAGGGCACCCAGTCTGTCTATAGATCATGGTGAAGTCCACCACCCAGTGGGCCAGCCTCTGCTTCAAGACAAGGAAGCCCACCTGTGTCTTTCCTCCATTGCAAATGAGCAGTTTATATACTCAATTTTAAGTCATCCTGTACAGGCTCATAAGAGGGGACCTTAAGGGACACCTCAGGCTCCAAGGTGACCATGGTGGGTGGAAGTGCCTTACCTCCTTTAGATAGGCTGTAATAACCTCATTAAACCCTAGGAACATGCCATTGATGGGGACTTGCCCCGGTTGGTTTGTTCTGACCTTGCACTGGTGACACACATCTCCTCTACCATTGTGGCACAGCACCGCGCCGCTCTAAGGGAGGCATCCATGGTTACTATCCCTCTCCGATGGGGCACCACTCCCTACTGAACTGAACTTGAGTTAGTATTGCTCTGCATCTCCAGAAAGCCAATGCTTGCACTCTTTCTGCTGAGACAAGGACATATTTATGTACTTGGCATTTGGCATCCAGCTGTAGGCTGATAGTCCACTCTTGCAACATTTGTAGCTCACAGGAGCTAGTCGTCCATTACAGAAGTATTCTGCTTGCCACTGCCCAACATGGGAAACAAGGCTGCTTGTATACATCTTGTAAACACCCCTGGTGCTAAGGAGAGACCAAAGGGCAGAACTTTGAATTGGAATGCCTTCCTAGGAAGGCAAATCAAGGAAGGCAAAAGGAAGTGGTAGCTCAGTGGTCAAGATGTTGGACTTCTGATCAGATGGTGGTGAGTTTAAATCCCAGCACTGCCAAGCTGCCACTGCTGGGCCCTTGAGCAAGGCCCTCAACTGCTCAGTTTTATAAATGAGATCATTGTGAATCGCTCTGGATAAGGGTGTCTGCCAAATGCCGTAAATGTAAATCAAACAATTATCCATATTTTGGGTTGATGGGAACATGAAAACAAATATAGAACAAATCCACACACATGAGCCAGGTCTGTGCTTGTGGAGTTTGAACTACATCTGATGAAGAACCTTAGGAAAAGGTTCAGTTGGGAAGAAAATGCAGTTACTTCTTCTGATCAAGGTTGGATAGAATTGGTTTTGAACAGTGGGGTCTATCTTTTACCAAATTGTGAGCAGTAGAGGGAAACAGACTTGAAGCTTTGTAGCATTCTATGAAAAACGCTTGTAACATACACGAAAACACACTCACCAAGGTAGAAGGGAATGAGAGGAGTGTATACCCAGTTTTGGAGGACAGGTCACCTGTAGCTCTGACTAAGGTCAACTGAGCTATTTGGATAGATACATGTCATGTAGTCCAACATGCACACAGGTCAGAAGAAGAACGGAAAAGATGACTATATGACAGCAGTATTTATTGCAAATAAAGAAGCTATACATGTGTTTTTTACTGCCTCTAGAGGTTATGAGAGGTGAAATAGAACCAACTATGTGAAAAATCGTACAATAAGAATAACATGTTTTGAAATTCATTGTAAAAACTTATTCAGTAACTGTATTAAGTGTGTTAATTAAAGTCTAAGAAAGCTCAATGAACAATAGAAAAAAGAAAAATAGAAAAAACAAACAAACAAACAAAAAAAAACCCCACAAAAATGATTTCGTAAAACAAAAAAATAATAAAAGTTCTAGAAAAAACACTCAGCATTAAAAGGGGCATTGTGATATTTAGTGAGAGTAATTTAATAATATAACCATAAAGTTGAAATTAAATGAAGCTGTCAAAATTAATTCCTTATGGGAAAGGTACTGTGAATATTGTAATTTTGTAAGAATTATAAAATAGATGCATGTTTTGATTTGTTGGGGAAAGGGTATAATTACTAGGCCATTAGCCTACCATTTCATCTCTAAGTATTTCTGACACACAGGGTGTGTGAGCAGCTCAATCCGGTTGTACTGAACCATCGCCTGCACAAAAACACACACGAACATAACAGATATTAATATGATAACCATGATAGTAAACATACTATTTTATTTTAATCATACAGTACAATTATAATTCACCATTGTCATTTATTCATCATTATCATTTATTATCTTCGTCATAAACTAAATGTGGTATAGACTATTATTGACTACCAAATACCTTACAAATGTTATGTATTTATTTCATTTATTTTTATGATTGTATTTATCATATTTACATTTAGTATATTCTCTGGGTGGCTGCTCTTTTTGTATCTGTACTTTATGCTGTAGTGATTTGTTTAAACAAACAGTTAATTAATATTGTGCTTTTAAAAGTAGAAGTCAGAGAACAGCTTTACAGGAATCCAGATATAGATCTAGATGATGAGCAAGCCAGAAGCCACAGTGGCCATCGGTGACAGTAGTAATACATTGTGTGCCATTTGTTACTCACATTTAGAGCTGCCAGAGGCTGAATATATAGAGTTTTGTCCGTTTTAGAGGATTTCTGCACATTTACTGGAGCCTGAAGCCACTGGAAATTGTATGTGATCTGCAAAAAGAAGGGGTTTACATGTGAACACCTTATCATAGTTGACACTGTTGAAAATGAACCTATAAATAATATTAATTATAATGCTATGAATAGAATATATTAAAATACTAGTAATATAATCAAAATAATGTTAATATTCAGATAATAATTAATCTGTTTCAAGTGAAATATAACTGCTGTCGGCTGGTTTCTTTAATAGACCGTTTTTTTTTTAATAATAGCTCCAGGAGCTGTGGAATTTTGCTGTTTATCTGAGCTATCCACACACTGTGGGCTGCATACTATTAACCATATAACTACTATACTATACAGGAGTCTATATATATATATATATATATATATATATATATATATATATATATATATATATATATATATATATATATATATATATATATATATATATATATGTACTTTATATATAAAACCCTCATATCAATTTATTGCACTTCTAATACATACATGGTAGTCAGTGCTGTTTGGGTCATGCTCTGATTCAGTCATACACTGATCCAGAAGATGCTGCATGGTAGAAAAGAAATGATAGTTTAACATTTAACGAAACAATTCGTTCTCTTATTATGTCAACTCCAAATGTCTAAGTGCACTACTGCCAGCAGTTTTTATATCATCACTTACTGTATACAAAGTCTTCTAGCTAGCTGAGTAATTTGCAGTTGGCATATCTATGTAAATCAGTATATTTAGCTAGTATGCCTGACAGAGGACAGAAAACATCTACAAAACATATACATAAACATATACATAAACATATGTATATAGCCTTAAGTTCTCTGTTTTAAATAATCATCACAACTGCACCTGTGGAGCTCCCTTCTCTCCAGCAGAGGTCAGAGTCGCCATACAGACATATTCCACACACAAACACATATTCCACAGCCTTTTCTTATGATTAACTGTTATTTAAAAAAAAAAAAAAAAGTTTATATACAGGTGCATCTCAATAAATTAGAATGTCGTGGAAAAGTTCATTTATTTCAGTAATTCAACTCAAATTGTGAAACTCGTGTATTAAATAAATTCAATGCACACAGACTGAAGTAGTTTAAGTCTTTGGTTCTTTAATTGTGATGATTTTGGCTCACATTTAACAAAAACCCACCAATTCACTATCTCAACAAATTAGAATACTTCATAAGACCAATAAAAAAACATTTTTAGTGAATTGTTGGCCTTCTGGAAAGTATGTTCATTTACTGTACATGTACTCAATACTTGGTAGGGGCTCCTTTTGCTTTAATTACTGCCTCAATTTGGCGTGGCATGGGGGTGATCAGTTTGTAGCACTGCTGAGGTGGTATGGAAGCCCAGGTTTCTTTGACAGTGGCCTTCAGCTCATCTGCATTTTTTGGTCTCTTGTTTCTCATTTTCCTCTTGACAATACCCCATAGATTCTCTATGGGGTTCAGGTCTGGTGAGTTTGCTGGACAGTCAAGCACACCAACACCATGGTCATTTAACCAACTTTTGGTGCTTTTGGCAGTGTGGGTAGGTGCCAAATCCTGCTGGAAAAGGAAATCAGCATCTTCAAAAAGCTGGTCAGCAGAAGGAAGCATGAAGTGCTCCAAAATTTCTTGGTAAATGGATGCAGTGACTTTGGTTTTCAAAAAACACAATGGACCAACACCAGCAGATGACATTGCACCCCAAATCATCACAGACTGTGGAAACTTAACACTGGACTTCAAGCAACTTGGGCTATGAGCTTCTCCACCCTTCCTCCAGACTCTAGCACCTTGGTTTCCAAATGAAATACAAAACTTGCTCTCATCTGAAAAGAGGACTTTGGACCACTGGGCAACAGTCCAGTTCTTCTTCTCCTTAGCCCAGGTAAGACGCCTCTGACGTTGTCTGTGGTTCAGGAGTGGCTTAACAAGAGGAATACGACAACTGTAGCCAAATTCCTTGACACGTCTGTTTGTGGTGGCTCTTGATGCCTTGACCCCAGCCTCAGTCCATTCCTTGTGAAGTTCACTCAAATTCTTGAATTGATTTTGCTTGACAATCCTCATAAGGCTGCGGTTCTCTCGGTTGGTTGTGCATCTTTTTCTTCCACACTTTTTCCTTCCACTCAACTTTCTGTTAACATGCTTGGATACAGCACTCTGTGAACAGCCAGCTTCTTTGGCAATGAATGTTTGTGGCTTACCTAGTGAACCAAACTGAGAGACCATTTTGAAGGCTCAGGAAACCTTTGCAGGTGTTTTGAGTTGATTAGCTGATTGGCATGTCACCATATTCTAATTTGTTGAGATAGTGAATTGGTGGGTTTTTGTTAAATGTGAGCCAAAATCATCACAATTAAAAGAACCAAAGACTTAAACTACTTCAGTCTGTGTGCATTGAATTTATTTAATACACGAGTTTCACAATTTGAGTTGAATTACTGAAATAAATTAACGTTTCCGCAACATTCTAATTTATTGAGATGCACCTGTATATATATATATATATATATATATATATATATATATATATATATATATATATATATATATATATATATATATATTTTTTTTTTTAAATGTTACTTTGGAGGTGCAGTGGATATCTAGTCTAAACACCCCTTTTACAAGTTTTTGTAATGAAAAAAATTAAACATAAATCAAGTCAGAACATTTCCTGCCTCAATGTGAAATTACAATGTATACAAATTAAGCAGAAAAACAATCAGAAACCATTAGGGAAAAATAGGAAAAATTAAAAAGTTACAATAACCATAAGTGTGAACACCCTTTTATAATTGGGGACGTGGCTGTGTTCAGAACGAACCAACCACATTCAATCTCATGTTCAAAAGTAATTATCATACAGCTGTCATCAATGAAATTATTCTGATTAACCCCAAATAAAGACCAGCTGTTTCTGTAGGAGTTTCTTCACATCCTCTTGTCTTCCTGCTGATAGACTCTTTTCCAAAAAGACTGAATGGTGTAATAAAATCAAAAGGTGCTTCAGCAAAGTATTAATTTAGAAGTGTGCACACTTATAAAGCTAGGTTTTTGTAAGTTTTTTACTTTTCTTTTTTCCTTATAAAAGTTTCTGATTGATTGTTTTTTACTTTATTTGTATACGTTGCAACTGCACATTAAAGGTAAGAAAAGATCTGACAATTTATCTTAGTGTAATTCTTTTACTTCACAAAAACCTGCCATTTTAACTGAGGTGTGTAAACTTTTTATATCCACTGTACTTCTGAGTTTGGATTTTATGATTCACCTGAACTTGGATCCACACCATACCTGATATCTGCTATATAATAATATAAAATAAAACAGTAATAACAATAATAGTCTAAAATCTGAGATAATGTGTATACATCCTGATGCCTTTGAATCCCCTTCATGATGAACTGTTTAATGAATGGTAAAATAAATACAGTTCTCAAACGTGGACTCAAACCTTTGGACCCGATTGTGAAGTATTTACATATATTTATATAATAAAAGCACACACCTTCGTTGATTCAGGTAGAAACTCAATTAAATCCATCACAGGGCAGCGAGTGTAGCCAATTTTAAACTGACGTAGAATCTCTGCTGACCTGCCATTAACCAATAACATTTTCATCAAATTAGAAATTAGAACACCTTCAACTCTGCAAGCCATTAACAAAATCCTTAGTGGATGAAAGCATTTTTTGGACTCGAATGAACTTAGATATTAAAGCTCATAAAAAAGAAAGAAGCTTCAAGTCAAAGAAGATAAATACATCAAAACCACAGTATATAATTTATACAGTAGAGGATGTATTCAGAGCCAGTGCATTAGGTCCAAACGTTACGACAGTATTAACTCTGGGAAAGTTACTCGTATTCAGACTCTGGTTGTGTACACCAATCACGTTATGCAAATTACCTGTGTGGAGTTCACAACTCTGAGGTTACCAGGGTTTTTCAAAGGCATTTAGACTCCAAACATTTGCGTTTAAGGCCAAAAAATTCAGGGAAAGAAAACGTTTGGACTATACTATTAATTAATAAAGTAATAGTGTCATATTTATGTGTTTAGTATTGGCTTTAACAGGCATTCCATTGTTTGTTTGTTTTTTAATATACAGTTAAAACATGCATTTCAATATGAGAGATTGTGGTGACATCAAACTGTCAAACTGCATCAGAAGTTTAAATACTGATGTGTGCAATTTTAGTATTAAATCCTCACTATAGAGTGTGTAACTCAACTCTGAATACGGCCCCAAGACAGCAAAGTGTAACAGTATGAAATATACTGTATATAACAAACACAGGAACAGTAAGTGTCTAATTGGCTTTGTTTTATTTTGACAAGGAATCAACAGTGCACCTTCTCTGTGTGTGTGTGTGTGTGAGAGAGAGAGTGCGTGTATGTTTTTCTCACCTCTCATTCTCAATAGCGGCGTTAGTGACGTCTTTTTTCCCATTGCGCACAGCTTCATGGAAGAATGAGGCGTGATTATTATTGAGCACGATTTCAGCCCCTTGGTTCAGTAAGAGCTTTACAGCTGTGACGTGACCTTCACGTGCGGCTAGGTGCAGAGCCGTGTTCTGCTCAGGAACAGTTTGGTCATAAATAAAATGTAACAAAGTTCCACTTACTCCAAAGTTTGTTGATGTGTTTGTGACCAAAGTTTGACCAAAGATGAATAAATAAAATTAAATAAAATAAATTCTCAGTAGTTGACTACATTATAGTATAGGGGTAACATAATATTAAAGTGTTTTTTTTTTGTTTTTTTTTTAATATCATACCCCATCTTCGTCTGTGTTATCCAGCAGTTTGATGTTTGCTCTCAGCAGGATAGTCATGGTTTGTGTGTATCCTTCAGCCGAGGCATGATGTAAACACGACCGGCCTTTATAATCGCTGCACATGAACACACAAACTTCAAAATTCCCAACAAGAATCACAACTTTAATCCAACAAACTCGTCTTGTATTATATTAAATTTATCATTGTTTTTCTGATGTTTAAATTAATGAATTCTTCTCTTCTCTTATTCATTTCTGCAATAAATCAAAAACAGATAGAAACAGAGGGAACAGGAGCATTTACCCAAAAGAACAATAATACAATCAGAGTTGAATATTAAACTCACTATATTTCTGTATATGTACAGTGGATATAAAAAGTCTATACACTGCTGTTAAAATGGCAAGTTTTTGTGATGTAAAAAAAAACAAAAAACAAAAAAAAAACCCAATATAAATCATGTCAGAACATTTTCTACCTTTATTGTGAAATTTGAACCTATTAATTAAAGTGAAAAACAATAAGAATCATTTTAGGGAACAAATGAAAAATAAAAAAACAACCTGGTTGCATAAGTGTGCACACCCCTATACTAATACTTAGTTGAAGCACTTTTAGACTTTATCACAGCATTCAATATTTCTGGGTAAGAGTCAATCAGTTTCACACATCTTGACTTCATTGCAAAAGCATTCTAACTCTGTCAAATTGCCTGGGCATCTCCTGTGTACAGTCCTCTTCAGGTCACCCCACAGATCTTTGATTGGATTTAGGTCTGGACTCTGCCTGGGCCATTCCAAAACCTTGAACTTGTTTTGGCGAAGCCATTCCATTGTTGATCTAGAGGATTACTTTGGGTTGTTGTCATGCTGAAAAATGAAATTCCTCTTCATCTTAAGTGTTTTAGCAGAAGCCTTAAGGTTTTGCGCCAAAACTGACTGGTATTTGGAGCTATTCATTATTCCCTCCACCCTGATAAAAGCCCCAGTTCCAGCTGAAGAAAAACAGCCCCAAAGTATGATCACCATGCTTCCACTTGGGGATGATGTTCTTTTGGAGATGTGCTGTGTTTTTTTGTGCCAAACATATCTTTTGGTATTATGGCCAAAAAGTTCAACATTGGTCTCATCAGACCATAACACATTATTCCATATGGTTTTGGGAGATTGGATGCATTTTTTAAATTCATTTGGTCATTCATCCTTTGGTTAAAAAAGGCTTCGGTCTTGCCACCCTACCCCATAGCCCAGAGATATGAAGAATTCAGGAGATTTGTTGTCACATATAGGTAGCAACCAGTACTTGCCAGAAATTGCTGAAATTCTTTTAATGTTGTTGTTTTCTCCTGGTCTTCTCATCAATTATAGAGGGGCGTCCTGTTCTTAGTAATGTCACTGTCGTTCCATATTTTCTCCACTTGTTGATTATTGTCTTTACAGTGTTCCATGGTATATCCAATGCCTTGGAAAATTTATGGTAACCCTCTCCTGACTGATATTTTTCAACAGTCAGATCCTATACCTGCTTTGTAAGCTCTTTGTGGCCCATGGCTTTTCCAGTTGCATGTTACCAAGAAGATGTCAGGAAAATCCTATTTTCCAGATCCTATCCTAATCCTAATCCAGGAACAGCTGTACTTTATTTGGGGTTAATCAGTCACACTGCCACATTCCCAATTATAAAAGGGTGTGCACACTTATGCAGGCTGGGTATTGGAAGTTTTTTGTTCTTTCACAATAAAGATAAAAAAGGTTCTGACATGATTTAACATAACTTTAACTTAATTTTTTTACATCACAAAAACCCACAATTTTAACAGGGGCGTTTAGACTTTTTATATCCACTGTAAATAATACACATAACACTAAAATACCAGAAGTTATAGTACAATACGTTCTAGTTATATTCAGTGTAACATTTTTCTTTACATTAACATTTTTAAATAATATTTAAAAATTTTATATTATTTTTTTGTTTAAAGAAGCCCTAAGCAGCCACGCATTATTATTATGATTTTCTTTCTTGTTTTCTTGTGATCTCCACATAACAAAAAGTTTTGTTTTCTCATGACCTAATTTTAACAAGAGAAAATCTCCCACCTTGTGAATGGAACTGGTGTTGCATGCACGCTGGCACGTCTTCACCATCACCATCATAAATGTAATAAATGCCTGCTGTAGAGATGGACTTTATCTCCGCATTAAGAGAGAGGGGTGTCCCCTTCTCAAGTGTCGGACACTAATGTGGAAGTCGTCAATCACTGACAGACATAGAGCTATTTCAGCTTGAGCGAGTCCCTGATCAAAGTAAAAACCAATTTGTTCCTCCATGATGCTGCAGGATTGCGCTAAGCTTTTGCTGCTTCCAAAACAATAAAAACATGTTGTTATTTTGAGTACACTGAAAATTGAAGTTGTGATCATGAGAAAACAAGAAAGAAAAAATAATGCATGGTCTCTTAGGGCTTCTGTTTTTTTAAAATATTTTTTAAAAACTTATTTTTAAGTCTATGTGAAAAGTCAGCTGTTTTCTAAGGACCCTGTAGTTGGACAAATTCGAAGGGGCATTGTGTTCTTCTCGTCACTCTGTTCATGAGGTGATTGTAAGGAACATGCCAGACAGAACTTGCCAGACCTGATAACTAGTACTATATTGTGTAATTAAACTCAGCAACCAAGTACATTAGCAAGCTAGCAGGCTGCATCTGTGAATTGGTAACTAACCTGAGTTAGTAGCTAGCTAGCTCAGTTTAAAAAGCCATGCTGTGTTTGTAAGCTAAGAAGCTAATTTGCAATTAAAAGTAAACAAACTTCATTTTCAGGGCCCACTAGAATCATTTTGTATTATGAAGATAATCCTGAATTAAACGCAGCTGGGTTTTAATTACTTTTAAAACACAGATCGAATTAATCTATGTAGGTCATTCTTTAAACATCGTATCAGGAATGGTGTACCTCTGGAACAGTGCTCCTCTCCTGAGCAGCAGATCCACCACCTTAATGTGGCCCCCCCTGGAGGCCAGGTGGAGCGGCGTCAGTCCATTCTCATCTCCCTCATTTAGCAAACGTGAGTCTCTGATCGTCTCCAAAAGCCTGAGACATGTGTTTATTCGCCCGTATCTGAGAAGTAACACACAGTGAGAAATCTTATATAAAAATATAATACCACAGTTCTGATTAGCTAGATTAAGATTAATATATTATTAAGATTAATAATGCCAATATTAAGAATTCTAATAAGTATACTGTATGCGAGATGTTTTCTTACTCTGCAGCAAAATGAAGCGCTGATTTTTTCTCCTTTGACTTGCGGCCCAAGGAGATTTCAAACCCCAGCATGTTTTTAACAGAGTCGTGGATGCCGAGTTTGCAGGCGTAGTGTAGAGGAGTGCAGCCTTCAAAGTCCTCATCGCTCATCAGCTCCCACACGTCTTTATTCTGGAGTAAAATAAAAGATCACTAACGCTAGACTAATAACCTTCATACAGTATGGTACTGTGTGAATGAGAACCAACCACACTGTCTGATCTCTCATACACTCTATACTGTTCCCTATTGACTACTCTATCTATCTGTCTGTCTATCTGTCTGTCTGTCTATCTATCTATCTATCTATCTATCTATCTATCTATCTATCTATCTATCTATCTATCTATCTATCTATCTATCTATCAGGCAACATCCGTGGCAGCTATTATTAGGATTCCTCCGTCAGGAGGAAACCTATTGTTATTGTTAGTATTCTTCTTCTTCTTCTTCTTCTTCTTCTTCTTCTTCTTATTATTATTATTATTATTATTATTATCTCCCTAAAGTGCCCAATAACTCAAGATCTGAATGGTAAAAAGTTTTGAAAGAACTATTTACATATTGGTGAATTCACAACTGTTGCACATATTTCTTGTGTCCATAAATCAATGGAACATTAACCTATGGACTTGTTCTGTGCCACACAAAGAGGACACTACAGTATGTTACCATGTGTGATGGCAACTTCATATCTCCAAAAACAATGACATTAAAAGGAATAATAATTTATCACTAACTGTCATGCTATCTTTGATAATATCTGTTATATTATGTTTAACAATATCTTTATTGTCTGCTAAATGGCGCTGTTTGTCTTGGAATGATCATTTGTGGAAAACTACAAAAATTAACTTAAAATCTGCCATTGATCCAAATGCGTTGTATCTGTGGGAAACATTTCTCTACCATATCAATTTTGAAATGGTCCGCAATCTTGAGGAGGAATCCACCATTGCTGCTTGCATCTATATTTCTAATATTAATTTTTATATTCATGTTCTACCTGTAAAACCTCTTCAGGAAGATTTTTCAGTCCTTTCGGTTGGAAGATGACGAGATGGAGGAAGTTCCGTCCAGTTTTGTCTTTAATTCTAAAATCCGCACCTGCAAGAAAAACAAAACACATTGATGTTGTTACTCTTGATTTCTGCGCACGATGGATGTGCAATTTAAGCAATATTGGATGAGCAAGAGTGCTGTTGTACTGAATATCAGCACTGGTGTGATTGTGATGTGAACTGGCATTTCAGACACAATATGGCCAAATATTTTGTTTATTTTTGGTCCATCAACAAAAATAGTTCCTAACGAAGTTGCAGCTGGATAGAGCGTTGTGTGTTGCCATGCCAACGCACAGACAGTCCATACAAGTGTACTAAAGGTTTCAGTGTAATGAACTATTGCTGAAATTGGAATTTTATATAGCGAACACTAAGCTGGAGTAATACATACAATGAAACGTCCCAATGCTGGGGGGTCAGTCGTAGCCTAATGGTTAGAGAGCCAGACTAGTAACCCGAAGGTCGCGGGTCTGATTCTCAATACCAGCAGGAAATGACTTGAGCAAGGCACCTAACCCCCCAATCGCCTTGGATGGGTTAAATGCAGAGGACAAATTCCGAGTATGGGTTACCATACATTGGCCTTCACATGTCACTTAGCTTAACTTAGCTTAGCTTAACCAGTACTCTTGGAATGCTGCTTGTCCAATCAAATTAGTAGACTGAAACGTTTGTGTGATATACTGTATAATCAGGAATAAAATGCACCTTTAGACAACAGGAATGAAACTGTTTTCCATGCGCTGCTTGATGTAGCCAGGAATAAAGGGGTAAAACCCTTACAGTCGACACAATCGATGTCCGCTCCCTTCACAAAACAAAAATACAACCAACATTGATGTACAGTGGTGAAGTGACAGTATTGCAATTTTTTTTTAAATAAAGCTAAACATGAAAATTATTCTTGATTCACCTTTGAGATGAGATACTTAGCCAGTTCCACATGATCAAATAACGTGGCTCTGTAATTACAGCAATGCAAATAAATAATAAAACATTTACTGAATTAATTAAAGTTTTATTTCTCAATGTGTTTAATCAGATGAATGTTTGTGGGTGATACAAATGAATGAAAATATATGAAAAACAAACCTATATTTGATTTTTATGACTGTTTGGACCATATTAGATACTGTATTTATGGATTTTAACGTTTTTGAGAGAATATAATGAGAAATAAATGAGAATTAAAACAATGAGGGAGTTCATGAGCAGGGCCTTCAGTGGTGCACACTCTGATGCCTATGTAGGGCTCTAATGGGTGTATCTTTGTGCAGCATACATCATTTGGACTTTGACCTATTGCAATGCATTGTGGGATTTCATGAGTATGCTGAATATTCTGCATTAGATTTTCAGAAATTATTTGGCAAAAGTGCAAAATTGTGCGCAATTTAGTGAACCGGCTGGGAGTCTACAGTATTATAGACTGACCTGTGTAATGGCGTCTGATTGGCTGCGTCTCTAATGTTAATGATTTCATCAATTTTTCTCTCATAAGGAATCAGCATCGCTTGTACGGCTTCTGTCGCTCCCTGTGTGCAGGCGAAGTGCAGCGCCGTGGACTTGTCACACTGTAACACACACACACACACACACACAAACACATGGGCACACATGCATACACAGAGGCTGATATTGCATTTCAGTCAAAACGTTACTGGTAAAAATATATATTTTAAAGTGAAAGTGACATGAAGGCCAATGTATGGTAACCCATACTTGGAATTTGTCCTCTGCATTTAACCCATCCAGGTTAGTGCACACACATTAGGAGTTGTGAGTAGTGAACACACACACTACAAACCATGAACACACCCAGAGCAGTGGGCAGCCATTTTTGCTGCGGCACCCTGGGAGCAACTGAGGGTTAAGGGCCTTGCTCAAGTGCCCAACAGTGGCAGCTTGGCGGTGCTGGGATTCAAACTCATGACCTTCCGATCAGTAGCCCAACTTCTTAACCACTGAGCTACCACCGCCCTGTCTTGGTATATTTTAAATGATTCACAGAGAAATTATCTGGCCAAATGTACAGAATGTTCTTCTTTACCCAAAGTTTATTTGCTCTACCAAGGTATGCTTGGTGTCTAAATATTGTACATTTGGCGCTACAAATCTAAGAAGTAAGCAACATTAATAGCTTCCAGGTTAACACTGTGCAAACTGTATTTTTATAAATTTAGCCATGTGACTGGAATTCATGTTCCTCCATGCTCAAATGCATATCCCTGTCATCATAATCAATCTCAGCAACAGCTAACTTAAAATATGCATAAAAAAAATGAGCTACTTCATGCCCTGATCATGACTAGCTAATGAGCTGCTACCAACAGCCAGAATAAATAATTTGCTCTACTACTATATCAGGATCACTGCTGTGCTGAGAACAGTACACCACACAAATAATATCTAGTTAATGGTGGCTATGGGGTGGTCTCTTCCTACTGATGGACACGGGGAATTAAGATGTTGTTCAAAACAACAGATGGGCTACAGTGAGTAATTGTTTACCTGCAAAGTAACATTGGTCGGTTGATTATATGGTATGTTTGGATGATAAAATGACCACAGAATACAGCTACAAGGTAGATACATACTTAAGTGACAACTTGGTGTATGCATGTCAGTGAGCCCAAATGTCTTCTCATGGACAGGAATATCTAATGGTTTTGAACTCCTGGGGGCATTTGGTTGGACCGAACAAAGGAAAACGTTATGCTTTATGCTTAAAATGCTTTAAAAAAAACATTCAGGTGTAGGCATAGCATTAATTGGACACACTAATGATAGTAAGAAAAAGTGTGCGTGTGTGTGTGTGTGTGTTTCTTTACCTGTTGCTGGTCCACTTTCGCACCTTTAGCAATGCAGAGTTTGATCACTTCTGTATTTCCGCCTCGTACAGCTAAATGAAGTGGGCTGCTCTTGGATTTATCCAAATAGTTAATGTGTGTAAGGGTGGAATGACCCAACTCTTCTCCTGAAACAGAGAAAGAGAGAGGCAAAGAGAGTAGGAGAAGGCAAATAAAAATGAAAAATATTAATTATATGAACATTATTTGAACATTAGAGCTGCCTATTCCTGAACACATTACGTCTGAGTTGACTTTGGCGCTTGGACCCATAAATATATGTTTGATAAGTTTGATAATGTGGGTTGTGATGTCACTGTAACAAAATTAAAAAAAAAAATAATAAAAAAAAAGAAAAAAGAAAAAAGTTATGCTTCATGGACCTCTTGGGGAGAACCACTGCCTTATATGGTAATATTGTACATGCAAACATGGCAATAAAGCTGTCTGGAACTGAACTGCACAGAGAGACTGACACAGCCTTTTGTCAATATAAAGTATGTAATGGGGATTTGTTTAGGGCCCTGTCCTCAAATTTGCACAGTCATGACTCATGTAACCCATGTTTAAACTGAAGATGAGCTTTGCTTATTCCTGTCCTGTTGTTTAATTTGGCTACCTTGTCTGCACGTGCGGGCAGGTCAACAAATGTAAATCAGTGCAAATCAAAAAATTTACATTGACCTCGAGAAGCAGCCTGTACAGTATGCTCACAAAGATTTTAGTCATGAAGCAAATGTTTCTAATATAGCAAAGCTTTTGCAAGAGCATTATGTCTGTGTAAGCAATGTGAAAAAACAACAACTCTCTACTCCCTATTATCTGCAGAGGAGCACCATGTAGTATACAGAATGAGGCATGTGAATATGATGATGCATGTTTATTGTGTTTGTTCAAACATTATGTTGTCCAATTCATACAATCCACTGTGGATGTGTCCCAAAACACACACCCTACTCACTAAATAGGCCACATCAGTAGTTATTACATACACTTTATGTCAAAATTTGATTACACACACACATCCCATTAGCACATATCACTTTGTGAAACGTTAAACACACAAGCACAGGGTGTATGGGGGGTGTGAAAATCCTAGGGATCGTCCCCCATTAGCACATACCACCTTGTGATACACACACACATAGTCCTTCTATTGGTTTAGGACTTCGTGGAGCAGACATCGTATGAGTTTGCAGTGCGTCTTCTGCGCTCTAACCACGGCTATTTATTTAATCAATAGCTTTCAACACACACACACACACACACACACACACACACACACACACACACACACACACACACACACACACACACACACACACACACATCTCCCATTAGCACATATCACTTCGTGAAACGTTAAACACCCACACCTAGGAATGCAACTCCACACAGGCAGAAGACAGGAAAAAAGTCATAAATGTATTGTCATAAATTACAAATGTTCATGGCACATTCACGAGTCCATAAATCACATGACAGTGAGGGGGGTCATAAATCAAATTTTGACATAAAGTGTATGTAATAACTACTCACATCGTTTGAACACTAATCTAAAGCTGCACATTTTGGGATTACATGGGAGTGCACTGGTTTGTCTCCATGATTACACAACTGTGGGTTTCTGAAATAGTCTATAATGTAATCATAACCATTCATATCTGTACACACCAACTGGACTAGCCATGCCACTTATTTACAGCCATCCTGAGGGTCACCTTTTTGCAGTATCACCTCCATTGCTTCTTTGGCTCCAGAAAAAGCCACTGTGTGTATCGCAAAATGCCCCAGCTTGTTCTGACGACACAGCTTTGCTCCATATTTAAACTGGAAAAGTCAAACAAATGGCAACTTGGAGGAAGTCAAAAATGGATATTTTTGAATAGCTCAAGTGAAAAACTGATGAAAAAACGTCAGACACCAAACCTACTGTATCTTGGTTGATCAAGACACAAGACATTTAGCACAAGAGTGAAATTGTGTACTGTTCTTTAAACCCTCAAAGAATACTTAAATTATACTCACAAGTGTGTGAAGAGCTTCACAGTTATTGTAGGAACATGCAAACATCACAGGTGTGTTTCCCAAATCTCCCTCCAGATTCACATCTGTGCAACTGCAGGACAGGAGAACCTGAGACAACACGAACAACGAGTATACCAGGTGAGTGACTGTGTGTAATTCACCTGTACCAGATAACTGAGTGTGTTTAACTCACCTGTACCAGGTAACTGAGTGTGTTTAACTCACCTGTACCAGGTAACTGAGTGTGTTTAACTCACCTGTACCAGGTGACTGAGTGGATGTAACTCACCTGTACCAGGTGACTGAGTTTGTCTGGCTCACCTGTACCAGGTGACTGAGTGTGTGTAACTCACCTGTACCAGGTGACTGAGTTTGTGTGGCTCACCTGTACCAGGTGGCTGAGTTTGTGTGACTCACCTGTACCAGGTGACTGAGGTTGTGTGGCTCACCTGTACCAGGTGACTGAGTTTGTGTGGCTCACCTGTACCAGGTGACTGAGTTTGTGTGACTCACCTGTACCAGGTGACTGAGGTTGTGTGTCTCACCTGTACCAGGTAACTGAGTAGGTATAGCGCACCTGTACCAGGTGATTGAGTGGGTGTAACTTACCTGTACTAGATAACTGTGTCTGACTCACCTGTATCAGGTAAATGAATTTGTTTAACTCAGCTGTGTCAGTTGATGGAGTGCCAAGCTGCCACTACTGGGCCCTTGAGCAAGGCCCTTAACTCTCAACTGCTCAGTTGTAAAAACGAGATTAATGTAAGTCGCTCCGGATAAGGGCATCTGCCATTAATGTAAATGTATGTACTCTTTTGTACCAGGTATGTGAGTATGTTTGTTACTCACCAGTACCAGGTGATGGAGTGCATGTGACTCACTTGTGTTTGTTTGAGTGCAAGTGACTTATCTGTACCAGGTAACTATGTATGTGAGAGACTCACCTCTACCATGTGATTGTGTCCTTTGCTGATGGCCAAGTGAATCGGTGCCATCATGGCTGTGTTTACAATGTTTGGATTGGCACCCAAATCTAGCAACAGTGAGCAGCTTGACTCCTGGTTTTTCTCCACAGCAAAATGCAGAGGAGTTTGGCCTTCTGCATCCTGAACATCCAACTCTATACAACACAAAATAATTCATCTGATATTAACTCCTTTATTACACATGTGCTACAAAGCTCAAAGATGATGATTATAAGACATTTAATTTTTGGTCATCAAATTACATGCAGATATTTTAGAAAATTATTGTCATTGTATTTTTGTGACTGCTTTGTCACACAATCTTTCCACTTCTTGCTTCTTTAATGCTTTTTGTTTTCATTTTTTTCTGTTTCATGTACTCACATTACTTTTTAATGAGTAAATGTGGTTATAAGGCCACTTCAGACGATAGTAATGGGTTGGTTAATGTTCACTAAGTGTCCAAGCATTAAAGCAATGCGGGAACCTGAGCCAGATAACTAATGCACATTATGCTATAATAGACCATCATAAATCTGTTAATATATCAATAACACTCCAGTGTTTCTCCCTTTATTTGAATTTTTCTCATGAATGCGTGTAGCCACACTTTCATTAATGACACACACACACACACACACACACACACACACACACACACACACACACACACACACACACACACACACACAAAATGGTTTAACATTTGTTGTGGACTGATAATGGTGAGCTTTGTTTTTTTTCTTAATGTATATATTCACTGGCCACTTTATTAGAAAGACCATACTAATACTGAATATGACTCGTCTTTGCTCTCAGACCAGCCTCAATTCTTCATGCCAAGCATTCCTTTGAGACTCTGGCTTCACATAATTGCTGCAGATTTGAATCTCTCATTGTACCACATCCCAAATGTGGTGTATTGGATTCTGATCTGGTGACTGGGGAAGCCATTAAAGTACTCATTGACTCACTATAATTGTACCAGTTTGAGATGACTTTTTGACATGGTGCATTATCAAGCTGGAAGTAGCCATTATAGGATGGTAAATTGTGGCCATGAAGGGATGCACATGCTCAGCAACAATGCTCAGACATTCCCCACACCATTATACCACCACCACCAGCTTGAGCTGTTGACGCAAGGCATTTTAAGTCCATGGATTCATGTTGTTGTCACCAAATTATGCAGAAACCAAGGTTCATCAGACCATGTGACATTTTTCCAATCTTCAACTGTCCAGTGTTCGGTGAGCCTGTACCCAGTGTAGCCTCAGATTCCTGATGTGGTCTTCTGCTTTTGTAGCCTGTCCACCTCAAGACAGTCAATGTTTTGTGAGTTCTGAGATGCTTTTCTGCTCAACACTGTTGTAATGAGTGGTTATTTGAGTTACCAAAGCCTTTCTGTCAGCTTGAACAAGTCTGGCAATTCTCCTCTGACCTCTCTCTTCATACGGTATATACATACCAAAAATCACAAACATGGACTAATGATAGTGAAGTATTTGTGATGCTGTTTCAGTGGCCTATGTAGTGAATCGGTTGTATGATTGGGATGTTGAACTGATGATGATGAGGCTGATGTTATTGCATAATGAGAAATTTAGACCATTTGAGTCTAGCATATTCCAATCTTTCTAGAACCCTGTAGTACATTTAAGCTCTTTTCTCTGATGTGATCTGTATTAGAGTGCTATGTATGTAGTGCTATGGATTATGGAATAGGGAGAGATTTAGGACTCACCCTCAGATCCTGTAATGGACACGATGAGCCGAATAACGTCCAAATGTCCACTAGCGGCAGCGTAGTGGATTGGTCCGGCTCCGTTTTCATCTCTAGTGCTCAGGTGAGTCGGACACTTCCTGCTCAGGTAATCCAGAGCTGAAACATCACCTTGAACAACCCACTAAGAGAAAAAAAGGGACGTCAGTGTCTGCCCTGTTACCTACATGTCTTATTTACATCCCAGCTGTGTACATCCTACTCCTGCTGTCAAAACGGTTTACCAAGAGATGATTTATAAGTGAAATCTAAGCAGTGGACTCTAACATACACACAGAAACATGACACACATTGAGGTAATATCAGCTGTGATGTTCTTTAAATGTAAAACTCACTTCAAACACATTGACATTAGCCATGTTAGCCACATCAGCCTCATCTATCACACAGCTATAGGAGGTATTTTGCTTCATTTGGGTTTTTTCCTGATGAAATCAATTCACAGTGCAAACCTGTGAACAGAAACGAAAACAACATAAATGCACCTAATGGGCTAATGTAGCTTAAAAAGTATGCTAGCTTGTGTTGTTTTCTAACACTATATGAGACAAATGATCTTTAAAAATACATACAAAAGGATGTCGTGAAGCTAAAAACCGGCATAGTGACCCTCTTGAAGCTGGAATCAATTTCTTTAGATCCTCACAATCTCAGAAAGGAGGTGTGGCTAAAGTATTTTTTAAAAGCATTTTGGAAATTGCTTCAATGATAATATGTCCTCAATTGTGTTTTATTACACACAGTGACTATATCATATATACATGAATCATGGGCTATGTCATTTATAGAGTGGGGGAAAAATGTATATCATGGGAGTATGTAGGAAATTAATTATTTTCAGTATTAAGCAGTTGATCTAGTTGCTTAGCAATGAGCAAACAGAAGTAATGAGATGACACACCACTGTACACACTCTACCTTGTATACAGTTCAGAGTTCAACCAACACAATCCAGCTGCTAGTCTGTGTTTATAAGCCAACAATCATACTTATGTAAATATAATATATGCATCCGTGGGTTTATGAGGCAAGGGATTAGAGTTTCATCCTATATTAGTAAAAGCGAAGATGCTCCAAGAACTTCAGGTGCAATAAACTGAAAAGAAAAGAATAATGCGTAGGTATATGCATAGATGCAGCAACGTCATCTGTTGTGAACATTCTTGTTGAGTAGTCTCTCCTTCAGTCTCAGTATAAACTCATAAAGTTAATTGATTTCTTTTCCATATTTATTTTGACATTGATATCAGGAGCCTTTCACATTATCTCAAGCACCTGCAATAACTTCCACTGTTCTCATGAAAGTGTTTGCACTTCGCTGATATTGGAATATAATTAAAAGAGATTATACAGGATATATTATACAGGACAGTGGGGTCCAAAAGTCTGAGATTGCACACTGTCATTACACAATCAACAAACAACAAAAACAACAACTACAATAACAAATAAAATAGACATACCAAATACTAAGTAACTCAGAAATTCATGTAAATATTTTTATGATTCTACCACTCAAATTGTTGTAGGGTTTTTTTTTTTGTTTTGTTTTGTTTTTCAAATGGGTTGTTGTAATACAAAATGAATCAACACCTTCTGACCAATCAGATTTGGGAATTCAAAATGCTGTGGTATAAAGTAACTAGAAAAAAAACCTTTCCTTATTACTTTCCTTTTTTTAATAGTCTTGCTTTGCAAGCAACACATAATGTGTCTGAGATTTTAATGGTGTTAAATAGTCAATAACGAATAAATATTTTTTTTCTGTTATGAGTTCATTCAGGTCTTACTAGTTTAAGGTTTTAGATATTCTCTGATAACACTAAATATACTGTAGTATGCCAATAATGGTAGTTTAGGTTGTATAATACAAAACTAACAATGACACCGCATTCCTGCAATTACACAGCAATTTCATTCATTTTAATCCCAATAACACATAATGAATGATCAAAATCACTGTGTTTTAAGATATGGTACTGTAATAATACTACTGTAAACAATACAAAACTAACAATGACACAGCAATTCCTGCAATTGCACAGTGATTTCATTCATTTTAATCATATCAATTCAGTCAGAGATACTGTGCTCTAAGATATAACAGGGTATTAATTTGCCTTTTTATCTTAGCTGGACTTTATTCGCCGTGCTTATGTACACTCATATTTTGCTATATGCAAATATTAAGACTTGCCTGTAAAACATTGAAGCAATGAAACATCAGGTGCTGTAATCAGTTTGATTCCACTTGCATCATGTACTGTTCATACTGAAGGTGCGTTACACACACAAGTCACTTTTTTAACCCTTATGGCTGACAGTTTTTAAGGAAATATAATATTTACATTTAATTTAACATAAATCATTACCCTGGTTTCTGTTGCACTCTAGACTGGTTGCCATTCTCAGTGCAGCAGGTCTCTGGTAATTAAGTAAAAATTAGTAAGTAAGTAAGTAAGTAAGCAAGCAAATAAATAAATAAATAAATAAATAAATAAATAGTGTCAGGTGAATGCCCTAGACGTTTTTTTTTAACTGAAGGTAGATTTTATTTATTTATTTATTTATTTATTTATTTATTTTTTTATTTAATCTCACCCCTGAAATCAGCTGTATTATGCAACAGTCCTAAACTGTGTAACAGTTTTGACACATGACTTTTCAGAAATATTGCTGTTGCTAATATTTTGCCATTTTGGTCATCAACATTTAATATTTTAGACAGATTATTTGTTCAAATTTCAGGTATAACTGTTTATACTTTGTACTCATGGTATTCCTACACATGTACAACCAATTTACCTTTTTAATACAAGTGATATTTAGAAAGAAATAACTATTTGTATGAGAAGCAAATTTAAGGAATAAAAAGACATCTAAAGAATCTACAGTAAATGTGTGTTTTTAAAAAAATCTTATCCATAAAAGTGTTATATTTTACTTTTTGTTGATTTTATTGGAAACAATCTAAAAAGAAAGGCATGAATCTTGCTTATTTTACTTAGACACTCGTAGCCCAACTATCCGTTTGCCTTCCACTGTACAATGAATGCTAGCTTTTTTTTTTAAAGTTTTTTTTTTTTTTTATCTATAACTTGGTCTAATAAACTGGTTTGCTCTCCAAGTGCAAGTCCTGCCTTCAAGAGACTAATTAAAATCAAGCTAATGAGTCTGCAAACACAAATCTTATTATTTGTTTGAACATTTAAGGTTTTAATTGACAGTTTGTGCCCTTTTGTTTTATGTGACACTAACAGTGACTAAACTGTAATAAAATAAAAGAGCTTGGAAAACTTTTGACTGGTAGTGTAGAATAACTAGAATAAAAAAAACAACAACTTATTTTTGACGTGTTGTATTTTGTGTAAATTCAGTATTGTTTTTAGCTGATGAAATGCCAAATCTATCACCAGTACACTATTAGTCACAAGTAGCTGATTTAGACTTTAAAAAAACCTCAAACAAACAAACAAAACCAAAAAATAAACACTAAATGTAAGCAAAATTAAATATATACATATTGTTCTTCATAAAAATCCAAAGTTTTCAAGATTCATAAGATATTTTCGCTCCCACCATATATGCAGTTTTGAGCCACACTGATGAGATGTGATGCTGCCAGATTTGCAATGCAAAGGCATTTAACCAAATAGTATCATCATTAGTGAGCTGCTTTCTTACAGCTGCAATCATCTGATGATTTGAAATCAAATTGTCTTTTTAAGTATGGATATACTCGTTCATTTTATAACCATCTGTTATTGCCGTATGTGTTATTGCTCTTGAAATAAAAGTAGGTGTATGACACTGATGATTATGCCTGAACCGGATATAATGAACACAACAGAAACATACAGAAAGAATCTCAGTTTACTGTACTAACTCAATATTCTTATTCAGACAGATTTCAATTTCGACCATGAATATACAGTACTAATGAAATAAAGTACTTCCTACCTTGGTTTTGAGCAGATGCAGAGTGGTGTGTGTGTGTTTGTGTGTGCGCGTATGTTTGTCTTTAGGAAGGTGGTTTTATACGCTGCCTTGCTTCATGGAGGTCGGATTACAGAGGCTGTTATTCTGACATCATTTCCTCTGATGTAATCAAAAACTCTGCCAATTGGACATTAAAACAATTACAAACCATCATATTGACCTGTTTTTGTTATGGCTGGGGCCAAGCAATGATCTGTGACTTTACATGTATACAATCAGGGAGGAAAGTTGTATGGTAATGTAAATGTTTTCTTGTTTCACGTGTTTCCATTTTTTAGGACAAAATTGTACCATATTAACACATGATGTCGTGCTTGTGATCAACAATACAATATAAAAATAAAAAGTGTATACTTTATCATGTGCCTAAGGTGTTTGTCTTCTGGTGTTATTCCAACCTGACAAACTAAACAAGTACTGAATGTGTTTGTATTTTTATAGTATTATTAGTGTCATTATTTGATAAAGAGCTAAGCTTTTCCACATCAATGTAAGGTTTCGTATTTGGCATCCACCTCAGATTATTTGCTTTTAACAAATGTCTTAAAGTGTATTAACGTGTACTTTTGTGTAACCAAGTGCAACAGCACCACCAGTGGTCATAAGGAAAATGGTAGAATGGTATAAGAATAGTAAGAAAAAATGATGCTGGGGCTGATTTCTTTCTAGTACAGACTATAGATTCATGCAGCCTATCGGTGAGTTATCAGTGAGAGTTGGGTCAGGTGATTACACAGAGTAAACCGCCCCCTAGATTTGATCTCCATTTGGCCTGACACATCCATAGCATTTCATCAGCAGTGATTGAAAAGTTGAATGGATGATAAATAAGAACTAGATGGATCATTTACTCTATCTAATGTTTGTTTTCCCCCCAAAATATGTTTGAAGGAGAAACTAAAAGTAAATAGACAAATTACAGATACAAACTACATATTAATAATACAATTACTAATTTGTAATTGTTTTCTAATTAGAAGTATAGATGACAGAACGATAAGTTCAGATTTTTTTTTGGTTAGTATAATAAGGAAACCCAGTAGAGCATTACAAACTTAAAAATCAGATTTGACCAATGCAGCTGCCTTTAAATGTTGTGTAATAGTTTGCCCCACATCATTTTTATTAGGTCACAGACTCATTGTTTCACTGTTGAGCAATTGGTAGATTTTTAGCCCTCCCATCTAATATCATGATTATCCCTCAACAGGTATGACAGTTGTTCAACCCAATATGGCTGTTGAGCTTTCACTCTATCATCTGGAGGTCACAAGTTTGAATCCCAGTAATGCCACAGCCATCCGTGGCCGGGAGCCCAAGAGAGCAAAACTGGTCATACGCTCAAGGAGGGAGGGATGGCATACTCTCTGTCCCCTATCAATCACAGTGACACTCGCCAATCATAGGCATCTGTGAGCTCATGCATGCAGAAGTGGGTGGATAGCACGTTCCTCTGAGTATGTTATGCCACCCCCTGATGTTGCATGAGCAGCAGTTCGTAAAGATGCGGTCGGATGGCCTCACATGTTTCAGAGGAGGCACGTGATAGCCTTTGAACTTCCTGCTTGGTAGATGTCGTGTGATAGGGGAGAGCTGCCTAATGGGTGTGAATTGGCCATGACTACATTATGGAGAAAATTGGGGGGGAAATTATTAAAAAAAAAAAAAAAAAAGCTGCAAATTTTTATTAAAAAATAGTTTATATATGTATTAAATAATAATACAAATAGTTGCCACACACTGAAAAAAAGAAAGATCCTTGTGAACTTTGCCTTAGTTTCTAAACATAATTGTTGCATAATTTCCTTAATCCACATTTTGAGTTAGAGCCTATGCTTATTTCCAGCTATATTCCAGCCAGAAGAGTTGTATTATATTACATTGCATTATCATACATTTTGATTGCCTGAGTGATTAATTATTACAGTGAATGGAAATAAGTATTCTGATACTTTTGTTTTTGATATTTAATATACTTCCAGTGGATATATCCACTTCCGATTTCCATAATGTCTTTTGAGTTTTTACTTAGAAATATGAACACACAAGTTTCATAAGCATAAACAAAGATGTATTCAAAAAACAAAATTGATAGGGAAAAAGGTATTCGGACACCGCGAATGACCACAAAATTGAACCAGAATGCTGCGAAAACCTAATAACTTATTACCACAGACGTTGCAAAGCTGTATTAGCAATAAAAGTTTTGCATTGTCTGTGGTAATACATAATTAGGTTTTGGCAGCATTGTGGTTCAATTTTGGCCCATTTCTCTTGGCAAATCTTCAAGCTCATGTTGTTCAAAAAATCTCCAAGCGCTGTCTTGCTGAAACGTTCATCTTCTTGTCAGATTCCGTTCCTTGGCCGATGAGATTAAATTCTTCTCTAATAGCCCTGGCACATTGCTCCATTTATGATTCCTTCATTGACATGTAATGCCTCAGTGCCCTTTACAGAGAAGCAGTCCCATATTATGTACTCCCACCTCTGTACTTCACTGTGGATATGGTGTTATTGGAATCCTAAAGAAAATGATAAAGGAATGAAAAGAAAGCAAAGATTTTTAAAAAAGTATGTGAGAAAGTGTTCGACTATAATGACTGTTTGTTAGGATTTGAACGTGAGTTTAAGAGAAGTTGCTGACTGATCAGCATTACAGGTAACAGCCATTATGATGCCATATAAGCTGTCAGTCAGAATTTAAATTGAACAGCATTCTGTGTATTTCAGTGCAAAAGGTTCGCACTTTAATCTAAAGTATTTTAAAACGATAAAAAAACAAAACCCACAGCGTACCTCTCACTGACATTATTGTCACCTACAGAGGTGGATTTGATGCAATTAGGAAACATACTGAACTAAAAATGTGTAAGTAAGCTAAACTAAATACAATATTCTCTCCCAAAAAAGTCCTCTAAAGTGAAAACAGAAAAATTTTTGGACTAAAGTTTTTTTTTCTTTTCTGTGAACATCTGTGTTTATGAGGGATTAAATGGGGATAGGCCGGGAACTGGGGGGTGGGGGTGGTTAAGTGTGCGTAAACTGTAGTTTTCCTGTTTGTGCCTTAAAAACGGATCTGAAATTTGTACCGCTGGTTGAAATCATAGTTACAAAACAAAAACATGGCAGTCATGCAGTCACGTAAATAAATACATTTACGACGTGTGTGCTACATATTACTACTTATACTACAGTACAGTTGTATGCTCGAATTTGATTTGTCAGAAGGTGTGCATTATTTTCATACAGCATTGTATACAACACTCTGTAACATGAACGATTCACGATTCAACGATTCGCAACAGTTCATACACAGGGACTTGGACCACAGATGCTAACAGAGTAAAACTTATAATTGTTGATGTGGTGACATTTTTGTTAGGAGACATATATTTAATGTTTATGGAAGGAGCCTCGTTTGTAAGTGCTTTGTAACAGTCAAAGTTTCCCAGCTCAGGAGTTTACGCTTTCTGGTTTCTCGGTAAAATAACAGGCTGTGTTGTTTGAGAGAGACAGTGAGTGAGAGAGAGAGAGAGTCAGGAGAGAACAGGATCTAACTTGTCTCTCAGTGGTTCCACAACATTAAATCTAACTATAAATCGTAAAATTGTGCAACATTGTAACTGGTGGCAAATGTGATATAAGTAGTCTAACACACGCTGTTATATGGAATAATGCACTTGTGGGAGATGGGGCAAAGGGGGGGGATTTAGTGGCACTCCACTTGCGTGTTGTGCTGCATCATAACCCTGCATTATTTTCATTTTTACCACAGCGCTGTTGAATTCTCGATTCTGATTGTCTGACAGCAAAAGTAGTTCCAGTCAGGTCTTGACCGCATTACAGTTCCATATCACTTCGCCAAGTTAACTGACATAATGGAAAAGTTAGCTTACTGTCCACCACAATACACAGAGCTAACCACAAGCAAAATTACAGAAAACTAAGATTTTCCAGAAATATGTAAGGAATAATTGATGATGAGAAATTCATAAATTAACTTAGGAAAGGAGGCTTGACGTGGTACTGAATGCAACTTTTAGTGTGTGAGACTTTATTCACTTATCAGTAATCCAATACGATATAAAATATGCACAACCTTAATAAATGTAAAAACTTCAGAGTAATAGAAATGATTGATGTATGGAGCAGCTAAAATGTGTGTGTGTGTGTGTGTGTGTGTGTGTGTGTGTGTGTGTGTGTGTGTGTGTGTGATCAAGAGCTTGAGGATCTGTAACAGCTTGCAAGCTGACAAAAGTATTTCAATATACAGTATTTTAATTATATTTAATTACGTTAAATACAATTCTTTTTTTTTTCTCTGGTGTATTGAATACATATACATTTTTGTCTATTTTTAATTGGTTTTGGCCTAGCTATTGGTAAGATTTGTCTTTATAAATACATAGTTCAAAATTATGGGGATTTGAAAAAAATCAGAACCCTAAATATAATTTTAAAAAAAAGAAAGTTTCAAAAATAGAAATTCTACATAGAAATGTTGTTGTTCTTTTTGGGGGATTCTTTTTGCTCTTGTTGGGGGTTGCCACAGTGGATCACCTTCCATTGTCCACATATTGATTGGGGACAAGTTTTATGGCCTTCCTGACACAACTATCCCCATTTATCTGGGCTCGGGACCGGCACCGAGTGCACTAGCACCTCCAGTGGCTGGCTAGATCCTACATAGAAATACAGAGTCAAAACAGAAGAAAACCATAATGAGGTTAGTGCATCAATGATGGCCAGTAATCTAATGTTTGCTTAGCCTAAGTACATAGAACATTACCTAAACGCTTATGCTAAGTATCAAGTGTTTAACATCACTGTAGAAAACTAGCTATTAGAGTGGAACAGAGGAACGTTTGTATTTGTGTGACTGAAATTACATACTTTACCCTGGGAATCCTGGACACTCCACCTTTGGCCTAATATACATGAAATCTCTATTTTTATGATTTGTATTTAGGATTCTGATTCGTTAAAATCTCCATCAATTCAAATGATTTCCATAATTTCTCCATAATTTCAAATATGTTTTAAAATCTTAGCCCTTTCAAGTTCAAAACAAAGAAAACAACAACAACTGATATTGATGTCAAGGTAGATATTGATATCATTTAATACATTGATCAATATATTATAAACACCACAATTAAATGTTGTTTAATGTGGCATACTGTATATAATATAGTATAAAATAATATAAATAAAATATGATATCTTAATTATGAGCATTAATTTATTTTAAGCGAACTAACTAGCTTCTATAGCCTTCAAGGCATGAGCATTCAGAGCTGTTCTGATTTTCATATATGGATTCAACCACATGCCCATATTTCCATATTTAATCTCTATATAAAATGTATTTTTTCTGTTTTGAGTTATTAGTGTAACCCTTTCTACAATTACATTCCCACTCTCCTGATCCTTAATAGAAGAATCATTTATTCTCTGACAACTGATGTTTTTTAAAGGCATATTGATTTTTCGATGACTTTTTTCTTTATATGTGTGGGTGATAACATTCAGACAGCAATTGCAAGTTCTCCTCTAGTCTTTTTATCTTAAGTGACTTTTCCATCACTTTAAAATACATAATCTCTCCATTTCCCCTCTGGGACACACTTTAAACCCTGAAGTTCAGCTTTATGTTATTGAAGTTTGAACTGTAAGGATTTAAAAAAGAGATAATGTAATTGGTATCTGGCTGGTAAGATCTCCAAATCTTAAAAACACAGATTTTTAAAGATTTGTAGACCTAACCAGCTAGGATATCTCAGTATGATGATATAACAGGATTAATCTGAAAGGATTTTTATATACAGTGCTGTGAAAAAGTATTTGCCCCATCCTGATTTCTTCTGTTTTTGTGTATATCTCATACTATCTCATACTATCTATTCAAACGAAATACAACATAAAACGAAGGCATTGTGATACACCTATCACCCAATTGCCCCCTTAAACTTAAAATCTGGTTGTGCCACCATTCTCAGCAGTAACTGCAACCAAACCAAATGCACCACATTGTGGTGGAATCTTGGCCCTCTCTTCATTGCAGAACTGCTTTAGTTCAGCCACATTGGATGGTTTTCGAGCATGAACTGCCTGCTTAAGGTCCTGCCGCAGCATCTCAATTGGTTCAAGTCAGGACTTTGACTAGGCCACTCCAAAACTTTAATTTTGCTGGTGGACTTACTCCTATGCTTTGGATCATTGTCTTGCTGCATAATCCAGTTGCGCTTGAGTTTCAACTTACGGACTGAAGACTGGACATTCTCCTTTAGGGTTTTCTGGTAGAGAGCAGAATTCATGTTTCCCTCGATTATTGCAAGTTTCCCAGGCCCTGAAGCAGCAAAGCATCTCCACACCATCACACTTCCTCCACCATGTTTCTCAATGTACTAATCATTTAATAATAAACATTTATCAATTCACTTATACATATTCCTGGGTTAGATTTTCAAAGTTGAGGGTATTTAAAACAAGGTCAATTAAGCAAAAAAAAATAAAAATCTAAAATATAGGGTGTTCAAAACAATACCAGCTCATAGACAGTTTATATACATGAACATGAGACAAGCATCCTCATGATGAGTGTGACGACCATCACCATGATGACACTTACGCTAAAGAGGACTCTGAAGACGTCCACACTTGAAGAAAGCGATGCAAAACAATGACACTCTGCGTTGCCCACTCTTTAATTACTAACTTTATTTCAAGGTGCACTCATGTCTGTTAAATTGATAACAAAACACACACACACACACACACACACACACACACACACACACACACACACATATATATATATATATATATATATATATATATATATATATATATATATATATATATATATATATATATATATATATATATATATATATACACATACACATATATGTGTGTATATATGTATATATGTATATATGTATATATATGCTATGACAACTAACCACATCCATTTCCTGTCAGTGTCTCTCACATGATATAGAGTGCTTGAACCCACCATTGGATTTTGCTCTTATTTATTGAAAAGATACAGTGGTTAGGGTGAAGGGTGAAAGGTGAAGATTGATGATGGTGAAACTCACACATGTTTTATCCAAGATTAGCCCTGGACACTTTACACAAAATGGAGATAAATGCTGGTGAAGACATTGGAAAAGCAACAATTATTTCAACTCCACTGCATATTTTTCCCACAAGACCAACAATATCCAAACTAGAAAGTTCCCTAAGGCTTTAAAATAGAGCGTGACATTAAAGGTCAATGCATTTTCATCAATAGCATGCAGTGAGTTTAGAGCAATTCTTCCAGAGGGGAGAATGTTTTTATTTCCTAATGACCATATGTTTTATAAGTTAGTATATTATATATGTATTAAGCTGGTTTTGCTCTAAGTAAGGAATAATCGATGTCAGGGTGGTGTGATTCACTACAGTGCAAAGTGGAAGGCTGTTTATCATCCATTCTAACCATTTATACATACATTTAATGTTAAGAAGCGTCTATGAAACAAGTTTCTGTTATCACTAGTGTTACAACAGTTACAAAGTCATTCCCTCACCAGCCTCTTGTTTTTTCTCTCTTGATGACAAAAATATGAAGAAAAAAAAAACAAAAAAAAAAACAACAATGCACAAACTCATCTGTTAAATGAGACATTAAATGTCTCCTAACAAAAAGCTGTAACACGTTAACATATTTCTTCCTTTTGGCTTTTAAATCTTTTTTTTTTATTATTAAGCTTAGATTATGTTGAGCACTCACCATACCATTCAAGTCCTTGTCAATGAGTTGTTACTGTAGAAAAGCTAATGCATTCGAACAAGTGCATTAATACAGAATAAACTACTGTTAGAGTCATGCTGTTATAGAAAATGAATCCACATCTTCTGATCATTCAGTTTTGAGAATTCCACAGCGCCATGGTATAAAGTGGTTCAATGTATGTTGTCCATACTGTTTAAAATTCTATTGGGTTTAAAAATTGCTTTCTTATTGGGACAGAACGTACTTAACCCCTTGATTTACAAAGCACAATTTCATTTTCTCAGTAATGAAAGCTTACACTCTTCTCCTCATCATGCCAGAAAGAAGGATGGAATCACACGGATGAGTATGTCCATGACCTCTGACTGACCGTTAATGAGTGTTGAGATTTATGAAGCCTTTCATCATATGACACACTCAGAAAGACACTTGAAATGTGACACACAAACAGAAGCATGATGTCTATCCATTCAAGTATATGTATTTTGAATTTGTTTATAATTAAACCTGAACGAAAACCCGAAACTTAGACAGAGGTGTTTGTGTGTGTTCATGTGGTTAGATATAGGAAAAAGAAGAGATAGGAATATCTGACAGTTTTGACCTTGTGGGGATAGTTGGCTGGTCCCCATGAGGCATTAATAAACTGCTTTTATTAATTTATTATTATTATTATTATTATTATTATTTTTTATTATTTTTTATTATTTTTTATTTATTTTTTTTTTACAAAAAACTGGAGATTTTATTTAAAAACTAAAAGAGCCAAACGGTTTCCTTTTGGTTACTGAGGTTAAGGTTGTGGTTAGATGTATTATATCAGTGGAAGGTCCTCACAAAAATAGTAAGTGTGTGTGTGTGTGTGTGTGTGTGTGTGTGTGTGTGTGTGTGTGTGTGTGTGTGTGTGTGTGTGTGTGTGTTAGGTGGTGGGGATAAAGAAAATATGTGATAAAGCACGATGGTAAAAGAGTGTAATGTGTAAATTATTCCGTTGCGAGTGTGTGTTCCAGTTTAAATGGTGTGAAATGGGTTTAATGCAACAACCCAAAGCTCAATAAACAAAACAAAAAAATTTAATCAGTCAATTAAATGAATAAATTCATAATTTCCTGGATGCCGTAGGTCAGCTCTAGAGGCTTTAGAGGCTTTACGGCGTGTCAGTTTGTATATTTTTCAATCCACACATAAACAAGCACAACACACTGTTTACTTCATTATGCTGCCAGAAATATAGTTAATTACCTTAATGCAGTTTAATTACACTGAGTACATTTTTAATTAAATGATTATTTTGGTGTTCAGGTCTTTATTACAGTGCGTGTGCAATGTGTGTGAATCCAGCCTGAATAACAAAATGTATGATTGTTCAAAAGGTCTTTGGAGGCCTGATGGTTGTAATACTGCTACTAACTAACTACTACTTACTTACTACTTACTTACTTACTAACTACTGTCATCCGCCTTGAAAATTAAAAAGGTAATAAATAAAAATATAAAAACCTTTGCAGTGTCCTGGATTATAATCAGAACAAAATAACAACAAAACAACAATCTTCTTAGTGCCGAAATTTGAAGCTATTTTGAAGCTATAAGTTGATTTGCAGTTGTGATTGCAAAAATATGCACTTTAAAGTAAGTCTCTGTGCCAAATAATTACTATATTATTAATAAAATACTGTATGTAAGGCATGATATTTCATGGCACATGTGCCATGAAAGACTTTTTCTTTTGTTTTTGCCATATTTGCAGTATGTAAAGTATATTGTGATTAATATATTAAACTGAAATCTATCCAAACACCATGTTCATACCAGTTATTTAAGTGCTCTATTGTTCTTGACAGTTGTTCTACAACATGAGTGCAAACGCAAAAGCCGATATTGAGTTTCAGAACGTTGACGATGTGATTAAAGAGAGCAGGTGCTGTGTCCAACGAGATAATAAGGGACCTTTTTGAAGGACAGAAGTGTCCGCTAACACCACTAAAGCTAAAAACAGCCATACAGATGAGTGGATAAACATCAGTGTGTTTTGTCAATACTGATGCTAACCTTCATCCATTTCAGTTATACAGAAATGAACCATTTTGGTTTGCCATTTTATTTGCAATAATGGTGCACACATCTCTTTGGATTTATATTCTTTATAAGTATCACAGTGAAAAATAAACGTAACATTTAACCTATGGATTTAAAGTAAATAACCCCTTTAACCCCACCAGGTTCACCAGGAGTCAAGTGCCAGAGGATCTGAGCAGTCTATCGTCAAGATCCAAAATGCACACACATACACAGGGGTCAGAACATACACAACTTGGAATATGACCTATGAAAAATAAGAATACAAGAAACAAGCGACAGTAGCAAATCTTGATCAACATCCAAATATTCCCTTCAGGCAGTCTAGGGTTTGGAACTTATAACCCAGAGGTCACTCATTCAAAATCTCAACCACTGTACAATAGTGCATGGCCTTAAGTTACTGCAAATAAGTCCCTCCAGGATTTTGCGATTTTGTGACCATGGAAATTAACGCAAAATCAAGCAAAATCCGCAATATTTGAAGGAGCTTGCAATTTGTCTAAATTACCACAGATTTTCTGTAGATTTGGGCCAAGACGCGTCATGTGACATCATCACAATGTTCATTCAGCCAAAGCCCTCTTCGATTCACGTGCGTCAAACATGAGTACAGCTAAATAATAATAACAACGATAATTCCTTAGATTTATATAGCACTTTTCTAGACACTCTCTAGACACAAAGCGCTTTACATAGTATGGGGGGGAAATCTCCTCAGACCACCACCAGTGTGTAGCATCCACCTGGATGATGTGACAGCAGCCATAGTGCACCAGAACACCCACCACACACTAGCTATTAGTGGAGAGGAGAGGAGAGTGATGTAGCCAATTCAGGGATGGAGATTATTAGGGGGCCATGATAGATAAGGACCAATGGGGAAATTTCACCAGGGAATTTTAATGACCACAGAGAGTCAAGTTTAATGTCTCGTCCTAAAGACAGTGCTGTTTTTACAGTATAGTGTCCCCATCACTATACTAGGGCAATAGGACCCACACAGACCACAGGGTGAGCACCACCTACTGGCCTCCCTAATACCACTTCCAGCAGCAACCTTAGTTTCCCCAGGAGGTCTCCCATCCAGGTACTGGCCAGGTACTGGCCAGGCTCAACCCTGCTTAGCTTCCGTGGGAAACCAGGTGAGTTTTTACTGGCCATAAAGGTCTGATTTACCAGCAAACATCACTGCAAAAGACCATACAAAACGATTTCGTACACTTGCAATTTTGCCAATTCAAGTAGTTTTCCACAAAAAAAGCAAATTGCATCTCAAATTCTGAATAAAAGCCATAGCAAAATTGAGCAATTTTCAGCCACAACAATCACAAAAAAAATCTGCAAAATACTGTACGGACTGGCAAAGGGTGTACTGCTTTGACAATCGGTTTAAGGGTTGCCTAGACTAGTCGACTAATACATTCACTAGTCACTCTTGTGGAGATGAGTACTTTGCTGAGAAATGTACTCAATTACTTTGAAAATATTTCAGATTAGTTGAATTTAAGTCTACAGTCAACTGCACAAGATTGTTTTTAAAATTTATTTTGCTTTAACGCTTTAATGTTTAACCTGATCACTTTCATATGGGTCTGTACAGTATGAATAGTACAGGTGTGCATTTTTAAAATCCTCCTGACCTTGTCCTTTAAAGCTAAATAAAGAAGAAAATAAATCGGCTAGTTTAGAGTCTGTCATTGGTTTGATTCTCAGGTCATTATCAGGCTGGATTAGGCTGTAAAAACACAGATGCTGCTGCAGACATCCAAGGAAGGCTGCTCATTGAGCTATGTTGAGCTGCTCATTGGGCTCTGTTGAAGGACATGAGCTTCTGTGCTGCGCACTCTCATGCGCAATGTCATGGTTACAGCACAGCCAAGAGGGTGTCCACACGAGCCTAAAATACACTGAAGCTGTACATGTAATCTGTAGCCTGTATATGGCTCTTAATTGAAGTATGGTTTGTTACAGCACTTGCTGTTGTTTATATTCTGAATTCATTTGTAATTATGGACAAGACAACACATCAACTAGTCACTACTTTTTGATTTACTGAAATATGACAGTGAACATAATTTACGTTTGGGATGTGGAGAGATGGAAACGCACACTACATCATCACTTCCAAACACTGTGTCCCCTCTGTCACATCCTCTCTTAATTCACACCTTGACAGCAACACTTCCCACACACTGTGTTATCTGTGATACACAGGTGTTTGAGATTTTTCCTCCTTATAGGTTTCATAATGAACAAATACTCACATAAACAAGTATTGACATAAACACAGGAAGTACTACCATCTCTATCAGTCAGGAAGCGAACAGATTCTAGAATTATACTGAGGATTCAACAGCTGCAATAAGTAATCTAGAACTGTACAGAGTATTCTAGAAACACTGGACGCTAAAGCTGGGTTAATGAGCCGCACAACAATTGTAACCCTTAAATACATTGATCAATCGATCATTATTACATATTCGGGTCTTTAGTGACCCGGAATGTACTGTATATATATATATATATATATATATATATATATATATATATATATATATATATATATATATATATATATATATATATATATATATATATACAACATTAAACATCCACACAAGAGGAGTCTAGAGTTGCACTGAGGATTTTAGAATGATACTGATACTAAAGCCAAACTGAAGATACACCTATAATCTATAACCACAATGACAGTTGTACTGTGACAGTGAGAATTCTAGACACACAGTGAGGTGTCAAGAACCACACCGATGATTCTACAATGGCACTGTGAAGTCTAGAGCTGCGCTGCAGAATCTAGAATCACATTGAAGTTTGCACAATGACAGTGAAGACTGAGCCACACAAGAGGAGTCTAGAGCCACAATGAGGATTCTTGAACCACACAGAGGAGTCTAGGATCATAGGGAAGTTTACACAATGACAACAAGGATTCTAGAAGTCTAGAGCCACAATGAGGATTCTAGGACAACAATGATGATTCTACAATGACCCTAAGAGATCTAGAGGGGCAGTAAGGAGTCTAAAAACACTGATGATTCTAAAATGATACTGAAAATTCTAGAGATATACTGGGGATTCTAGTACAACAACAATGTTTGTACAATAATGCTGGGAATTCCAGAGACACACTGAGGTTTCCAGAACCACATTGAGGATTCTACAATGACACTGAGAATTCTAGAGGTACACTGAGGATTCCAGAACCATACTGTTGACTGAACAATAACATTGGGAGTTCTAGAGACACACTGAGGTTTCCAAAACCACACCGATGATTCTACAATGGCACTGTGAAGTCTAGAGCTGCACTGAGGAATCTAGAATCACAATGAAGTTTGCACAATGACAATGAGGATTCTAGAGCCACACAAGAGGAGTCTAGAGTTGCACTGAGGATTCTAGAACCACACAGAGGAGTCTAGGATCATACTGAGGATTCTAGAATGACACAGAGGATAGTAGAGCCAAACTGAAGCCTCTATAACCACAATGAGAGTTCTACTGTGACAGAGAGAATACTAGACACACAGTGAGGATTCTAGGACAACAATGATGATTCTACAATGACTCTAAGAGTCCTAGAGGGGCAGTAAGGATTCTAAAACCACAGTGATGATTCTAAATTGACACTGAGAATACTAGATTCTAGAACCACACCGAGGATTCTACAATGACACTGAAAATTCTAGAGGTACACTGAGGATTCTAATACCACACTAATGTTTGTACAATAACACTGGAAATTCTAGAGACACACTGAGGTTTCAAGAACCACACCAGTGATTCTACATTGGCACTCTAACACCCAGCCCAAACATTTCCCTTTCTGATGGCCAGGGGGCACCCTTCCCTGAGTTCTGATTCACTTCTTCAGGTGCTCCCCTCATTTCCTGTCTGAACTCTTTAAAAAGCACATGGACCTGTCACTTAATGTGAAGCTTTACAGTTGGCCTGTCACTCTGAGCCATGATTTTCTCTGGATTGATTTGTCTGTATAGCACTTTGTTTTTGATATCTGTTTTTTTTTTTTTTTTTTTTTTTTACTCTCCGGATTTTGTATTTTGTTTTTATTGTGTTTTTGTGCTATTCTGGCTTTTGACCCTGGGTTGTGTTTTGAGTTTCCCTTTCATCATGGAACTCTTTGCAAATGGATCCCTACTCTGTGTCTGAGTCGCCTTTGTTAGAGGCACTGAGAAATCTAGAACAACAGTGAAGTTTCTACAATGACAGTGAGATTTCTAGTGGCGGACAGAAGACTCTAGAGCCGCACTGAGTTTTTTAGAATGACACTGAGGATTCTAGAACCTCGAAAAATTTGACAGTAAGAATTCTAGAGGTGCACTGAGCCTTCTAGTACCACACTGAGAACTCTAGAGCTGTTCTAAGAATTATACAACCAAACTGACGATTCAACAGTAACCATGTTTTCATCCAAATTGTGAATTTAACTTATGTGAAAAATTGAAATATCACACAAAACCTTTGCAAATAAAGCACCGTTTCCATCCCATGTGCTCATGGCGCAAAGTATCAATGCAAATGGAAGCTGCTGCAACCAGGGAAGCCACTGTGGCACTTTCTTCCAATTACTTCAGAGCGCGCAGATGAAGCGCTATCACAAACCTCATGTTATCTTGCAATTGGAGGCGGATACATGATATTTGGGATCGGAATCGTGTGCGACAGTTCTGGGAGGTAATTATACCAAATCATTTCGATGACAGACTCTGGCTAAGGCACTGTTTATACATTGTGCTGTATAAGTTGGCCACATGCGATGAATAGCCAGTCACATCAGCCAATTATTCAGTTCCATGATTTCTTGATTGATGTAAAGTCACGTGACTTTTTTTGATGCACATTTATTCGGTAAATGCGTTTCCATCGTAGTTTATGCGCATGTTTTCTTATCAAATAAAAAAAATTATCTGCCTCAGTTGAGTACATACGTTTTTTATGCGCATTTTGGAGATTTTATTCGCATCTGGTGTTTCCATCCAGCGTTTTTAAATTTTTTTTTTTTTTTGCGAGATATCCCAAAATTCACATAAAAATATGTGGATGGAAACGTGGCTACTGACACTGAGAATTCTAGAGGTGCACTGAGGAATCTAGAGCCATAATGATAATTCTATAAAGATTCAAACCCTTTAGCACAAGGATTGTAGAACCTTCACACTGAAGATTCTAGAATATTCACACTGAGCATTCTACAGCTTTTACAGTGAGGATTCTATAACTTTACTGACAATTCTAGGATTGCAAGGATTCTAGAGCTTTTATTCTGCACATATTTATCACAGAAAACAGATGACAGCATGAAATACGTGCTGTAGAGTGTAGAGGTTGTAGAAGTTGATGGATGTGTTGTGTGAAGCATCAGCTGCACATGAATCTTGCCTGCAGTAAACTTCTCTTTCTCTCTCTCTCTCTCTCTCTCTCTCTCTCTCTCTCTCTCACACACACACACACACACACACACACACACACACACACACACACACACACGTCATGCTTGTTCTTATTTTTAGCACCATTGATTGAGGTCTTATTATTATTATAATTTAGCAGACCCAGGGATCAGTTCCTCCTTCCTCCAGATGTTCCTTTAAATTATAGTCACTAGGTTGTAAATATCTGACATCACTACCACGACCTGTTTATATTTCATCGAATTTCTCAAAAACTGATATCTCTACACAATTGTACACTCAGGCCACAGGCATGAGGTTACACACTGCACTTGGACAAGACACACACACACACACACACACACACATACGCACACACACACTAATCATTCATATTGATAAAATCATATTTGTTTTTTTTTTTTTTTGCTTGAAGGCATAGCCAGCTCACTGGGCCGAAATATCACTTGTGTTACACTATGGTTGGTGTTTCTATGGCAACTGCCTACACAAACACACACACACGCACACTCACATCAAACAGCAGAAATGTTTCGTAGTCGTGGAAACACTGGGTTGTTCAGCACAAAGTTTATATTTATCTTTTTATTTAAAGCTAAAATCAATGAAATAAATGTTGGCACAACATTCACACAAAGATATTTAATAAAATTTTAATATACAATAATATACAAAATAATATGCAAAATTATTGTTAACACACACACACACACACACACACAGACACACACACACACAGTTTAGGCCTTGTTCTATTTTTAGCAACATCGACTGAGGTCCTATTATTATAATTTAACAGAATGGCGGATCAGTTCCTCCCTCCTGCAGATGTTCACTTCAGTTATAGTCAGTAGGGTGCAAAAGCCTGAATGCACTATCAGGAACTGGTTATATTTCATCATATTTCTCAAAAACTGATATCAAATTGTGTTTCTCAAACAAAAGATTCCATCATTGTGATCTGACAGAACAGAACATTCGAACAGTTACAGTGTAACGTTATGAGATTTGAAATTAAACTCTGCATTCTACTGTAGATCCTTGTGAGGCTTTGCTCTATGTGCTATACGGTGGTAATGATATTTCAGGGTAGGGAACAGGTACCAAAGCAGGATCTCAGATGATGGATTTGCGGTTTGTTTTTTCATTAAGGCATGGTAACTTCTTTAATCGAACTCTAATGTTTTGCACTAAGTGGAAATTTACAATCATGGAATGGGACCTCTAATCATTAAACCACACCAGAACAGCTTACACATGACAATCGCCGCTTTTAAATGGTTTAAAATCCAGTAAGGGCAGCCTTAGATTTTTTTTTTTTGGTGATTCCAAAGATTTAATACCACAGTGTCTTCTGTTGGCTCTGCTCCAGGTCAGCCGTAACACATTTAGTGCCCTGGGAAGCTTCACACCTTCACCCTTTTAAACCTCAAATACATGTGTCTTAAGCTTAAGCTTCAAATCAGTGCCTTTAATAATCAACGTGAATCTTCAGACCAGCAGAAGTTGTATCGCAGTTCATCAAAAAATCGTACATCTTTTCTCCTCAAGACCTTCCCCACGCTGTGCAAATAGTTGTCAGCTATTTGCCACTAAAAATACGATTACGCATAAACTTCATGGTTAGCACGTTGGCTTGTACCTCTGGGGTTGGGGGGGTTGACTCCTGCCTCTACACTGTGTGTACGAAGCTTGTGTGTTCTCCCCGTGCTTCCAGTACAGAAAATGAATGGATGGATGGATGGATGGATGGATAACAGTATTTCTGAATTATGCTTTAACCATTTAAAATAATCAATGAATTATTTAAAACCCTCTAATCAGCCATTTATGTAGCATATTTGGAAGGAGTCTCCAGTGTCAGCGCTGTGTAACAGTCACAGGTAATGCTGTAACTTTAAGTATTACATTACAATTACATTACATTCAGGAAAGAATTTTAAAAAAAAGGCTTGTGAGGGAATTGCTGTTTATAGCTATAATAATGTAAGATATAACTTGTTTTACAGCATTAAGTATAACAATAATTTGATAAAATATACAACATTTGAATTAAAATTGAAAAAGGTTAGTGATTTAAAAAAAAAAAAAAATTGCTGTTGTATAATTTATTTTACTACAACAGCCTGCCCTGAAATGTTTTATTCCTTCTTTAAATATGAAGGCAGAATTGTTGTAAACAGTTCTACGACTATTGTGCAAATTAGTTGAAAGAGCCTACAAGATTCTGATGCTTCTTCGACAGGCTAGGACTACTGTATATAGAGGACATAACTGTAGCATTTGGATGATTTGCACGGACAAATCCTGTCCTGAGAAAACAATCCTCAACAGAAAAATCCAAACTCACTTATAATGGAGGGCATGTTATAATGTAAGGGCAGTTATTTTATGAATTCAAATAGCCAATTGTAAGATGACGCAACACTACAAATGTTATGCTACGTTTCTGTAATGTTATGTTAAGTTTCTGTTAGTATTATCCAATTATCCAACACTGAAGACAGTGAAATGCAATTCCTGTTACTTACACTTTCCCAAAGGTACAATCACAACTCTATCATGCACCCATATAAGACCCGTATTACTATGTTGGTAACGCATAATAATATATTCTCTCTGAAAATGCAGTCCTATCTCTAATGAGAAACGATACAGATTTGGAGTTTGACAAATACCTATAATTGCATTAATACCTTTAACTGGAATGCCTTTAATCCGCCCCTCCAGGATTTCACGATTTTGTGAAAGAAATTAACGCAAAATCAAACAAACGCCGCAGTATCCGGAGGAGCTTGCGATTTTTCAGAATTACCGCAGATTTTCCATGGATTTGGGCCAAGACGCGTCATTTGACGTCATCACAACGCAAATTCAGTCAAAGCCCTCTTTGATTCATGCGCGTAGAACACGAGTACAGCTAAAACAGTCCGTACAGGATTTCACAGAGTTTTTCGTGATTGTTGCGGCCAAAAATGCTTGACTTTGCCGCAACTTGCAGAGTTTTTTTTTTTTTTTTGCGGAAAACTACTTGAATCCGCGAAATTGCAATTGCACTAAATTGTTTTGCACATTCTTTCACAGTGATGTTTGCTGGTAACTGAGACATTTTAGCAGTCCCTCCTGGATTTTGCGATTATGTGATCGCAGAAATGAACGCAAAATCAAGCAAACCTTTTCCAAATCAAACGTTTTTTTTTGTTCACAAAAAAAAAAAAAAAAAAAAAAAACTCTGTACGGACTGTTTAATCGAATACAAAGTGTCCTACAAAAAATATATCTTTCACATAAACTTTGATTGACTAAATTCAACAACTGCCCTTAGGCTTTTTATTACACTAGTTGAGTTTTGCGTGAACAAGTGTTACATTCTTTCGTCAGTTCAGAAAAAAATATGACCAAATTCTTGTTTGTGGTAATCGATACATTCATACACCACAGATGCAGTAAACAGAGATAAGGCTAAAATACTGGAGTATTCCTTTAAAGTGCATATTTATAACACTGTTAATATCCAGATGATGTATAAGAACTGCTGAGAAAGGAAGTGTGATTGAGACAGAGCCAATGACTGTTGCGCTTACACTGAGAACTGGATATAGTGTTTTGCAATATGAGTCAAGGAAAGTAAAGGGTATGTGCATTGAGACACAATGCATAAGTCAGAGAACACATTATGTTCTCTGTATAGCAATTCAAAATGTGTGTGTGTGTGTGTGTGTGTGTGTGTGTGTGTGTGTGTGTGTGTGTGTGTTGGCTGTAGTCAAACTGCTGGCTTTGATGTGCTTCTCTTTCTCTCCACACTGTGGTGCAGCTTCACTCTCTCTCTCTCTCTCTTTCTCTCTCTCTCTCTCTCGCACGCACACACACACCCTCCCTCACACACATACACACACACATTCTCTCTCAGTCAGCAGATGGATGCAGCTTTGCTCTCGTGCACACTCTTTTTTTTGTTGTTGTTGTGGCTCAAACGTTTCTCTTTAATGGAGATTTGCATGGAAAGCACTGAAGATTAATCTGCTCTAGGAAAATATCCCTTCTTCCTTTCTCTGTCTTTCTATTTATCTATCTATCTCTCTCTCTCTCTCTCTCTCTCTCTCTCTATTCCTCTATCTATCCATCTCTCTTAGCTGCTTGTGTGAAGACGGTTTGCATGCCAAAGCTGCTTTACTTCAGAAAGGTAAGATCTCTCTCTCTCTCTCTCTCTCTCTCTCTCTCTCACACACCACACACACACATGTTGCTATATATCCTCTGTCGCTGTACAATAATGACACTGATGAAGCTTCATGTGGATCTGTCATGATGTCCAGGCTGAGTTACTGCACCTTTACTGGTGTTTTATTGAAGTCTCAAAGTGTGAGTGTGATTGTAAAATGCTATCATGATCAGATATCCTGTGTGTTCATCTAGACAAGAGTAAGAGCAACAGTTTGCGTCAGAGCTGCAGTAGGACATCAATTACAAGCTGTACATGAGAATGAAATGATCATAAAGAGTGTCAACACCATTTGTATCGGATTCACTCATATCACTGAATTAATTCTTACAGAACTTGATTAAACTCCTCCAGTGTTAATTTAGTGAATTAAACACTGTAACTACGGTGTTGAATTAACCCTTGTAGTGCTTATTAACACCTATTACATGAATCAATTCCTCCACACTTGAAATAAATCATACTGTACGATACTGAATTATCTTTACGTTTTGAACTTTCAGATTTAAATGAAATAATTTAATAATGAATAAATGAGCACACAGGGTGTTGAATTAATGGCTGCATAATATAAATGATTAATTATAGTGTTAATTAGCCCCATAAACCAGGCTTATATTTCTCTGAAAGGAGTATAAACACCGAATGGTTTTCCGTTCATAAAAGCTTCCGAACATATCCTCCAAAGAACCCTTGAGGAACCTTTTTTTTTTTTTTCTACGAGTGTAATTAATGAATAATTCATAGTAGTTACTGAGTAATATGTTTTAAGATAGACAGTCTAAGGAGTTATCACCCACACTGCTGATTAAATTTGAACTTGAATTAAAATGCACGGTGTTTGATTAATGTATATAATGTTAATTATCCCATTTCCAGGTCCAGACTTACTGTAGATTTCTCTGAAAGCAGTAGAACCATACAACAAATGGTTTCCCTTTCATAACAGCTTCCAAATATAAGAAAGTGTATACGCATTTAAGTAACAATTTAGTAAAGGTGGAACTGTAAATAACCTCGAGGAACCTTTTTTTAAAAAAAACAAAACAAAACAGTAGTAATAATAAGCTTTAATTGAGTTAACAGTGATGAATTAACTTGTTAACACGTATGGCGTTGAGGTGGTGAAATAACACACATACCGAAGAAATGAATTGACACTCAAGAGCTTAACACGTACTGCGGTCAATTAACTGTTGTAATATTGATGAGATCGATTACAATGTTGAATAAATGAACTCTTAAGTTACACTCATATTAAAACAGATTAATGATTTTTCCTGTATGTTTTTGTGTTTCCGCCTTCATTCAGAAATATTTCAAAACACAAATACACACGGTGTATAGGCACGGTGGCTTAGTGGTTAGAGGTTGGGGGTTCAAATCCCACCTCCGTCCCGCCGTGTGTGTAGCTTGCATGTTCTCCCTGTGCTTCTGGGGTTTCCTCTGGGTGCTCTGGTTTCCTCCCCCAGTCCGAAGACATGCGTTGTAGGCTGACTGGCATTCCCAAATTGTCCAACGTGTGTGAATGTGTGTGAGGTTGTTCCCTGCGATGGACTGGCATGCCACCCAGGGCGTCCCCTACTTATGCACCGAGTTCCCTGGGATAGGCTCCAGGCTCCCTGTGTAGGATAAGAGGTATGGAAAATGGGTGGATGGATGGATAATTTGTATGGTGTCAAATTCATTGTTACTACTTTCCTAACATAGAAGTCTATAAAGGTTCATGCCTTACAAAGATTTTTGTAGTGAATAGTAAATGCAGCAGTGATATACTGCAATGCTCATTATTTATACTACATTTGGTCCTGACGATGCACTCTGATTGGCTGAATAAAATGCTCTACCAATGCAGTCTTCACCTGCTAGTCCATAACGGCGCAGCGATCTAAAGTTTCACCCAGTTGTCAGTAGATTGTGAGTTTGAATCTTGAGGATCCCTGTGATGCAGCATGAGGTTCAGTTGGAAATGAATGGTTGCTGGGGTTGGTAGCTAGCGTATGATTTAGCTAGTGGTTGGGAAACTGGCTATGACTAAAGTAAATTAAAAAAAAAAAAGTATTGAATAAATTACTTAAAATAGAAAATCCTAATGCCGAGTGCCCAAGATATAAGTATTATGGATTTATGTACACAGTTTACGCTTGTTTCACTGTGTTCCATGCCGAAGGAAGTTATTATGGCGTTATTAGCCATATTTTTTTAAAGAACCTTGGCAGGCAGTACTTTTAAGATTTGTTGTTATCTTACATACATTTTTTTTTTATCACAGTGGCTAGCAAGTGGACACTGGAACAACTGTGCTACTTTAGCTAGTTCGTATTAATCACAGAAAAACAAATTGACAAATGCAAAGTGTATTTCACTTACCATCGGTCAAAGGGTCAAAGGGACGGTTTTGTTACACAATGTTTGTCGAAACCTTCATAGAACACTGGTTCTGTGAACAGATTTATGGAATTGCCTTCACTGAGAAGGACACGTGAGGTTGCCTCAAATTCCATCGACATAGGACAGGCTTTATCTCAGGACTGCACAAATGCTGGCTACCTAGGGAGCTGCCTAGTGATTGGAACACAATATTTGTGTGGAAATAACAGCTACAGATTGAAATGAACTCATTACTGCTCCATTAACACCTAGCCTGTTTATTTTGTGCTAATTAGCTTGTATAAAGCCGGTGTATACTGGACACTCAGTGGTCCTTTTAGCAGGTAAGCCTAACCTTTGTAGCTGTGCAGTTGGATCCTGTCATGGCAGTGCATGTCACTGCTGTGCTGTGAATGGTCAACAATCCAAACAATATTTGGCCAGCGGTCGTCCAGTGGTGGTCTCTTTCCATAAATTGTGCGAAGTAATCCATGAGCTAGTCAGTAATCGTGTGCAATCGGGTGTTTCCAGCAACCAGTCACTGATCACCATTGTCTCCCAATGACGAATCGCTGATCATCCTTCATCTTCCAACAATCAATCACCGATCATCATTGTCCCCCAACGACCAATCACTGATCACCACTGTTTGTCCCATCCACGCTATTCTTTGTTAGTTGTGTCTATTTCCTGACTATTCAATACCACGGCATCTTTCTCTCCGCATTATCAATACAAAATGTAATATTATGTAAATACATACACTATATGGCCAAAAGTTTGTGGACACCTGACCATCACACCCATATGTGCTTGTTGAACATCCCATTCGAGATTTAGTCCCCCCTTTGCTGTTATAATAAGCTCCACTCTTCTGGGAGTTCCACTAGATTTTGGAGCGTGGCTGTGGGGATTTGTGTTCATTCAGCCACAAGAGCATTAGTGAGTTTAGGCACTGGTGTCAGGTGAGGAGGCCTGGGGTGCAGTCGGTGATCCAATTCATCCCAAAGGTGTTCAGTGGGGTCGTGGTCAGGGCTCTGTGAAGGTCACTCGAGTTCTTCCACTCCGACCTTGGCAAACCATGTCTTCATGGAGCTCGCTTTGTGCACAGGGGCATTATCATGCTGGAAGATGTTTGTTCCCCTTAGTTCCAGTGAAGGGAAACTGGAATGCCACAGGATACAAAGACATCCTATACAGTTGTGTGCTTCCAACTTAGTGGCACAACATTACATATGGGTGCGATGTTCAGGTGTTCACAAACTTTTAGCCATATAGTGTAGTTAGTCTGTGATGCCATGACCAAAGCTGACTTCTTTCTATAAGAACTAAGTAATACTCAGTTATTTTGTATTGTATTCTATTTATTTATTTTGATATGCAAATAATCAGTGAATATGCAAATTAATCTATGATGTCATCTGTCGACTTCTACCCGCTCTTTGAGCATGCATTAGCTACTTTCCCCTTAAAAAGAGCTGGTGACTGATTGTGTGTTAATTCAGTACACTGTTGTTAATTCAACTGTGCCTACAGTGAATTCAATTATTAACATTCAGTAAATTATTTTCACTTTTTTGTTCCTTGCAGTCCTGGAGGCGCGCGTGTAAAGAGGATCCGACATAGACTGGATCACCTTTTTGTATCTATCTGTCTCTTCTGGCAAGAATTGCTCATCCATGTTTCCAGTTTGGCTGATGGATAACCAGAAGAATACGACACAACCTGGTACATAGCTATAATGTTATTTTTTTCAGTTTAAGTTACGAATTGCACACAGGGAAGAACTGCTTTTAATCAAATCATTTTTCGGAGTGCACGATATGGCGCATCCTAGTCGGTCTAGGAGTTGCAAAAGCGAGCTCGCGCTCCTCCAGGTTGATTAGCTGCCACTGGATTCCGTTATTATAAAATATAAAGTCCAAACCCGTTTTTTAATCCGTTATAAACAACTCTTTTTGTATCCAGTCTTTTTATTATTATTATTATTTTTTTATTGTGAGTGAACCATGGCGGATAAAGTCGGTCTCGGAGTTCCAAAAACAGGCTCGCGCTCATCCTCGTCGCTTCCTCCGGACCCGATCGAGATCATCCGCACCAAAGCCCGCGCCAGAAGAGTGCGGATCAACGTGGGAGGCCTGAACCACGAGGTGCTATGGCGGACTCTGGACCGACTCCCGCGCACGCGTCTGGGCAAGCTGCGCGACTGCAACACGCACGAGTCGCTCATGGAGGTGTGCGACGATTACAGCCTGAACGAGAACGAGTACTTCTTCGACCGGCATCCCGGCGCGTTCACGAGCATCCTGAACTTCTATCGCACTGGGAAGCTGCACATGATGGAGGAGATGTGCGCGCTCTCGTTCGGACAGGAGCTCGATTACTGGGGTATTGATGAGATTTACCTGGAGTCGTGCTGCCAGGCGCGCTATCATCAGAAAAAGGAGCAGATGAACGAGGAGCTGCGGAGGGAAGCGGAGACACTGCGCGAGAGGGACGGAGAGGGGGAGTTTGACCACTCCTGCTGTCCTGATAAGAGGAAGAAACTCTGGGATCTTCTGGAGAAGCCCAGCTCCTCAGTCGCTGCTAAGGTAAGACAGTGTCCCCTTTACCGCGCACGTGCTTGATCAGCCATCACGTTTGGTTTCCAGACTTGTTTAGTTTTGTACTGGAGATCGAACAAGTAAGGAAAGCTCATAGCCTCTAGTTTAGCACTGTGCAAACTCAGTAATAGTCAATAGTTGCCAACACTTTTCAGGGGAAAGTATGTAATGCATGCTTAAAAAAAAAAGTCCCCAGGTGACCTCATAGACTGATTTGCATATTCATTGCATTATCATGGTCATTTGCACATCAAAACGTTTTACATGAAGGAAGATGAAGGAAGACAGAATGCAGGGTGTTCCAAAAAAATCTCCATACATCTAGGGAAATAAATATATATATATTATTTATATATATATATATATATACATATATATATATATATATATATATATATATATATATATATATATATATATATATATATATATATATATATATACAGTACTGTGCAAAAGTTTTAGGCACATGCAAAGAACTACATTCTACATTACGAAAACAAAATACCGTAAAAGTGCAGTAAACAGTAGTAAATGAAACAAAGTCAATATTTGGTGTGACAAAAAAATAAAAATAGTAGTCTCCTGTACAATGTGTGCAGTTTTATAAGGAAATGAGCTGGTAAGTTTTATTGAGCATCTTGCAGAACCAGACACAGTTCTTCTGGAGACTTTGACTTTCTCACTTGCTTCTTATTTTTGCAGCAAAACCCAGCAGCCTTCATTGTGTTTTTAGTCTGATACAAACATTTTTCTGTAACATTTAATTTTGTGCTAGAAAACTAATGTTTGGGAATCTAAAATTGTTTTTGTACTGATGATAATGTTGAAGTCATAAAATAAAGATTGTACTAAAAAATAGGGTGCCTAAAACTTTTGCACAGTACTGTATTTATAAACTAAGTATGGACAATTTTGGAAGACATTTTGCTAAAAAGTGTAAATTTCCCCTATGTATGTATGGAGACTTTTGGGACACCCTGTCGAATAGAGTTTTATTAGAACTTATAGCACAGCGCAGTTGAATGCTTGAATCTGATTGGCCAGAAGGTCTGCATCATTTTTGTGTAACAGCACAGCTCCAACAGTAGCTCTGATACTACATGAACAATAGGGTATTGTTATATTGTTAATATTAATGCGCTCTTTCTAGTACGTTATTGTTTCTATAGTAACAGCTCGCACACAGGGACTTGTACGGCGGGCGCTTCACATGATCTAAGACTAACAATAAACAGATTTTTTTTAAAAGCGTTGTTAAACTAAGTAAAATATATAATCATTAATGCGACATTGTTTTTTAGAAGACATTTTTTAAAACATTTATAGAAAGAGTCTTGGTTATAAGTGCTTTGTAACAGTCAACGTTTCCCAGCTCAGAGTGAGAGAGAGAGAGAGAGAGAGAGAGGCTGGCAAGGAAATGTTTATCGCAGCTTTAACGTAGGTTACACCAACCCAGCATGCATTATTTATGTATAACAGCATGATCTGTCCTGTGTTATTCCTTACATAATAGATTATAACTTCTTCTTTTTCTTCTTCTTCTTTAAAAAAAAAAAAAAAAAAAAAGAAGTCATCTTTTGTCATGACACCACAAACTAACTATTTAAGTATTCAAAACACACTATAATTTCTATAAAGAACACAGAAAACAGAAGCAGTTGCACTGAGTAGTCGGGAAATAGACATGAAGGAAAACTGTTTTGGAAATTTATCACATAAGAGTGTCTGCCAAATGACTAAAAGTAAATGTAAGTACAGATTAGCAAAGCTGAACAAAAAAGTCTGTGGGTGGGACATACGATGGTGATCAGTGATTGGTCGACCGAACCTACTCTCTCAACTGTGATGTTAGCTGGAGAGCCGTATCGAGTGCAGGACAGTCGCGCCAAATGTTGCTAGATTTGTTGTTAGGCTCTTTAGAAAATAGTTAAAGGGGTCAACTATATTACAGTCTGTTATTCTTTAAAAAAAAAATAGATCTACCAACCAATTGAAACTACTGTATATTATTATTTGAAATACTTCAAACTGGCCACGCCCCCTATCTGAGTCTGATGCTCATAGCCCTGCTGTCATTTTGTGACATTTTATAGATAACAATGTGTCATACAGTGTCAGAAACACACAAGCTAGTCAAGTGATAGATACCAAACAACTGGGCAAAGCGACAGTGAGAGTGTGTGATGATTTAAGCATGGAGTTTGCACAGTGTTAAACTGGAGGCTATACGTTTTCTTTACTTGTACCTTGTAGCTCGATTGGAAAACTAAGGCGCAATATTCAAAGCTTTAGCTGACTGAGTAAGTGGAAAATTGTGTACGTTTCCTTTTTGGCTGGATCAGTGTGTGTGTGTATGTGTGTGTGTGTGTGTGTGTGTGTGTGTGTGTGTGTGTGTGTGTGTATGTGTGTGCGCGCATGTGTGTTTGTTCAGTGCTCTGTCCACAAGTGAGGGAAATTTTAGGGAAAGTTTAGGAACCGTGGTTTTCTATGACTCAAGACAATGCAGTGACATTTTGGAAATATTATGAATGAACTTTATGCATTATCACATTATTGTGAAGGAAGGAAGACTCCACACAATAAGAAAAGTCATGTGTGCTTACTTTTTTGATGGAGTTCATCTGTGGTACCTGTTCTGGAGTCAGCTGAATGTCCCTGAACCCTCAGGCAGGTCCAGATGTATATTTCTCACTCCCCTAAACACATACATTTCATATTTGTTTCCCTATAGATCCTGAATAATTCATGAAGTAATGAATAATATTCTTTACAGCAGATAACTAGTGACATATTATGGAGTTAAAGTAGCAAGTCGCATTACACTGTATAGACAAGATAAGATGTAAGGTTGTGCGAACTGTTAAAAAAATGCTTGTTTGTTTGTGCAGAATCAGATGTGTGTCCTAGAGAGAGAGAGAGAGAGAGAGAGAGAGAGAGAGAGAGAGAGAGAATAAGCCCATATAGGATTTCGCAGAGTTTTTTTTTTTTGTGATTGTTGCAGCCAAAAATGCTTGACTTTGCTGCGGCTTTTTTTTTTTCAAAATTTGCGATGCAACTTGCAGAGTTTTTGTGCTTTTTTGCAGAAAACAACTTGAATTGGTGAAATTGCAACTGCACAGATTTGTTTTGCACGGCCTTTTTCAGTGATGTTTGTTGGTAAATGAGACCTTTTAGCTGTAGAGACTTTGCCGAAGAGACTTTGGCTGAATGCGCGTTGTGATGACGATCTGTCATCAAATGTGATTTTGAAACATTGCAAGCTCCTCCGAATATTGCGGCCTTTGCTTGATTTTGCGTTCATTTCTGCCATTGCAAAATCGCGAAGTCCTGGAGGGACTGGAGAATACCTTTGTGTTTCTCTCAGCTGAGTTTTGTTTGTGTGTGATTTTTTTAAATTTCACAGTAATGATTGCGACTGCTTGTGATGTTTGTTTGGAATTGATTTTCCATCTCCGAGTTACATTAGCAGTGCAGACTTGAATTAGTTGTGACATTTTCAATGATTATCAAAAGGTGTGATTTTTTTTTTTTTTTTGGTGAATTTTTGTTTTCTTTTTCTAAAATGTAGCTGCGTGTAGGAAATTTCCTTTGGATTAACTTGTTACACAATTGTAGATGAAGAATCGTGTAAAACAGCTTTAATTTCATGTAAACTACAGTAGTACTACAAACTTACAGTTGAAGTCATAAGTTTATTATTATTTTAGTATGTTTATTGTTATTATTTTGTCTTCTGGGAAACATGCGAATATCTTATGTAGCTTATGAATGGCATTATTCAATGAAAAAAACAATAATAATTAATGTCATGTTGCCTTCTTGAGCATCAGTGAGTGTGTGCACCTTTTGTAATAGTTGTGTTTGAGTCCCTCAGTTGTCCTCAGTGTTAAAAGATGGATCTCAAAATCATCCACTGTTGGAAATGGGTCAAATATGCAGAAGATGCTAGAAAAGCAAAGAATGTGCAGGACCTGGAGGATTTATCTGAAGAACAGTGGGCAGTTTAACTGCTCAGGACAAACAAGGGACTCATGAACAACTATCACAAAACATAAAAACAGTCATTGATCATCCAGGTAAAAACACACAGTATTAAGAATCATGCATATGTAAACTTTTGAACTGGTTCATTTGTGTAAATTCAGTTATTATTGTGTCTTGTGGACTATATGTAAACACTGTTATGTGAAATAGCTTATTCAGGGCAGTACTCAAAAAAAAATGCAATTTTTATGATCCTTTATGATAAAGTTGCACTACATTTTGCATTATAATTTAACATAATTATATAATATTCTTTTGGTTCTCACACACACACTGACTGATAAAATCCCATGTAGTCTGAAAGGAGCTGAAAGTACTTTTTGGTATCAGCAATAGCTATTTTTTTATAGGGTATCTCTGCTGAATAACTTCCCACAACAGGTCACATAAATCAGATAAACACAGATATGGTGTCTCCAGCTCTCTCTCTCTCTCTCTCTCTCTCTCTCTCTCTCTCTCTCTCTCGCTCTCTCGCTCTCTTTCTCTCTTTCAGGAAGATCCTACACACATCCAGAAAAAGTAAAAGTAAAACATTCAGCATATTCAAGTTTCTCTTGAATAAATATTTAATGACGAACCATATGAGGAAGTTCACATGAATAAGTGCGTTCTTATGTACTTGGAGCACATACTGAGGACATGTAGACAGACACTTGCAAATTTGTCTCAATTAGCATGAATCCATTCATATGAAAAGAACCTTTTCTTTTATTCATATAAACTCATAGACACAAAAATATACACACAGACTGAGAGGCAGAGAAACAGACATATGCTGGAGATAGAACAACATTTTGAGCGCTGGATTTTTTTAACCATTTTTGGTGAAAGAATTTTCTCAGAAATGTTAGTATTATGTGGAAGGAGCTTTGTGGGGGGGGGGGGGGGGGGGGTGGGGGGGGTGGGGGGGGGGGAATAAGGGTTGCAAATGGCTAAAGAATCATGGAACAAAAGGTTCTTTAGGGAACAAAAAAATGACATTTCTGTAGCCTCACTCTAAAGAAACTTCTTCTGGCACCTTTATTTTTTAAGAATGTAGATAGATTGATAGACAGACAGATATACACGTTCACAAAAACGTCGCCTAGTCTTTTTCCAGTCTTCAGCTGTCCAATTTTGGTGAGTCTGTGTCCACTGTAGCCTCAGATTGCTGTTCTTGGCTGACAGGAGAAGAACCCAAAGTAGTTGTCTATTTTATTAGGCCGTCCACGTCAGTGCATTCTGAGATGTTTTTCTGCTCACCACGGTTGTAAAGAGTGGTTATATGAGTTACCATAGTCTACCTGCCAGCTATTCTTCTCTGATCTTTCTTATCAACAAAGCGTTTTTGCCTGCAGAACTGACTCTCACTGGATGTTTTTTGTTTTTCGCACCATTCTGTGTAAACTCTTGGGACTTGTGGTATGTGTAAAAATCCCAGGAGATCAGCAATTTCTGAAATAATCAAAACAGCCAGTCTGTTACCAACCATGCCACAGTCAAAGTCACTGAGATCACTCACTGCTGCCACCCTGCTGCTACATGATTGGCTGATTAGATAACTGCATGAATGAGCAGGTGTACAGGTGTTCCTAATAAAGTGGCTGGTGAGTGTATAGATACAGATAAACAGACAGCAGGACAATAGTGCCATTAATGTTTACGCTTTATTTCATTACACACTCATTTGAGTGTTACATTCGTAAACCAGCTTGCTCACAGTTGAGGTGTCCTCAGGAATGTGTTTCAAGTCCCGCTCCTGAAGGAATTCTGACCAATCCTGCCCACTTTTTTCTTTGTACCTGCCTGCGATCCTATCATAATGCTGAACTCCTGTTAACACGTTACCTTAGCTAGCACACTTAGGCGATTCCCAGTCTTAGTCTTAAATAGTAGATTCTTGAATAATAAGGAAAATGCCATATTAATTTTTGATAACTGTGGGAAGAGTGCACTCAGACTCTTGGAGCTGACATTGTGTGTAAATGTGACGACTTACAGTTGCGTGTCCATTAGCCTGAGGAATGTGAAATGTCTGAAATTCAATCAGTGCTAATTCAAAAGGAGCCTGTAGGATGATGTTCTGGATAATATTTCAACTCTGAGTGTGTGTCATGTATAAAAAAGAAAATAAAGAATTTACCCTCTTGAAGTGTGTCAAAGATGTGAGGCTGTTTGAAATGATATTTGAAAGTGCGCAGAGTGGGTTACTGAACCTTCAGACACGTTTCATTTCTGATTTTGAAATTCTGCAGCCATAATGGAAGATGATGATAGGTGTAGACTTCAGTGTGATGAGTGCGGTGATCCTCCCCTGACATCTTTTAAAGCAGGATTTTGAAAACTTTTAGCAAGGACAGGATTAAACTAAAAAACTATAAATAAAAAAAATCCATGGACATATTTACATAATCGGTCCAATGAACATAATCCAATTATTATGCAAATATTTGGCTCGTTATTTAATGTGTGCAATTATATTTTGGATATTTATTGGAACCATAGAGCTTTTATTCATTTTAATCCTGAACTCAATAATAAATGTAAATGCATATAAGAAAAAACACTATATCAAAAAAAAAAAAAAAAAAATCACAAATCCCATGGCTATTCTTCATGGGAGAACCATGGCCTTAAAACCTCTAACAGCATGGTTTCAAACATTAATGCATCTTCATCACTGTGATGATAAAGATCTACCCCAGACTAATCATTTACCAAGAGTAGTTTCTATTTATTTTGTATTTAAACACTTTAAAATCTCAAAAGGCCTGATCAGAACTGTGTGGGCGTGTCAGATTGCATAATTATTGGAAGTGGTGTTTCCCTGGTAACGTAACTGACGGCGTTAGTGCTAGAGAAGATGGAACTAACGACAAACAGGAGCTTCCACGTCACCTTCATATTTACACAAGCCACGAGTAAAAAATGTAAACAAACTCAGTGTTTTTATTAGGGTGAATACGAATCTCATTAGCATGGTAGGAGTCTAAACATAGGCAGAAAGCATTACACAAAGATAATCAGATAATCAAAGATAACCATCATGGAAAAACTAGGCTAGGGTAAAAAAACAAAAACAAACAACAAAAAAAACAAGTACGGCCGTGGCCAAAAGTTTTGAGAATGACACAAATATTAATTTTCACAAAGTCTACTGCTTCAGTGTTTTTAGATTTTTTGTCAGATGTTATTAACTGTTACTGAAGTATAATCACAAGCATTTCATAAGTGTCAATGGCTTTTATTGACAATTACATGAAGTTTATGCAAAGAGTCAATATTTGCAGTGTTGACCCTTCTTTTTCAAGACCTCTGCAATTTGCCCTGGCATGCTGTCAATCAACTTCTGGGCCACATCCTGACTGATGGCAGCCCATTCTTGCATAATCAATGCTTGGAGTTTGTCAGAGTTTGTGGGTTTTTTGTTTGTCCACCCACCTCTTGAGGATTGACCACAAATTCTCAATGGGATTAAGGTCTGGGGAGTTTCCTGGCCATGGACCCAAAATGTCGATGTTTTGTTCCCCGAGCCACTTCGTTATCACTTTTGCCTTGTGACAAGGTGCCCCATCATGCTGGAAAAGGCATTGTTCGTCACCAAACTGTTCTTGGATGGTTGGGAGAAGTTGCTGTCTGAGGATGTCTTTGTACCATTCTTTATTCATGGCTGTGTTCTTAGGCAAAACTGTGAATGAGCCCACTCCCTTGGCTGAGAAGCAACCCCACACATGAGTGGTCTCAGGATACTTTACTGTTGGCATGACACAGGACTGATGGTAGCGCTCACCTTTTCTTCTCCAGACAAGCTTTTTTCCAGATGCCCCAAACAATCGGAAAGGGGATTCATCAGAGAAAATGACATTACCCCAGTCCTCAGCAGTCCAATCCCTGTACTTTTTGCAGAATAGCAGTCTGTCCCTGATGTTTTTCCTGGAGAGAAGTGGTTTCTTTGCTGCCCTTCTTGACACCAGGCCATCCTCCAAAAGTCTTCGCCTTACTGTGCGTGCAGACGCACTCACACCTGCCTGCTGCCATTCCTGCACTGGTGGTGCCCTGAACCCGCATCGGAATCAACTTTAGGAGACGGTCCTGGCGCTTGCTGGACTTTCTTGGGTGCCCTGAAGCCTTCTTCACAACAGTTGAACCTCTCTCCTTGAAGGTTTTGATGATCCGATAAATGGTTGATTTAGGTGCAATCTTAATAGCAGCAATATCCTTGCTTGTGAATCCCTTTTTGTGCAAAGCAATGATGGCTGCATGTGTTTCCTTGCAGGTAACCATAGTTAACAGAGGAAGAACAATAATTTCAAGCACCACCCTCCTTTTAAAGCTTCCAGTCTGTTATTCTAACTCAATCAGCATGACAGAGTGATCTCCAGCCTTGTCCTCGTTAACACTCTCACCTGTTAACGAGAGAATCACTGACATGATGTCAGCTGGTCCTTTTGTGGAAGGGCTGAAATGCAGTGGACATGTTTTTTTGGGATTAAGTTCATTTTCATGGCAAAGAGGGACTTTGAAATTAATTGCAATTCATCTGATCACTCTTCATAACATTCTGGAGTATATGCAAATTGCCATCATAAAAACTGAGGCAGCAGACTTTGTAAAAATTAATATTTGTGTCATTCTCAAAACTTTTGGCCACGGCTGTAAGTCCCACCAGTTGGGAAATGAAGCTGAACAAAAATCAACATTGATTCACTGTTTGTCTTTTCAACACTGAAAAGCAATGAATTATCAACACAGATTCAATATTATTTAGCATTGAATATTCAACCTCAACCAAAATTATGATTCTGATGGAATTTCAGCATTGAATCAATGTCACCTTGCTATCTGGGTAATTACCTAGGTACCCCCTAAAAAATTAAGACTGAGACTCAAACCCTTCCCATTATAAACTGACCCTAAAAGTGGAACTGTGAGCAGTCTTGAGCATTACATTTGGACTTCTAAGTCTAAATAACAGGATAATGCAAAATGTTTATTTATGTACATGTACCTTGTAATGTGCTCTTGAGATCAGTTTTTGTTCCAAGGAGCTATAAGGCCCTTCCTGAGCGAGATATTGAGGTTTCCGTAAACATCTGTATAACCAAAATGTGTTGTGTTTCATGACACAAAGATGGTCGTCAAACTGGTGGTTTTGCAATGCCAATACATAGAGGTAATGAGTCAAAGAAAAGTAGAAAAATTAAAAATGTTCGCGCAACCACTGTATTGGACCACTTGAGATGGAATGACCCTACAACATTGTCCACTATCTTGTTTGTTTTGAGTTGAATGGGTTAAAAATACGTCATCGTTTTTGAATATCTCCGTTTTCTCAGTCCACGTTTTTCGCTGGACAAAAACGCCATCTCAGTGTGGACGGAAGGCCAAAACATAGAGAAAAAGATGCGTTTTCAAACTGATCCGGTTGTGGAAGTAGCCTTAATACTAGAGGAAGTGTGGTGGATACAGGTTAATTAAACCATAGGCTTGACTTATTGCTGCACCAAGTATACACGTCTAGAGCAGAGGTTCTCAAACCTAGTCCTGGAGAACCACCGCCCTGCACAATTTGGTGTTCTTCCTCTTCCAGCTCACCCGGTTCAACCTAGTTCAGGCTTGTTAATTCCCTGATGAGTGTAATCAGTTGAGTTTGCTGGCAGGAAAAGCACCAAAATGTGCAGGGCAGTGGAACTCCAGTTCCCGGATTGAGAAACTCTGCTTTAGGGCAGAGATTAAGGTAGAAAAGCAATATTTTACAACTCATCATGACCAAATATACTATTGTGCGAAAATGCTAGCTAGATGCAGGCTCTTATGAGGGAAAGAAGCATGGGTAAAGCAGGTAGCTGAGAGAAGCATGTTGCTAATTCTGAATGGTACAGTTGTACAAAATATAGTACTGCCCAACTAAAACAGCCTAGAACAAAATGGCCACCTTGAACAGTGTGTAATAAATTCACAACAGAAGCTATATAGCTAATAGTAAGAAACTGAAAACAGACACCTGAGGATCTCATTCCAGTCATGCTAGCTAGCTAGGTTGTGTAGGTAAAGCTTAGCCACTGCAGTGACAACCCCTCAGTGTACTGCTTATTTAATACCAGATTCAATTGAATACATTATTTACATTGGTTTGCATAGTTTATTTATGATAAGAGACACAAGGGTAATAAAGGGAATGCATAATACGTTGATGTTATATCATGGTATATTGTTTAAAAAAACTACTTAATGGAAGCATTTATTTATTTATTTATTTTTATTTTTTAGGTTGTCATAAAACAAACCTACAGGCAGACGAAAGTTCTGTGCTCCAATCTGTACTGTGCTGTATGTGTGCGTGTGTGTGTATGTGTGCGTGAGTGTGTGTGTGAGTGTGACCCATCAGGCCTGCTATCATGTTGCATTTTGCACATTGCAAAGCCCCACACACACACACACACACACACACACACACACACACACACACACACACACACACACTAATGTTGTCATTTCTAACATGTAGCAGATGACATAATATGTTGAGATATTATGTCATCGTTCATCATTTTGCATTAGCCTTGATGTAGTACATGTGTGTGTGAGGGTACTCATGTCAGCTGTGCTCTTGGGAAGGTGCATTAACATAACATTGATATGGGCCTTGTAAATTTACAGAGTATAATGTTTGTAGAGAAGAACATTTGTAATGGAAGCTATTGTGTGTGTGTGTGTGTGTGTGTGTGTGTGTGTGTGTGTGTGTGTGTGTGTGTGTATATATCTAAATCTGTAGAAGGTAAAACTATGTATTTTATATGCCCATACTTATCATGTTTAAGTTTAAGCCATCACATTTTTTTCAAAGCCACAGGGGTTTCGAGTTTATTTCTCCATAGCAACAGCTAGTAATGCCAACTGTGATGTCATCAGTGTCATGGCCATTGCTATTAAAGAGTTTATTTATAGATCTCACTAGACTGGGGTTATTTAACTGTGGTGGCAGGTGGGCAACATAAAACACAAACACACACACATGCTCGCACACACGCACGGGGCAGACGGACCAGTCAATCTAACCGTCTTATTAATGAAGGCCATAAATATATTAAATAAATGAAATAAAATAATAAATAAAATCCACTGGCGCTATGTGGGAATACATCCATGGATGGGACGCCAGTTCATGGAAGGGCTTTATGCACACACTCATTCACACCTAGTGGCAATTGAATGTACCCAGTCCACCTACTGGCATGTTTTTGGGAGGAAACTGGAGAACCCATATGAAACCCATGTAGACACGGGAAGAACATGCAAAACTCCCGAGACATTAACCTCAGACTCTAGAGCTGTGAGACACCAACACTAACACCATGCCACCTTAATACTTATTAATACTTCGTAATTGTTTGTATTTATTATATTAATTAAGTAGCTCATTGGGCCGTGGAAACATTGTAAAGAGCCTGTGGTTTTTTATCTAAATAGAACTGATAAACCATACTGTAAACTTCATGGTGTAGAACAGGAGTGTCAGACTGCAGTCCTAGACTTCCACAGCATTGCAGAGTTTAGCATTCTGCCTCATTTAACATACCTGATTCAGCTCATCGGTTAATGCGCAAGGCCTTCATGGTGTGTTACGCAAATCTCTGCAGTGTTGTGGCCCCTTCTGGACCTGACCTGGACCTGGATACTTATATACATGGTGTCCGAAAAGTCAGGAAAATACATATAATTCATTTTGTACTTATTATTTACAACATACTCTCTACATGTTCACTCTAAGCTTTTTCTCAGCTGCTGTATCATGTTTTTGCTGATTTTGCTCAACATATTCGGATCAACATATTTACTCAACATATTCCCAGTGATTTCTGACTTTCCTGGCACCCTGTATACTGTAAATCTGTGGTGGTCTGTGAAACCCCATCGCGTGTCTCTGTGGCTGAATTCAAGAACTGAAAAAAAAAAGTTTTTCTGCCTATAACATACTTTGACCCCTCAAGAACCTTAAGAAACCATAAATAAACCTTGCTATAGCTAATTATTTCCTCACACAATAAATGCCACACTTTGATCAAGTTGTTGGATAGCTACATGCTGTAGCTCAGTGGATATAATCCTAATCAATTCAGTTTGTAATCAGATACAGTATGTTAAAATGTCTGTGATGCTTCTGCAGATGGAATGGAATCTTAATGCAAGTTTCACTTTTATATAATATAACATTACTTATGTTGAGATACATCCATCCATCCATTTTCTGTACCACTTATCCTAGACAGGATCCTAGACAGATTCCCAGGAAACTCGGGGCACAAGGTGGGGACACCCTGGATGGAGTGCCAACCCATCGCAAGGCACAATCGCACACACTCACACACTTCACCCAATTTAGAGATGCCAATCAGCCTACAACGTATGTCTTTGGATTGGGAAGGAAACTGGAGTACCTGGAGGAAACCCCCAAAGCACAGGGAGAACATGCAAGCTCCGTGCACACAGGGTGGAGGCAGGAATCGAACCCCCAACCCTTGAGGTGTAGGCAAACATGCTAGGGTATTTCAAGGCTGCCAAACATAAGGTCCACCTATTACTGGCCATTTTATTTGCCATATAAGTGCAATATAGACGACAGTTAGTTCCGGTCCGCTAATTTGATTGGTCTAGCTGCGTCCCAAGAGTGCTTATATTTACTGTAACAGCAATGGGACGTTTCACTTTGTGTATCACTCCGCTCATCTGTGTTCACCACATAAATTTCCAGTTCTTAGTTCGAAAAGGTTAGTACAGTAGTGTGATCAGCATCATCAATGAACATGGCACTATGTTTTCATGTATATAACAGTACTATATTTTCATGAATATAACTTTTGATTTAAAATATGACAGCTTGTCAGATAAAGATGAAGAGGAAGAAGGGACGCCTATTTCACTGGAAGCACCTTTAACGGGAATGTACAAATCACTGTGAGCCAGCTAGCTGACGGGCTATATAGTGAGTGTAGCTTCATCAGGATCTATTTCTGCTAGCGGAACAAAAATAAATGAACTATATGGCCACACGGTGTCTGAAATGTCAGTTACTCGATATTAATTTCTTGTTTATAGAACTGCAGTGGTCAGTTACGGCACAGTTACTTTGTGCCTACAGCCGAATCACATCCGTGGCGATATTCGGTATATTCATATTTTGTAACCCCCCTACCTCATCCATCAACAGAAATAGACCACCACAAGACCACCACTGATCAAATATAATTTGTCTGGTGGACCCTTCTCAGCACTGCAGTGACGCTGACATACTGTAGTACTGTGTGTGTGGTGTTGGTGTGAGTGCAGCATTGTTGAGATTTTAAAACATCATAAAGTCCATTCTGGATTGTGAACAGTCTGCCAATTAGAAATCTCCAGCTAACAGCAGTGCTATGGCTCAGGAACTGACACTGATGAAGGCTAATAAAGTGACGTGTAAGAAAACCCAACACTGCTGTGCCTAATACACACCAGTGTCACCGAAAGTGGTCCACCACACAAATAAAATCCACTCAGTGGTGGTCTTTTTCCAATGAAAAAGCACGCCAAGAAACAGATGGGCTAAAGTCTGTAATATATGGTAATTTGACTTACTAAAATGTCCATTGAATGTAACTATAAGCTAGTTGTATCTAATAAACTGGCAACTCAGTGTATGTATTTATCTCATTTGTGCTTCTTCTGCACAGATCACAGTTTATAATCAATACCACACGTTTTAGCTTTATAAACCTAGATATAAATTACAGGAATAAATTCCTCCTGAGGCAATTTAGCTATCAGTGCAGATATATAATCAGCAACACTCCATATCCAGGACACATACCATGCTTTGTTTTAGAAAAGGAAGAGTGTTTGTGTGTGTGTGTGTGTGTGTGTGTGTGTGTGTGTGTGTGTGTGTGTGTGTGTGTGTGTGTGTGTGTGCGCACACTCTTTTGGGCTTTGTGTTGGAGAAAAAAATCAACAAGTCGATTCCTTAAACGCAGCCAGGATTTAATTAGCTTTCTTTCTTTTGGAGTGAATTACGGTTTGGCTCGGCTGTAGCCTGACTCTGGTTAGGTTCTGGTGTGTAAACTTGTTTCTCATATGAGCTTCTTTAGCAAAACATTCCAGCATTCTTAAATATTTAATTACAAATATCTTATTTATTTAATACAGATTTTTAGTCTGTCCCCGAGTTCCCTGGGATAGGTTCCAGGCTCCCCCGTGACCCTGTGTAGGATAAGCAGTATGGAAAACGGATGGATGGATTTTCCTTTGTTTGAATCTCTAAAAATATTGACGGTAATTTAAATGAATAATTTCTGAATAATATATTTATTTATTAATATTTATTCATTACTAAAAAGCTTTACGGAAGTAAGGGTTAAGATAACGTTTTTAAATGTAATAATAGGTCTCAAAATAAATAAGACACAAATCCAAAAACAAGTCACAGAAATATGACTTTAAGTAATTATAATAATTAAAAAATAATAAGGATGAAATAAAACTAAGTAATCCACAGTAAAGGTCTTTTTTTTTTTAAATTAAAATATTAAATCTGTAAATAACTCCACCTGTGATTTGTGTCCCTTTTTCTCCTGTGTGTATTACTGGAGTTGCATAACACTTTCACTCAGGGCCCCAATCAGTGCAGGTGGTGTGTCACAAATCCTCTCCACTTCATGATCATGTTCATGATCAGATATAAATCTCAAGATTACGAGGAGAGTCGTATCGGTTTTAGATCCTCTTTAGGAAATAAGATGTGCATGAAATATGATTGTGGTCGTTCGGCGTAATAAAATACGCCTACGGCCATGTTGGTCTGTATATTCTCAGGAAATCTTAAACAATACATCTAGAACTCCATAAAGGTACACAGGGTCTTCATGCAGCAGGACCTGCCTGTATCACTTCTACATGAAAATCACTCAACACTCGACGCAGCTTCAGATCATTCACAGTCAAATAGCGATCTGTCTATTTTTGCTGCACCATATACTATCTACATATTTTTTAAAAAAAACAAAGAAACAAACAAACAAAAAAAACCCTAATACCAATATACAGTACAACTCGTGATTTTTTCTTGTTTCTGAGGACATTCTCAAATGATTAATATTTTTTTTCTTTTTGAGGATAAAATTAGCTATACAAATTCATGAACCCCATAATTAAGAAAATCAAAATATTACTGTTTGGAAAAGCAAAAAAAAATCGAAGTTGTATTTCAGCTTCATTTTTCAGAAACAGCAGGATGTTCCATCCCAACTGAGAGCTTTTTCTACATGACTTACTCTCAGTAATGAGAGTCACACCAGGATACTGCTGTAGTAATGGACTGTAAAATGATGGTAGAATAATCGCAGTAATGTCACGATCTACCTGAGTGAATTAGTGTAAATGGACCAGCAATGCGATTAAAGGTTAGCTCAGCGGCTTAAATCATATCAGCTCACTTTATTGTATCTGTCACACAGGGCAAGCGAGTGCAAAAGTCTTTCAGCTCTTTGCTGAATGAACCCAGGAAGAGCACTTAGGTCTAGTTACTTACAGTATGTTCTTACTAGCGCAGCACAAATTTTACGGCTCTATTTTATATGCTATTGATACGGTTTTGATACGGTCCACTGCTAATGCTGGATAGCTGGTTAACATGAGCTAATCTGACAGGATTTTTAAATCATATTCATATGTTCATACCACATCTTTCCCCTGCAAATGCTAGATAGCTGGCTAACATGAGCTAACCTCCCTGCTGAAAAAAAAAAAAAAAAACCCAATAGAAACTCTCACAGAATTTGTAATGGTTATAATGGGAATTGTATTGGTTTTAATGGAAACTGTAATTGTCTCTGTGGGTCTCTAGTGGTAATTTATTGTCTTCTATTGGTGGCATGTTATGTCTATTGGATACCATTAAGGACCAATAACTGTAATGTTAATGGTTTTAATGGGTAGCTGATGGTTTGTAATGGCATTTGTAGTGGGAATCATTATTCTGTGATGTTTTTTATTGTTGTTGTTGTTGTTTTTTCAGCAGGGCTGACAGGATTTTTAAATATGTTCATATTTTTTGCTGCTAATGCTAGACAACTGGCTAAAATGAGCTAACTTGACAGGATGTTTAAATCATATTAATATGTTCATATTCCTCCACTGCTAATGCTAGACAGCTGACTAACATGAGCTAACCTGAAAGGATTTCTGACAGGATTTTTAAGTCATATTTTATTGATGTCAGTAATGTTCACTGCTAACAGTAACCAACAAATTAACACACTTTTTGAGAGGATTTAAAAATATTCCTAAATAGTTCTAATCTTCATTGCTAATGCTAGCTAGTGGATTAACCTACAGTAAGCTAACTAGACAGGAAATGTCTTTAAGTGTGCAAAAACAATAGCTGTGTTTGGTTGTTTAGGCCAGTAGTTCTCAAATTGGGGGTCCAGGAAACATAGCCAGGGGTTCTGTGGGTTTTTTGTTTGTTTGTTCGTTTTTTAGTTACAGTGTTGGCAACCATTATCAATCAGTATATCAAAGTGAGTGAGTATATTTATTATCATTGAGTTCTTATAGTTATTAGCCTATTTCACTGGTCACATGAGCAGGTTTAATCCAAACCTCAATAACTCAAAAACCAGTGGCCTATAAATGGTGTAAACTTGGACCTAATAACAATTAGAATGTAATTGTTTCCTGTGAGTGGAAAGTTCTGGGAAAAAAAAAAAATACTATGGCTCCAATAAATAGCCACAAGATGTCCATGAAATTTATATGAAAAGTTTGAGAACCCCAGGTTTAGCCAGAGGGCAGTTCTTGGTCATACTGAGTAACAAAGTCTTCCAGCTTCTTTGAACATAGACTGAAGTCTGGCTTGTGAGACTACTGGATCGCGTGGGACACAACTTTTCTACTGAACAAGGCAGGCAGTGCTTCCTCCTTGATTCGCTCCATTGAAACCCATGACATTTCAGATTTGCTAGTTTAATTACCTCACAGTTAGTGAAGAAATCAATGACTCCAGTAATCACGACAGCTGTGCGTGAAGCTGAAACGACACGTTCACGGAGGCACTTGACAAACGTGCTTCACGGTTAGTGCTTTATTTTAATAACCTCTTATTTCTGTGTATAAGAGTCACTACAGGAAAGTCACTTGGGAGTGTTGGTGTATTGTAGCTTTCATGGAGTGGCAGATTCAAAGAGTAGCAGAAAAAAAATCCAAGTACCTTTGGACAACCTATGTAATGCCTGCATTTAAACATAGCTAACATTGCCACTTTGTCTTTCGGGAAAGCCTCCAGATCACCTGCAACCCTGACCAGGATTGATCGGTTGATCGGTTTTGCACAGTACTGTATATATATATATATATATATATATATATATATATATATATATATATATATATATATATATATATATTTTTTTTTTTTCATTAGTTGTTATATTTTCATTCAGTAACAATTTTAAAAACTGTCAGTTGATTAATCAGTTATCAGCAGGTACTGCCCAACTTAGTTATCAGTATTGGTCGAACAAAGCTGTCGTGTATGAGAAAAAAAAAACATTAAATGAGTTAGGGAGTGACTGTGTCTGACTCTGAGAAATAAATAGTTCAGAGTTAGCCAGCCAAGGGGGATTAATCTGCCAACATTGGGGAAAACGTGCACCGAAGAACTGAAGCGCAGACAGAAAAAGAGTGCAGTTCAAAGTCTGAACTGTAGAGTAAAAAGCCTCATTCATCAAATTTTTAGAAGTCTGTGCCCAGATTTATCATTACCCTGTGAACAAATCTCATGATACCTCTGAAATTCGTTTGTTCTTTTAGTGTTGGCAAAACAGCTTACAGTGCCAAAAACGAGCCAAGAAGCAACGCTTCTCTGAGGAGCTTCATTAATTTCATTCATCTTCAGTAACCACTTTATCCTGGTCAGGGGCACAGGGGGTCCAGAGCTTATCCTGGGAACAATGCATGCAGTCCATCACAGGGTACCATGAGCACACACACACACACACACACACAGGCACATATATAGAAAATAAAGGTAGTGGTAGCTCAGTGGTTAAGGCATTGGGCTACTAATCGGAAGGTCATGAGGTCAAATCCCAGCACTGCCAAGCTGCCACTGTTGGGCCCTTGAGCAAGGCTCTTAACCCTCAATCACTCAGATAAATAAATGTAAGTTGCTCTGGATAAGGGCGTCTGCCAAATGCCATAAATGTAAATAAAACGACAAATAAGAAAAGACTGAAAGAAACAAAAGGAAAAAAGTTACAAAATTAAAGAAAGACTCTTTTTTCTAAAAAAATAAAGAAAGATTAAAAGAAGAAAAGAAAGATTGAAGACAAATGGGAAAAGATAAAAAGAAAGAAAACAAATGACAAAACAAGAAAGAGTGAAAGAAAGAAAAAAAGAAAAGAAAGTTAAAAGACATGGGAAAAGAGGAAGAAAGAAAACAAGTGGAAAAGAAAGAAATGAAAGAAAAACGGCAAATGAGAAAATAACAGAAAGAAGGCAGACAAAGGAGGTTGGAAAATGAAGAAATGAAGTGAGAAAATAAAGAAAGAAAGAAAGAAAACAGAAGACAAAAGAACAAAAGAAATATGGAAGACAAACAGGAAAAGAGAAAAAGAATGAAAGAAAACCACTGAGAAAAAAGAGAAAAAAGAAAGAAAGAAAACAGAAGACAAAAGAACAAAAGAAATATGGAAGACAAATGGGAAAAGAGAAAAAGGAAGAAAGAAAACAACTGAGAAAAGAAAGAAAGAGAGCGAAAGAAAGAAAGAAAGAAAGAAGACAAATGAAAAGAGAACAAAAGAAAGAAAAAAGGAGCCAAAAATAAATGATATGAGGATTTATACCAATCAACAGTGCTGCGTCCCAATTCGCCTACTATCCGTCCTGAATAGTATCCGAGATTATAATTAGTGTTTCCCAAATCATAATATGTTGAAACGAGTATCGCAAAGGTACCCGGATTGTGTGTGGATCCTTGGACGTCTTTTCAGCTAATATTACCCACAACTCCTTGCTTTGTGGAGGAACTTTGTGACGGTTTGCTTCACCGAATTCAACCTGCAAACTAGGGCTGGGCGGTATGATGGTATATACCGTTACCACAGAATAAAATGTCTACCGTTACAGATTTTTCTGTTCCGTGTATACAGAGAAATGTAAATAAGTTGGCGTGGTTAACTTTGTGTGTAGCGCTCCTGCACGTGAGAACGATCGAGAAGCTGTACATAAGAGTAGTTGTGAGAGGAAAAACGTGGAGAAAGAAGGTGAAGAAGTCCCGCAAACCAATCCTGAGCAGGAGGAGGAACTTGTTATGAAAAGAGGCGCGACATCGGTGGTATGGAGGTGGTTCGGGTTTACAAAATCTGACAAAGAGCAGAAAAATGTTATTTGCAAACTGTGTCGCGCGAATGTTCCCGCTAGCAGCGGTAGCACAAGTAACCTGTTTTATCACCTTAAAATGAAGCATGTCAAAGCATACAATTGATTTACACTTGATTTACCAGAATGACTATTTTTTTACGTGATATATATCGTTACCATGAAATAAAATTACTCATTCTGTGAAATAGATTTTTGGTCATACCGCCCACTCCTACTGCAAACATGGCGGACGAGTGTAACGTCAGTGATGCGTATTGTAGAGAGGTGTAAATAAAATGTGGAAAAAGAAATCAAAGAAATGGTAAATTAAATTATACAGTATAAATTATATAAGGAATAATGAATGAAGAAAAGCTGAAATGCAGTGAGGAGTTTGTTTACGGTGACAGTGTGCGTAACTAAGCAACAACGTTCTCTTCCGTTACATGACGTGTTAGTATGTCCCAGTACTTGTGTACTCTTTTGCTACACACTCAAAAGTATGTGCGTTTTTCTTCAGAAAAAGAGTACATACTTTTAGTGCATAGTATGAGTAGGCGAATTGGGACACAGCACAGTATTCATTACAGCTAGCTCCACCCAGTACTTGCTCGTTTGCAGAGAAGTACTCACTCTGAAGCAGGAACCAAAACCATCCTTGCTTTCTTCAGTAGAAACTCGCTGAAGGTGTTGAGGTCATGTGACATCAGAATAATTTTTTAGCTTCGTGTGAACTTAATCTGCCCTCGGCTGCCAGCAAAATCTGTACAATTGTATTTTGGTTTGCAAAAAGAAAAATGGTGCACTTTAAAAAAAAAAAAATCTATAGTATCATCATGAATTTTACACCTCTGTCACTGATGTTTTGAAGAACCCCACAAATACCATGACACATAAATGACTCATTTACACAAAGCACACTAAACACACTTGTGCCTATCTGAAATGCTATAATCAGTCTCTATCTGTGCGAGTCCCTACGCTGCTGCTGTGTGTATATGTGTGTGTCTTGCAAACATCCATCATGGTCCACTGAAAAGTAGTAAAGAGTGTGTTTAATCATACTTACCAACCAAAGAGAGAGAAAAAAAGTAAACAAAATTTATCTTCATTTGCCTGGATACAAACAGAAGTGTATTAAGTCAAGGCATGATGAGAATTTAAAACAACATTTTATTAAGTTATTACTCTGTGGTACACTGTTTTACTTTATTTATATATATATATATATATATATATATATATATATATATATATATATATATATATTTTTTTTTTAATAAAAGGAAACAACAACTGTTGCAGCATTTTAGACAGTTTCTGGCTCTGTTCCATATGCTAACATTCATGTCAAGGTAGCATTCATACTAGCAACGTGGCATTCAGATGCTAATAAAATAATGTAATAAAGCTCTTACTATTTGTAACGATGAGGCCATACTGTATGTGTATTACAGTGTTTCTGTGTTCTCTGTCAGGTTTAGCTTAGTGTGCTCACTCACAGTGGTGAATCAGCACCTTTAGAATTTTCTATATTTCTGCATAAATATGACCTAAAACATCATCAGATTTTCACACACGTCCTAAAAGTAGACAAAGAGAAACCAATTAAACAAATGAGACAAAAATATTATACTTTGTCATTTATTTATTGAGGAAAATGATCCAGTATTACATATCTGTGAGTGGCAAAAGTATGTGAACGTCTAGGGTTAGCAGTTAATTTGAAGGTGAAATCAGAGTCAGGTGTTTTTAATCACTGGGACGACAATCAGGTGTGAGTGAGTGTCCTGTTTTATTTAACGAATAGGGATCTATCAGAGTCTGAACTTCACAACACATGTTTGTGGAAGTGTATCATAGCACAAACAAAGGAGATTTCTGAGAACCTCAGCAAAAGTGTTGTTGATGGACATCAGGCTGGAAAAGGTTACAAAACTGTCTCTAAAGAGTTTGGACTCCACCAATCCACAGTCAGACAGATTGTGTACAAATGGAGAAATTTGAAGACTATTGTTACCCTCCCCAGGAGTGGTCGACCAACAAAGATCACTCCAAGAGCAAGACGTGTAATAGACTGCGAGGTCACAAAGGAACCCAGGGTAAGCTAAGCAACTAAAGGCCTCTCTCACATTGGCTAATGTTAATGTTCATGACTCCACCAAAAAGAACATTGCTACCCGTCTGCAGTTTGCTAAATATCACGTGGACAAGCCAGAAGGCTCTTGGAAAAATGTTTTGTGGACAGATGAGACCAAAATAGAATTTTTTTATTTAAATGAGAAGCGTTATGTTTAGAGAAAGTAAAACACTGCATTCCTGCATAAGAACCTTATCCCATCTGTGAAACATGGTGGTGGTAGCATCATGGTTTGGGCCTGTTTTGCTGCATCTGGGCCAGGACGGCTTGCCATCATTGATGGAACAATGAATTCTGAATTATACCAGCTAATTCTAAATGAAAATGTCAGGTCATCTGTTCATGAACTGAATCTCAAAAGAAAGTGGATCATGCAGCAAGATAACGACCCTAAGCACACGAGTCGTTCGACCAAAGAATGGATAAAGAAGAATAAAGTTCATGTTTTGGAATGGCCAAGTCAAACCTTAGTCCAATATAATTTTACAGGGTTCACAAACTTTCAAGCACCACTTTACTTAGAGAGCTAATCATGTATGCTAACCACTAATTAGCCTATTAGCAGGCAGGCTTTTAGTGTTACCCTGTATTTGAGTTGCAGTTAGCCACATTAGCATTCTAATAAGAACCCTAACAGAAAAAGTCTCAGTCTCTCTCTCTCTCTCTCTCTCTCTCTCTCTCTCTCTCTCTCTCTCTCTCTCTCATATGCAAGCACGTATGAACACACACACACGCACACACAATTTTAGTTTCACTGGGACAGGTACTTCCCTGTAAGCTCTGTAATTGACTGCAAGTTAATTGCTGTGTTAGACAGTGATTACAGGGCCTTGTCCAATTTTTCCGAGGTAATTACAGGATTTCAAGGTATGACAGGTTGAGTTAAAAGTCCATAAAATTTAAGAAAAAATACACATTTATTAAAATGTACAGCAGTTGTCTGAAAACACCCCTTGTTCACTATGCTCTGTTTTGGGGGAGCTGTCGTGTCCAAAAGCATTAAAGTCCCCATGAAATCAAAATTGCCATTGTGTAGCTTTTAGTATGAATGTGTCAGCCTTAAGGTTATCTATAAGCTAATGTGCTCCAAAACAATGACAAAATTTGCATTTAGAAGATATATGCATTCAAAATTTACAGTCTCTCTCTACCGCCAATGCGGATCAACTGTTTTGATGACAGCATTCTGCACTTCAGCTTCTCATCAGATTTTCTGTCCAATCAAATGCTGTTTAGAATCTGAAGTGTCCCGCCCCCAACATTATAAAGATCACCTTTCTGAAGTTGCTGTTGTTGAGCAAGAGAAATCATATCAGCAAGCATGGGTGGTAAATGTGTCTTTGGCTGTTTGAACGTGTGTATGTGCCGGGGACGTGAGGTAAGCTAAATGATATTGGCCATTTAAAAAAGGGGGAGGAGCCACTTGATATGTCCCACCTTTTCTTCCTGTTTCAGTGGAAATTATTTCAACATATAGAATAACACTGCGTGTTTCAAGGTACTTTACGGGGACTTTAATGGCATTAAGAAAGTCCCACTATGCACTGTAACAGGTTGGTGTCCGACCAATTTAATACGCTATGGATTGGGACGTGTTCATAATGAACTAATGATGATGAGGCGTTTGTGCTGGTGTTTATTTGGCCTATATAGTGAATAAGGTGTGTTGTTTTAGGCAGTATTGTGATTAAGAACACCCTTACCTGGTAGAAGTGACTTATAGCCTTATAAAACAGTGACAAAAACAATATGATAAAATCCAGTTTCCAGAAATAATTTCATAACTGTTCATAATATTTGCTATCCATGTATTGCTTATGTTTTCTAAGCAACATATTTTGCAAAGATTAGGGTATTCTATGGACAGAACAATGGCTTAAGTGTAAGAGTTTTATTGGTTTATTTTATTGGTTTACTTGGCTCATTGATACAACACTTCAATTATTGTGACGTGTTCATGTGTGCGTGCATCAAGGATTTTACAGCTACTCTGAATGCAGCTCAGCCAATCAGATTTCAGAAACTATCCGTTTATAATCTACATTCGTGAACCCTATAGGTTAGAGCTAACACTCTAATCTAACGTACAAGGTTTATAGGAGTCTATTTTCCTGATCGTGCAAAACATGCAAAAACAAGGCGTACGATTGGCAAGCTGAATATCTTTGGAATCCTGGTGACTATTGGCTGTAACATAGAGTGGTAACACGGTGCAGGTGGTAATATAATATCCTGCTTGCTAACATATTATCTAGCACGGTATTAATATTATCCATTTATTTGAGTTCCAGTTAGCTATAGTAGCTGTGACTTTTTATTGTGACCTTTTTCATAATGACATACGATTCCTTTTCATATCAATTCTTAGTGGCATTAAAGAGAAATGTGCAGACGGTCAACGAGAAATACATGTCCAGTTTATTTACCACCTCTGAATGGAGACCCCGGTGTTGGCACTTTGTAACAGAGGTGTTCCATTAAGTTTCCTGACACGGGAAAGTCTTCAGGACAGAGGATTTTGTGCTTCCAGGCTTCTTTCTAACGTGACAAGCAGCAATGTTTTGTCTTAATAACTTCAAGAAAAAGGAAAAATGAGAGGCTGGTGACGTAACACCGGCTGCTATAGATGTTCTAAAGTAATAACGGGAAGTAACTTGTTTCACAATATTAAATAAACAATGGATATATAATTTTTTAATAAATAAAAAGATTGTAATTGCTGGCAAATTGCTGTGGTAACAGGAATAAAACACTTTGGCACACACAGTTAACCCCGTCATGAATTATTTTTCTATAACAGCACACCCTATCATGTTTTATTCCTCACTTACAAGCATCTGAGATAAGAGCCGGTCTGGGGGAGTAGGGTTGGGTGACAAAATGCCAAAAATATCACAATATTGAAGGCATTTCTGCGATACATGGTATGCATCACAAAATATACGTTTCAGAACTAATTGCCAGCAAAACAGTCATGCTGCATTAATAATAAACTTTAAAAAATTTGTCTGGTACTTTTTTATTCAATGTGTAAAAAAATAAATGAACACTGAAAAAATATGTAAAGATTTTGCAATATGAAAGATTCACACTGTAGAAAATGATCAAATCTACTTCCAGAGTTTGTAGTTGTTATTTAAAAATGTATAAAATGCTATCATGATACCCATGACATCTCAAAACCTGTACTGTCACATAATTTATCATAATATTGATATTATATCGTCATATCGCCCATCCCTACTGGAGAGGTCAGCAGCAGATACATAGAGCGAATGACCTCTGCAAAATCACAGATGATCCGGTTGCTGTTGCTGTTGGTGTCATTAACACAATAAGCTGCGATATAAAACATCTCTTAAAGAATGATAGAGGAGTGTCACTGCTAGAATGAGTCCAATCTCAGTAGACTTTTGGACCGTACTATACATTTCTTTCCTTAGCATCTCCATCGTGTTTCTCTCTCTCTCTCTTTCCTAAACCCATGCCTCACTCTTCGACAGGCCTAATGAACATTTATGAGCTCCTTTAGATATTTTTCCACTTAATTTAACATTATTTTTTGCTGAAGGTGAATCCAAGCTCCATGTCTGCCAGTGGAGCGTCTCAGTTCTTGGCTTGATGCGATGGTATTGAACATTCAGCTGGCTGTAATCCTGCTAAAGATTTTTTAATGCCTGTTGTTCATGCAGTAAATCCTTCTAAGCACCGTGAAATTAACCCTTCATTGGATTATCGTTTCAGATGAATTAATTGTTTAGAAATGACGTTGAATTATCTGAATGTGTTTGATAAAAATGCACTTGTATCCTCTTGAGACCTAAACTATTATAATCTTAGTACATTTTATGTACTGTATAGTTACTATACTGCTACTTCTTCTTCTATTTCTGACCAATCCGCAGCTCATAATTTCACACTCCTTACTTCCATTTTTTACTTTCTTAATAATTCTTCATTCTTCTCACTAACGTTCTTCCTCTCTATTTTTCTAACTATTCATCTTAGTGGACTACGGCTTCTTTTAGGCTTTGTTTACAAGTCAGAAAGTGCATTGATATATACGTTGCTGGTTTGTATCCATCATGTTTGCAACGTGAAATGTAATTTGTGCTCACCTGATAGACCTGCTCACATGCTAACACTGTGCCAAAGTGAGGCTCACTGTAAGCCTCCCTCATATATTTTTAAATGACTCAAGCCTTGCTCAGAACTTTTCTCCTATTGGCTATTGCATGCCACAGCCAATAGTTCCTTCACTGTTCCATCAAAAGCCCGATAGCAGATGAGTAATTTTTTACACATGAACATGAACATACATGAACATGTTGTTCTCATTTAAATCAGCAGTGTGTTAGTAGTTTTTTTTTATACAGTATGTACGGAATAAAACACTTAAGGTCGTGCTGTTATAGGAAAACAGTCAACGGCAAGGTGATATAGTTACTTTAGTATTTTATCAGTTTACAGTTACAGTACAGTTTTATACAGTTACATTTACTCAAGTTAGTTTCTGTTCACTTAGTTTATAGCAGCTACACCAGTTTATCACTCTTGAAGGGAATAAGACAAAAAAGTACATGGAGCATCCACCATACTAGTCTGCTGTTACTATAGAAATGATTATGTATTAGAACCAGTGCATTTACCTTATAGACAGTACTATTTTCAGAGCTGCTGTTACAGAAAATTAATCAACACCTACTGACCAATCAGAATCAAGAATTAAATAGTGCTGTGGTGTAAGTTTTGATAATCAGCATGCTTGAAAGGCATATACTGATGCTATTCTTCCAGATCCCAAATGTGACTAACTTTGCTTCACCGTTTATGAAGCCATCACAATATTTGTCAGAGTGACAGTTCTGTCTGCCATTATTTTCAAACTTTCACAGTCCAGTGAGCAGAGTTATGGGATTGCCTTCTGTGAGAAATGCTCTGTCCGGACATACTTTGTCCCTGTGCTCAGAAAGGCTGTCAATCCAAGGCTGTATTTTAAGCAATGATCACAGAACGTTGTCCGTTTTCCCACTAAGCCACCCACCACCTAAGCCCTGAAAGAGTTCAAGGAATACCCTGATATACACTCCGTATTGATTTGTTCAGATCGCACTGTTCTCAAACTTTTTGCTCGATTTCTTTGCACCATATAGCATGATGTGAATGTATAAAACCATTTCCATTGACAGCTCCATTATCTCCTGTCAATCACCTAGACCTTCGTTTTTCACTCTCCTCAAAACACCACACATTTAATTAAAAGCTAAGGAAGTATGTAGGGGGTTATTTAGAGAAAACCCTGAAGGATTTTATTTGAGGCCTTGACCACAAAATAATCACTCATGTGATAGCAATTCCCAGATTACATTGCAGTAGTTTAATGTGAATACAAGGATGGCACATGGCTGATACAGTGAATGCACTGTGGACTGATAATGGTGAGACTTTTTTTTTTTATATGTTGCCTATATAGTGAATAGCAAAACCTAGATGTTACTTTGAGTTAAGGGTATACTCACACTAGGCGATCTGTACTGTGCCCGAGCACGTTTGACCCCCAAAGTCCAGTCCGTTTGACTAGTGTGATCGCTTTGTACCTTTAAGCGGGCCCGGGCACGGAACTCGAAACATGACCTCAATGATGTGACTGTTCCATTTGAGAATATTTGGGTTTATAACGGGTCTGGTTCTCACCTTATTGATGAACGGGAATTGTAGTCGGCGAGTAAAGCTGCAAATTCCTCACTCAACGTCAGCTGCCTCCGTAAAAATCTTCCGATACGTGATAAATCGATTAGGCAATCTGTGAGATGGCCGTGAGAGCATGTGAGAGGGCCGTGTGTCACCGTGCCCCAAACGACTCCAAATAAGCCACAAAGTAAGTAACGCTACAATGATGTGTTGTGCGAGAGCGCTTTTCTTCCTGTTTTCTTCAAAACAAAAAGTCGCTCGTAATGGTCAACCGGGCCTAGTGTGAGTACGCCCTAAGATTGACGTTTCTACAGCATTGCGTTCATGGTTGGGGTAACTTTCCAGAGGTGAATGACACTCTGAGGATGTTTGCGAAGATGTCTGCTCACTGTGCAGCATTCAGATGTAAGGATCACTGACATCTCAAAGGAAGAGCACTTAAACAGTGCTGTGGTATAAACCAGAGTAATCTGCCAATGCTAATTTTATTTAACAGAACAGCTGAATGTAATAAGAGTTACAGCCAATTTTTTAACACCTTCCTATAGACTTTTGGTTTATGAGTGTTTCTCACCCCTGCTAATTTGGCCGGATCATTCATATATGAAAGTAGTAGGTAGCAGCTAGGTTTCTTATATATATGGTGAATAGGGTGTGTGGTTTTGGACACACTCCTTCTAAACTGATTTTCCTGGAAATCTGTCCAATATATACTGTATGTACTGTATATTATGAATAGCCTAAAGGAAAATGTTGATTATACCGAGATACGTTAAAACATGAACCATAGTAAGCGTTCTAGTATGATTATGATTTTAATACTCATGCTTATGTATTCCCTTTTCTTCACCTTTGTATTAAATCTGGACTTGGTGCAGATTTGATGAGGTGACCTCATTGTTTTTATACTGCCTTAAAAGGGATTTCTGATTCACCAACACACTCAGAGCTGGATGGCGAGATGAAAGAGGAGCTGGATGTCGCAGAGCTCTCCTTTGTGTTTGTAATATATTCAGCTCTTCTAGAATATATATATCTTCTATATATATATATATATATATATATATATATATATATATATATATATATATATATATATATATATATATATATATATATATATATATATATATATATATATATATAAAGAAGTGCATTCGTGATTAGCATTACAATTCTCTTTATCATTGTGTTGTAGATTTTGCTAGTTTGGCCAAAATATCCCACACTACCTGTATATTTTGTTTTTACACAAATATAATTGGTCAAGATATGGTTTGTGTCAGAAGTCCACTTTTTGTGATTTATCTCATAATAGTATGATGCATGAGGAAAATGTATTCCATTAGTAAATTGAAAATTAAAGTGCAATTGATGCAGTACAGAAAGGAATAATGATGTCACAGCATTCCTTGCAACTCTGGCATTTGTGTATGTGTCTATCTGCCTGCCTGTCTGTCTGTCTGTCTGTCTGTCTGTCTGTGCTGTGCGTTCCCACATCCTGCATTTTGCATCTGGACTAAATGGAACAAAAAGCACTTACAAGCCACAGACAACAAGATTTTTCAGAGCACTCAGTGCAAATACATCCATTAAATCGACAGATGGAAGTTATATTGGGGATAGATCTGTAGGTATACTGGATAAAATACATCTGTAACAAACACTACCACACACTAGTACACTCAGAACCACAAGAAAACATTCTCCTGATCGTAAATAAGGAAGGATTGATGCTGCTCTACCTGCTGTGTAAAAATGTTATGGTATGGGTAGGGGGTGGAGTTATCACGAGGGGGAGGGGTTAGTGTTTGTCAGCTCCATGTGAAGCAAAAACAACAGACTGAGCTGACAAAGTCAAGTTATAAGTAATGAAGCCTGTGTGTGTGTGACAGACAAGTAAGTCACTTTACCCTTTGCATGTCCTATTCTGAACCGCACAAAGATGATTATGAAAAGTGATTAGGCAGCCACTCAAGCTAAAATACTTCATCACATTGCATGAATGATCAGGCAGAATAACGTAGCTATTAAGCTGCAGACATCATCTGCTAAGATTTGCATAAATGTATTCTCCAAGCCTTAAAGGGTATTTTCTCGAATAACTTTTTAAGCTTTCCTTTACAGGGAGCAGTTTGGCCCAAAATGAAATGTACACAATGTTCTTCTTATAACAAATGTAGTTTATCGGCCAAGACATATTTGGTGCCTGATGTTTGCCTTCTTGAGCTTTGGAATGAAGGTATGAGTCTAATGTAGCTAATAAGTAATGGATGACGGTTTCATAAAAGATGAAATATCTGCACACATCAGTATTCAGACGTAACTACAGACGTAAGTGCTATTCAGAAGTTCAAGAGTTCCACACATGGGGCGGCGTTTGCCTAAAACAAAGGTCATTACATGAGATGCTGACTTTGGACTTGAAGCCGTTTTTCTTGCGCAACATCGGCTCAAGCGAGGAGCAGTAGTAAGTCCGGGACCACTGTCTGACAGTTTAATGTAAACGTTATATGTAATGCTGAAATTCATGTTTTGGGCTGTAAAGACAGTAAAAAAACTATGGAATGCCATTTGTGGCATAACTCTGTTAATTAACTATAACAATATTAACACTATTAATTAATTATAATTATTAATTATTTAAGAGAATTTTCCATGAAAAGTTGGACATCAGATGAGACAGCACCTCGTCTCAGCAAAATAAAAAAAATAATAATAATAAATAAATAATATATATATATTATATATATATATATATATATATATATATATATATATATATATATATATATATATATATATATATATATATATATATATATATATATAAATTAACTTAAAATGAGCTGTTAGCAAAACAGATGAGTGTTTGGTGTCAGCTTATCCTTCAAACCATTTGCAAATTTTCTTTACAACTGAGCACATCAAATCAACCAAAACTTTTTATTAGACTTTATTTTTATGCCTTATTTTTTGTTTTTATTTGGCATTAATTTTAATTTGACCTTGATTTAATACCTTGTGTCTTAATTAAGTGTGCACAGCTAACTCACCACACAATATATATATATATATATATATATATATATATATATATATATATATATATATATATATATATATATATATATATATATATATAAAAGAAAAATAATAGGGTGCACCGGATCATGTTTGGATGTTTGGATCATGCAAATTTGCCATGATTAATGTGTTAATTATGACTAGGATTATGGATGAAGGAAGACATTGACAATATGATGTTGTATGATTCATTTTTATTTTTCATTTTTTGAATCTCTTACTTTTATTTTATATTGCTTTGCATGTGACAGTCTGCATTTTCTTTTCCTCATTTTTTTCAAGATTAATGGTAAGTGCTTGTGTCTAAAGGTGGTGGTCTATGCACTATTGAAAACTCCTCTTGGAAGCTTCTACTGAAACAAAATCTGGCAGCCTTGGAGGCATGAACTACATGCAGGTTATCAGAACATGGCTGCATGAAGTATATATGAACCTTTCATCAGTTGTAGAAATCACATAAAGCTAATTTCATGTAAACTGAAGAACTCCTTTAATTGAATTTGTTTAGTGAGGGATTTTAGTGGTAGTGGCATGGTGTCATATTTATGTACACTTCATCAACTTTGCTTCTTTATTTAATTAACTTTGCTGATTACCATGCGAATAGATGTAGGAAAGGACTGTGGGATTTTGTGCTGGTCATTTTCTCAGTAACGTGAACAAGTTGCATAATTAACCCATTTTTGGTGACGTTGAATGTTTTTTTAAAAATTATTTATAATTATGTTGGTTATTTTGGTGTGTTGTTCCACTAATGTGAAGGAGCTATGAGAACCCTATTCAAATTACATTGTAGAGGTAGCCAGCTTATTTAATACCTCATTTTATAGCGTAATAGTAGCCAAAGGCCCGTTCACACCAAGAACGATAACTATAACGATACCTATATTAGTGTCCACACCAACGCACAATATCATTCTAAGCTCGCTCTGCAGTTCTGTCGTCTGCCACTTTAAATGCTCGAGCTCTTTAAAGCAGGATGGATTCTGATTGGCTGTCAATGTTTTTATTGTTCATTAGCTGGAAAAAAAATCGTTCTGAAAATGATTCCAACGATATCGTTTCTCTGTGCCGTTATCGTTATAGTTGTGGTGTGGATTCTGCTATTCTTTTATAATTAGAACGATTTTTAGAATGATATCTTTATCATTATTGTTATAGTTATCTTCCTTGGTGTGAACGGGCCTTAACTCCTTAGTTAGCTAGGCACATTTAGATACTTCTTGTTGTAACCTTAGCTATACTTAATATTTTACAATGCTATGTTGTAAAACATGAAACAATATACTCCAATCACAGCCCATCACTGTAATGCTAGCTAGCTTATTTAACACAAGCTTTAGCTAGCTAGCTTATTTAACACAAGCTTTAGCTAGCTAGCTTATTTAACACAAGCTTAAAAGTTAACACGAGCTAGATAGCTTTAGCCTTTAAAAAAAATTTTTTTTTTTCAAAAGCTAATAAATAATCATTTCAGTATCCATTCATTTAAAGTATGTAGTGACATCAGGGTGGACCAGCTCAGCAAAAAGACCGCCATGCTTTTCTCTCATGTTTTCACTCCATGTCGGCCATTTTGAAAACGTCAGACCACACTGCCATCTGATGGCTTGGTCCCAGGCTGCGAAGCGTCAAGTGTCGGAAGTGTTCAGCGTTCCACGCTTCATTTTTTGGCAGTACTACAACGTTGTTATGTTATTGATAGTGCACTACATCTCACTAAACTCCCCATGTGTGAACACACTACTTGCAATTAAAGTGACTAGTGCGCTAAGGACATGCTCCACTTTTGTACTCAAGTGCCTGGGGATTGTGTGACTGGACCCTTTTTCAACAGCCTTGGCTCCAAAAGCTTCTAACCATTCCTCAACTCCAGTGACTTTAGAAGAGTTTATGCAAGACTTTGTCTTTTACAAGTTTATAAATCACTGATTTCTTAAAGCATTAAAAAGTGTCCTCAAAGCAGTTTCTTGCATATTTTCCCCTGAGATTAATATTTGTGGAGAGATTTTAGTGTTGTGTAATTACTGTAATACACTGTATTTGGTAACACTTTACAATAAGAGTCCATGAATAATCATGCACTAATACCTGAATTAATACTTACTTAAATATGAACTAAGGATGATTTAAAAATCAAATGGATGGAGAATCATGCAAAACGGGCTGAGATGAAATTATTAGTGTGCCATTTTTACGCTTGATAAGGAGGATCAGTGCAAATTATGAAAGTAACCCAGCGCCATCCAATGATGTTTGTGTAACCAGCACTTACTTCATATTCTTTCTTATAGAGCATGATTGATTTAGTTTAGCCCTACATGTTAATTAATACATTGACTAACAAACATGTACTAATGTACTTAAGGTGGTCGTTATTCACGCATGAATTCATAAGACTCACATCGTAGTTAAGGTTAGCTCTTCATTAGTTCATGATTAGTACGTGCCTTAAATCATTAGTTCATATTTAAGTATTAATTCATTCAGGTATTAGTGCATGATTATTCATGTACTGTTATTGTAAATAATTACCCTGTATTTTGTTTACTTACTGTAAACTGCGTTAACGCTTTATGGTTTAGTTGTTTTTGAGTTAGCCTGTCTCTTTTGCTAGCAGGTTTGTTTGCTAGTTTGTTAGAGGAACACTTTTGGGATGAAGTATATTAAAAAAAAGGTGTGTTGCGGGGAGGGGCATTGGTTTGTCATCGTTCAGCTCATTTCAGTGCTTACAACGATGTCTCTTATTGTTTTTACGACTACGTAGTACGTTAGGACAATCAAACACAATTATTATACAGGTGTGTATCAATCTAGTAGCTCATCTCTGACGGTTTATACATTACCATTAACAATCAAAGTGATTATGAATAAAAAAAAAAATTTAAAAAAACATCCTACCTCTGTGTCCCTTTGCTACATTCTCTGACTCTGTTGCTTCCGACACTGATTTGCATTCAATTTTGCATTGACAAAAGTTGTGGTTAAAAGAGGATGTCCTATGAAAACAGCATTATACACTAAAATCAAGAGTCATTCTGGTTAGTTAGGTATGTGAGTCCTATTAGACATGCACTCATAATTTGTATGATATTCAGCGCATGCAATATTGTTATCATGTATGTTAAAAATGTGGTCACTTTCCTGTGTTCCAGCTGGGATTGAGGTGGAGGTAAAAATCTAGGTAGGAGTAGGGCAGTGAGATAGTCAGACCCATTTGGAAGGACCGCTGTCTCTGTTTTGGACAGAACTGATGTGTCATTATCAGCGAAGACAATCCAGTAATTCCGTTCACTAAATAAGAGTAGGTTTGAAACCGACAAAACTTATGATCATAATATCATGCTGTTATAAATGCATAATACAATTGTCAGTTATTGTGATATTAAAATTTCATATCAATGTGTGTGTGTGTGTGTATGTGTGTGTGTGTGTGTTGGGGGGGTGGGGTGTGTGTATGTATAATGCTGCATACACTACACTGCATACTAATATTGGCACTCTTGGTACATATGAGCAAAGAAGGCTGTGAAAAATAGCTTTTATTGTTTAACGTTTTGATCTTTTGTTAAAAAAATTCACAAAAATACTCTGCTCTCATGGATATCAAACAATTGCAAACAAAACACAGGTTTATCAAAAAAAAAATCTTTGTTAAATATAGGAGTGCAACAATTATTGGCACCCTTTTAGTCAATACTTTGTGCTACCTCCCTTTGCCAAGATAACAGCTCTGAGTCTTCTCCTATAATGCCTGATGAGGTTGGAGAATACATGGCAAGGGAGCTGAGACCATTCCTCCATACAGAATCTCTCCAGATCCCTCAAATTTCGAGGTCCACGCTGGTAAACTCTCCTCTTCAGTTCACCCCACAGGTTTTCTATGGGTTTCAAGTCAGGGAACTGGGATGACCATGGCAGGACCTTGATTTTGTGGTCAGTGAACCATTTTTGTGTTGATTTTGATGTATGTTTTGGATCACTGTCCTGCTGGAAGATCCAACCACGGCCCATTTTAAGCTTTCTGGCAGAGGCAATCAGGTTTTCATTTAATATCTGTTGATATTTGAGTCCATGATGCCATGTATCCTAACAAAATGTCCAGGTCCTCTGGCAGAAAAACCGCCCCAAAACATTAAAGAGCCACCACCATATTTAACCGTGGGCATGAGGTACTTTTCCATATGGCTACCTCTCTGTGTGCGCCAAAACCACCTCTGGTATTTATTCCCTAAAAGCTTTATTTTGGTTTCATCTGACCATAGAACCCGATCCCAGTTGAAGTTCCAGTAGTTTCTGGCAAACTGAAGATGCTTGAGTTTGTTTTTGGATGAGATTAGAGGCTTTTTTTCTTGAAACCCTTCCAAACAACTTGTGGTGATGTAGGTGACTTCGGATCGTAGTTTTGGAGACTTTCTGGAGACACACGTCCAATTCCAGGTTGATTCATAACATTTCCAGTTGACAGTTCCACCCTGATGGTGGAAATGGGCATTTTCAATGCTTGTGCTATTTTCTTATAGCCACTTCCTATTTTGTGAAGCTAAACAACCTTTTGCTGCACATCACAGCTATATTCCTTGGTCTTACCCATTGTTATGAATGACTAAGGGAATTTGGCCTATGTGTTACCTCATATTTATACCTCTGTAAAACAGGAAGTCATGGTCACCTACACCATACACGTAGTCACCCAGGAGTATTAAAAAATGTAAAATATCAATGGGAATATACTTCAAATATATTTTTCTCATATGAATTGATAGGGGTGCCAATAAATGTTGCACACATATTTAACAAAGATATTTTTTGGATAAACCTGTGTTGTGTTTGCAATTGTGTAATATCCATGAGAGCAGAGTATTTCTGTGAATCTTTTGAACAAAATATCAAAAGGTTAAACAATAAAGACAATTTTTCACAGCCTTCTTTGCTCATATTTACCAAGCATGCCAATATTAGTGGAGGACACTGTATGTCTATATTTCAAGATTTAAACTGTATAAAAAAGTAAATTGAGAATTGAAAGAAGCAAGCTGCGAGTCTAATGCATCCATTACTGAGGCACTGTGCCCGAACATTTCCTCCAATATCAACCCACAAAACAGGGCAGGGCTGCTAGAACTTATTAGGCGCTCATTACCCAATGCCGATGTCATGTCACATTACCCACTATGCATCTACAAAATAGGATGGAAAGTTCTTTTAAGCTAATGAGGGGCTGTGTGAAGCCGTGTCCCATCGCTATGACAGATGCACTGTAGTAGACTTGTGATTCTCTTACTCAGCCAATAAAGCCCATTCTGTTTACTCATAATACTTGTCATTTCACAATACTCATAATACACCTGCAACAAACAAGTGGTGTGGTATCATTAGCCTAAAGGAAGCACGCACTTGTATACTTTATGTTTATAGTAAAATACTAGTTTCATTGTTCCGTGTAACTCATTCAGAACAGTATTTATTAAAACCAGAAGTAAATAGGTGCAGAGTAAAATGATTTCTGGTTGTTTACCACAGAAGCACCGGCATCATTATCGTAAGGTATGGTAGTCGGAGTCCAGAAATTATAGTCATGAAACATATCAAGGTACAAGGTAGAGATAGACAGGGTTATTACAGGCATATCCAAATCAATAAGTCAATCAGTCCCTCCAGGATTTTTTGATTTTGCGATTGCAGAAGTTAATGCAAAATCAAGGAAACTCCGCAATATTCGTAGGCGCTTGCAAATTTTTTTCAAAATTACTGCAGATTTTCCGCAGATTTGGGCCAAGACTCGTCATGTGACGTCATCACAACACGCGTTCAGCCAAAGCCCCACATCAGTGCTGAGAGCAGGAATTTGTGACAATTACTGTATAACCTTCACTTGCAATTAAAATACTGTTCACTTCATCCTTGTCAATGCTGCCAAGTTTAAACTTCAAGATGTGTTCAGAATTGTTGGAAAACAGTCAGCAACGAAGGATTCTGAGCTGAATAAATGATAGAATTTTATCATAGAAGAATTCATTAAGCTTAAGGTAACATTAACTGGATAGGTACAAACATTAGTAAAAATTTCATCACTGATAGTATTCTTTTGCTAATGTTAACTAGCTCTGTTTCTAATGAATAGAGAGCTGAGTTAGCACTCATAGTAAGAAGGATGAGTGTTTTTTTGTTTGTGAAAATTTAGCTAACAGTGAGGTGGTTATCAGAACTAGATGCTACCATTCAATGAGGGGAAAGGAACAGCTCCACAAACTTGAGGTTGGCTTGTGAGTCTGTCGAATTAGCTTTGTTCAAATTACGAACCATTTCAACTCACTGCGGTTGTTGTTGATGTACAGTGGTGTGTGATAGCTTGTGAACCCTTTAGAACTTTCTGTATTTCTGCATAAATATGACCTAAGACATCATCAGATTTTCACCCAAGTCCTAAAAGTAGACAGCCACTGTAGCTGAAGTATAGTTGTCCTCTGAAGGCTACTTCTGGTAGCGAAAACTAGGAAGTGTGATATATTTTCAGATTAAAGTACGTTAAATATAAATATGAAAACAAGAAAACATAATGATAAACTGATCTCAGCTGATCTTTTTTCTTCCTTCCTTACCAATTTTCTGTTTTGTTTTCCCCTTTCAGTTTCCTTTTGTGAACTCCTCATGTCATTTCATAAAACAAGGCTACTAGTATTAATACCCACTATACATTTGCCATGTCAAATTGCTCATACTGCATCGTCCAACCAAAAGAGAGGAAGCTCTTAGTTCAGTCTAGTTGGTGTATTAGCGTACCATTAGACTAAAAGAAGCCAGGGTAATTGCTATTCGTGCAGGTTGCATTTCGACACTGATAAATTACAATTTTCTGATCATTTCAGTATTTAAATAAACTAATCTCAGCGTTTGTTATTGGTAACTAACTGCGCTTTATTTTTATTATTTTTTAAAAATATATTTGTATGTGTGCTTTGTTACCATTTCATCTCATTAAAGAGGGCATGACTGCTAATATCATTACCTACAGTGCAATTCAGTCACACTACCCATGATGCATCTGTCTTCATAAGGAGACAGGGATTTGTCTTCATAAAGAGTGTTTTCACTCTGAGCTTATTGATGTCTTATTTGTGATGTTTTTATTCATTGTGAGTGTATCAAAAAGTGCTATGCATCATAATAATTAGTATTACTATTGATTGTTATTATTAAGTGCAAGCGGGCTTACCAGGGCTGGTGTGTGTGTGTGTGTGCACGTCTATGCACTGAAATATATGCGTCAGCTGCAGTGACTCAAGAGCAAAAAATAGCAAGCGGATTATGAAAGGATTTTAATAAGAATGCACTACGTAATTGCACAACACTTCTTTATCACATGGTAGTGTTCAAAGTGTGTGTGTGGGGGCGGGAGTGGGGGGCACAACTCAATATAGAATAAGCCACTTCTAGTATTTTAGTAGTTTCAGTGTTCTTAGCCATTTTAAACTTATTCAGCAGTGGAAAATCAGATAGTAATATCACACATTGGGACTCATTTATCAGTCATTTAGTGAAGTTGTGTGTGAATGTTGTTGTAGGCACAAAACACAAACTATAATATTACAGTAATTTGCCCGTAATAACACAATGACAATCAATATATGTATCAGCCATAACATTAAAACCACCTTCCCAAAATCGTGTGATTCCTGACTATATATTATATACACTGACTATATAGCATTTAAGGCACATAAGCCAGTCCCTCCAGGATTTCGCGATTTTGTGATCGCAGAAATTAACACGAAATCACGGGGGAGCTTGCAATTTTTCAAAATTACCGCAGATTTTCACCAAGACGCATCATGTGACGTCATTACAACACGCATTCGGCCACAGCCCTCTTCGATTCATGTGCGTCGAACATGAGTACAGCTAAAAGGTCTCATTTACCAAAAAACATCACTTTGAATGGGCGTGCAAAACAACTCCATGCAATTGCAATTTCGCCAAGTCAAGTAGTTATCCGCAAAAGAAGCCCAAAAAAATTGCATCACAGATTTTGAAAAAAGCCGCAGCAGGATCAAGCATTTTTTGCCGCAACAATCACAAAGAAACCCTCTGAACTCCTGTACAGACTGATCAAACAGGACTGTTTTGAAAAAAACAACTCCTCATTATATAATTTAAAAATGAACTCATGCACGTTTGTACGACAGCCTGCATGTCAAGACCAGCGCTGCTGTACTGCAACGATGCATCATGTGATGTCAGCCTGTCAACAATGGCCGAGCTGTTGATAACTCTGAGAACAAAGAGCTGTATTATAACCAGCGTAGCACTTACTAATAATGTGGATTTTATGGGAGACTGTCTGTGTGTCAGTAGTGAGGTGGACAAAAACAAGCAAGCGGCACTTTAGTAGGAAAGCCAGTGCAAGCTTATGGATTCACATGATTTCAACTCCATTAGTCATATAACAGACAATAATAAAATGCACAAAATATAATAATGTTGCAGCAATTTGTCATTGTCATTGCAGTAGCACTGTGAATTGCACAGCTTGAGCTCTGGTATAGGAAGAGGTATAGCTGCATTTTTATGTAGGTAGTATCAGTGTTATTTATTCTGTTTGCATAGGAGAAGGATGACAAATTAATTGCTGCTGCTTGTGGAGTCTTTGTCACCTAATAGCAAACATACACTTACCATCCACTTTATTAGGAGCACATGTACACTTACACATTTCTGCAATTATCCATGTCACAGCAGCATAATGTATAATGCAATCCAGATACAGGTCTATAGTTAATGTTCACATCGAACATCAGAATGGGAAAAAAAAGTGATCTCAATGACTTTGACTGTGGCATGGTTGTTAGTGAAAGACGGTTTAGTATTTCAGAAACTGCTGATATTCTGGGATTTTCACCCACAAGACTGTATATAGTTTATACAGAATGGGGTGAAAAACAACAACAACAAAAAAACATCCAGTGATGGGCAGTTCTGTGGGTGGAAACGCCTTGTTGTTGTGAGAGGTCAGAGGAGAAAGGTCAGACTGCTTTCAGCTGACAGGAAGGCTGTGGTAAGTCAAGTGACCACACTTTACAACCGTGGTGAGCAGAAAAGCATCTCAGAATACACAGCATGCCAAACCTTGAAAAGGATGCTGAAGGCTACAGCAGCAGAAGACCACATCAGGTTCCACTCCTTTCAGACTTAATAACAGGATTCTAAGGCTACAGATTTTTTTTTACTCACATTTTTCCCTAATTCTGATGTTTGATGTAAACTTTAATTAAAGCTCTTGACCTGTATTTGCATTGTACAATGCATTGTGCATTGGAGAAAAATGTTGAGGTGTAGAAAAAAAAAAACACGTTGGCAAATATTTCACAACTTTGTGGTGGTTTACAGCCATTCCATACCCCAGAGAGAGCCATGTTTATAGTTATCAATGACTTATTTACTTCGGCTCCCTCTGGGATTCTCGACATTCTCATTTTATTAGACTTGAGCAGAGCCTTTCACACAGTGTGCCACTCTAATCCGTGGACTGAGCTTTGTCGGCACCACACGGGGTTGGATTACTTCTTATCTAAATGACAGTACACATTTCATCACTCTGTCTGGCTCCGGCTGCACAATCTCCAATGTTACACAAGGGGGATCCTCAAGGCTCAGTTCTTGGTCCACTGATTTTGTCATTTATATACTCCCTCTCAGATATGTCTGACACTGGCTTGTTTATTGGAAATTAAGACCAGGATGACAAACATTTTCATCCAGTTCAACAGACTGAGATCTTGTTTCTTGGATTACAAAAACAACAACCCTGTAACCACTGAAATTGATGACATGTCTGTTTCTCTTTCTTTTTCTTATTGCAAGCCATTTCAGTCATCCTTCATAGTACAAACCTTCAACTTTTCGTCTCTGAAACACTTCAAAGCTCAAACACTTGTCTGTTTGACTCTGCTTCTGAATCCCTCTTCAGTGTCTTTGTCTCTAGCTGCTTGGATTACTGTAATTCCCTCCTCAGTGGTACCAGTCTCTCAATAAACTTCAAAATTCTGGCACTCCGTTTCTCACCAAGCGCTCAGTTGGAAAAGTTTCACTTGACAGCCTTCATCATCTCTATAAAAACCATAGCAGAACTGTTCTCCTTACATACAGAGCCTTTAATCTCACTCATTGTGATGTTCCTCCATACCAATACACAAGGGGATCCTTAAGGCTCAGTTTTTGGTCCACTGATTTAGTGATTGATATACTACATACCTGGCTCGTTTACTGTTCCTCTCCGTAGCTTTGGGTGCCTTCTCAAGAGTGGGTTTACAACTTTGGAACACTTCATCCTCAATACTGTCCATCTGTCAAACTAATACCTGTTTTCCAGTTTCAGCTACCCTACCCTTAACTTCTCTACTAGACGTTCTGCATCGGGACTGGGCTCCTATGGGAACTAACAAAACAGTTGCAAGCAGGTTTTATTCTCATGCAGATGGAAGCATTATATCGATATTTTGGGAAATATCATCAGCCAATTTGATTAAAATAAATAAATAAATATGCAAACAAAAATAATAAATGCAGGAGCTGGTAGGAGTGACATAGAAAAAGCAATTCACATTAACATATCTACTGTGAGGTGTGTTTTTTTTTTTTTTTTTTTTTTTGGTGGATATATCTTAATAATATCTTCTGTTATTATTGTTACTCTAAAATGTCTTTTGGTTATTGAAATGCACTATAGAAATTAGTGTGGCACAGAGGAACAGAAGGTACACATTACAGATCTAGGGTCCCCGGTTCAATCCTGGGTTTGGTTTACTGTGTGTGCATGGTGTCTCTATTTCTGCATTGGTTTCTTCTGGGTTCTTGGGTTTCCGCTCACTGTCCAAAAGCATGCAGTTATGTCCCGTGTGTGTGTGTGTGAATGGTGTCTTGCAGTAGACTGGTATCCCATCTGGGGTGAATTTTCCTGCCTTGTGCCCAGTTTTTCTGGGATAAACTCTGGACCACGAAAATTGTGACCAAGATAAAGCAGTTCCTTATGATGAATGAATGAAGGAATGATATAAATTAAATGTATTTGTATTAACATTAGTATTAGTAACATTTGTATTAACATGTTATTCAGTGTAGCAGGATAATGTTATTATAGTACTATTATAACTATATTATAAACTATAGAATTATTCTGATAGGAATACATTCACGCAAATGAACATTTATACTAAATATTAAACTAGTAACATGATGAAACAATGCACATTATACCGTGGTCTGTCTGAATACTCGATTCTGATTGGCTGGAAGGTGTGCGTTTCATATAGAGGTAGTTCCAGTCAGTTTAATCACCGTTCTAAAGTAATGCGCTGCCTATAAACAACTGTAAACATAGGAAGGTTATTATTGTTAACAAAAACTCATGAAAACCAAAAAGTATTGGTGAAAAAAACATTTTTGTTAACTGAAATAAAAAGAGTTTCCAAAGTAACTATAACGTCCAACTACAATACGAATGAAAACTAAATAGAATTTCAGGGAATAATACTTTTGTTTTTGTATTTTAAAAGTTGGCTGGTCTGACTTAAGAACAGAGGTTGATTGGATTGGATCCATCAATGTTGCCAAATCATAAATGACCAGTAGGTGGCAGAGTAATGTGTAGTAATGTGTTAGCACAGCCTCCACAGAACCCCCCACCCTCCAACCCCCACCCCACCAGACCCCACCACCAGCAAGAGCCCCCCTCCGTTGCAGAGGTCGGTATCACCCAAGTTGGTAACAGCAAATGTTAATAGGTATGAAAAGTCAGAGCCCAATTTGGGATTTTTTTGAGTATGAATACCATGATATTACAAACTAAAACGATTCTACAACTAAATACAAACTAAAGTAATGATTTTCGAAAGATAAAAATGAGACCAGAACTATTTATGCACCATTAAAACTAACTGAACGAAACTGAACTTGAAACCAAAATACAAAATGAAATAAAAATAAAAAGTAGCAATATTTTTTAAAACTACAATAACCCTCAACCATAGTAACTACAGTTAAACTCAGCCTCATCATTAGTAGACGCAGTACAGACACAGGTAATTCACACACGCACAATCTCTCTCTCTCTCTCTCTCTCTCTCTAATTATTCATTGTAATTCAATCAAATAAATGTAATCTTATCACTACTAAATGCACTACTTTATCTCTGTGTATGATTTAGAGCAGGCAGAGTACTAGATCTAATGACCCAGATATAAAATAACTAACAAAAATTAACCATTATTTTTATCCATTTAGTCAAATTTTGCACTGCAAACATCAATGACAGCTTTAACTTGTCGATGCTGGCAAGTGGCCATGGTATAAGTGGGATAATCCATACATAACTGTTTTGTAATGACAAAGATAATTATGCTCAATTCTGAAATCCATGCGAAATACTTATGAGAAACTGTCCATACTTTAATATTTGATATTCGAAATTGATAATTGCAATCTATCTATCTATGAAATTGAAATCTATCATGTCGCACTACCAAGAAATTGACTGGTCGAAACTCACAGTGCAGCTAATTCAAATCAGGGACAAGTGAGATGTTGAGAAGACTACTGATCTTTAAAACATCAGTAATCACAGCACTGGAGTGAGCAGTTAATTAAAACCTGGTGGGTCGTGTATATATATGCATATGTGTGTGTGTGTGTGTGTGTGTGTGTGTGTGTGTGGGAGAGAGCAGGAGGAGAAAAGGACAGGCAGCTGTGTATTGACTGGATGAGAGCCGAGGTGAGGTTTACAACCCCGGTCAATTTTCAATCTGTTTAATCCACCATGTTTTAACGTGATTGATTTCCACCTGTTGTTTTTATGGTTATGAGTGACCCACCTTCTCACCAATCCTCGCCCCAAAACACACACGCACATGCCTCTGTTTCTGAATATGCAATTCTATGTTTGTAAAAAAAAAATCATCTACGGTAGCAAGACAGAGAAAGAGAGAGACACTCATTTTCCTCTTAGCGCATTCGGCGCCTGTTCAGGATACGTGTATGCGTGTATACGTGTGTGTGTGTGTGTGTGTGTGTGTGTGTGAGAGAGAGAGAGAGATAGACACAGAGACTGCATATCTTCTTATATCCTTATAACAAGATTTTTGATGCATTATAAACTTCCTTCCACTCGCTCAGACATCACACTGTGTAAGTGTAGTCAGGTGGAGTCCTTACTTTCTTGCACACACACGCAGCACTCACACACTTAAACACACATATACACAAGGATTAAAGTTAGCAGGATGTTGATTATTTTGCATAACATTACCGTATATGGATATCATTATGTTAATTCGCATAATGTAGCAAGAAAGCATGAGGTTAGGAGTCATAACAGGCAAAACAGAAGACTCTCAGCGTAATACTGATTAGCATAATGTTAATATTTGTGTCACATCAATTATTTGCAGATAATGTAAATGCGGATAAACGATAAATTGCTAGCAATACATTCTTACACAATATAATACGCATAAAACGCTTTTTTCTCTTGTAACTCTGACCCGTTTTAGCGTTGTACTAAAAAGCAGATCAGTACTAAACTGATTTTTTCCAACAGCTTTATGCCTCTGGTTGAAATCCCTTTTTTAAATATATTATAGAGATGATTTTCAGGTCATTTTGAGCTTGAGAGTATCAAAGTGACATAACAGGATCTTCCTGAAGGCAGATGTGTGTGCGCAGGTGGGAGTGAAAATGAGAGCTAGAGGGAATGAGACGCCGTTACGATCACATTTCTGCTTTGCATTTTCAAACACCAGCCAAGAACCCTTTTCTTTCACCTTGTTCCTCTCAGCTCTATATGACCTCACCATCATCTCTGTATCAGAAAGAGACTCAGTGTAAGACTCTGAGATGCTGTCCTCGATTGTTCTGATAATTACAATATAAAGACTAAATCCTAAACTCTTCATTCTTGAACTCTTGTACCCCTGACACTCTTGGCTCTAATGTGGTCTGTATTCAGGGCTGGTTGTATAGGGCACTGCTTAGGACAATGGCATAGTGAATTTGGCCCATGTTGTGCTTTCTTTTTTGCCAGACTGCTTAGTGAGCTGGCCTAGAACAGGCATTTTCACTCACTGACTGATTGACTGACATATTGACTGATCGACTGATTGACTGATTGATTGAGCCTCTCTGTTGAAACATAAATGAGTTGCTTGGTACAGTAGGAAGGAGTGTACACTTATAACATGGAACAGCAGTCCATCAATAAACTAAAAAAAAACAAAAACAATTGACAAACCCCACCTTTTGCGCTACAATAATTCTTCCTCGCCTCCTGTGCTAGTATTTGCTAATAGCTAGCGCCTATTAACAAATGACTTTTCTTATGTAATGCGACTCGAATCATTTGACAAAAGTGTGTTTCTATAGATTTGTGTTACACTCAAAAAATGATTTCTTGCCTCTTGTTCAGTTTAATTGATTAGAATGAGTAGCACGATTTTTGAGCATTTTGTCACAACTTAATTTCACTGTGTTCAATCCACCTAATATATTTAAAACTTAAGTTTACTTAATTTATTTGTGTTAAAACGACATGAATCATTTTTGTTGACATAACTAACTGGGCAGTGGATCTGAAGTTCCCAGCATGCTTTGCAAGGGACTGCATTAGGAGAGTAAATTTGAGGGATTAAGTGTTATTTGATGTGTTTTTCAGTAAAGGGAAAGACATGTTAGTGTTTAATGTTCAGTTATGTTGGACATTTGAAGGAGTTTCTGTAATGTTTTTGAATTTTGTGGTTACCATGGTGCTGAAGACTGGCGCTTGTGCTTAGGCTGTGGGCGCTCGGTGATCTGTACTAATGTCAGTACCGACACCAGTCTTTTCTTATTTGTTTGTTATATACATTGTGTATAATGATGAATGAAACTGCTTGTTTAAACATAACAAAATGAATTAAACCTCAGTAAATTAATAAAAAAAAATAATTAAATTGGACCAACATAAGAAGATTTAGTTTGACAAATGTAATAAAGTTAATTAAACATACTGGAGTAAATTAATTTGACCTAAACCAACTAAATTGTGTTGACCCAACTAAACGGATTCATTTTGAATGAACTAAATTAAATTGTGTGTAAAAACTTTCTTCAATTGAATTAAGTAAGAGTAATGAATTCATTTCAGTTTTCAGTCAATTCAATTCAGTTCACTCATGAACTCCTTCTGAATAATATAGGTTTGTCACAAGGCGAACACCAGAACTCTTCTAGCCTTGATTTTTTCCAGCTTGCTAGCATGGCTGCTGCTAAACTGATGAAAAGCCCTAACGTTCCAAATAATAAATTAAATAATAAATGTGATGACTTAATAATTCTCAAAGATTCAGTTATGGAAACTGTTTGGAAAGGCTAGTTTTCACCTTCGCTGTGATGTGGTTACATCAAACTGTCAGACAGTGGCTTACCGTGCAAGAAAAATGGGCTTAAATGCAAGGTCAAAAGCGCTCATAATTAAGACATGGACTCTGTCCCTACGTAGACAAATCCCATAAGTGTCTAAATAGCTCATAAGTCTGTCGTTACATCTGAGGTCTGAATACGGACATAATTCAACTCTGAATATGGCCCTATGTGAGTGAGTGAGTTAATTTTACAATGGTAGGGGGAAAAAACAAGTGTGTTACAGCTACAGTACCTTAACGTATGCTAGCTAGCGAAGCTTCCCTGTCTTGGTGCTGGATAGCATGCTAATGTTTTAAAAGCTGTTACTGTTAGCACTGTGTAAGCACATGAGTGTATGTTTCTTTTACAATTAGTCTTTCATCTCATTACTGCTTGATTACTGACCTGTAGGTTTGAGCTAAGCTGTAGTCTAAGCTATTTTTCTCGCTTGCTAATATTACACAGCAATGCTGCCGATGTTACCTAAACTTAGCTAGCTATTAATTAGTGGATGATTGGTTTCACAGTCCCAATGTGAAGATACTGAAAACGAAAAACCATTGGTAGTATTAACATTTTCTAAACTGCCAACCAAACTTTCTTGATTTCTGCCCTAAATACTTAGGAACCTATTTTGTGAAGGGTTTTTGTGCAATCCTGAGCATTTGAGCATGGCATAAAGCTCTCTGGTCTAATCTGTTGGCTAGCAGTGTGCTAGATTGTGCACATAATTCTCCACTGTAGGGAATAAAGAGGAGGGTGGCATTTGGAACATGGCCCAGGAAACTAAAGCACTGGAAGCAGTGCTTAATCACACACAGGGGTTCGCACACACTTGTATTCTATCTTGTTACTGTCAGGCACAGAATCATCGATGTAATATGATTTATAGGTTTTGATGTGGAGTCACTGTAATGTTCCTAATGTGAGCCTGAGGCGTGCTGGAACCCATTTCTGAAGATGGACGAACAATTCTGTTTCGGCGCCTGTCAGCTGTTTGACCTTTCGGAGAGGAATCTGTGTGCAGCAGTTAAAGCTTTACGGGTGGCTTTACCAGAGAGGATCTTAGGGCTTACGAAGGTGAAGTGAAAGACGGTGGTGTTAAAAGTTCCGTGCGTGACTCAGTGAATTTGGATTGAAGTTTAACTTTGGCCTTACTGCTTTAGGAGTGCACTGACATTATCTTAATGCTCAAAAGCTGAAAAAGGGGTGTGACGATGTATTGGTGTGACGGTACACAGTAGACGTTTTTCTATATTGGTTACCATTTTTGAAAAAAATCATTATTAAACCATCACACATTGGTAAGGAATACTGAAATAGTTATAATTAATAACATTATGCTATAATGATATGCTGTGAACCTTGAAAGATGTGAGCATTGCTGGGTTTTCTACGCTGTTTTGATAAGCTGTGATAGGTGTGATCCTCTCAATAGTATTCCAGTACATTCCTTTAATAACTGATGCTGCTGTGTTATATGGCATTTAATGTCATAAACAGATACCTTGTTCTTTTATTGCTTTTATTTCAGCGGTTATGTGGTTAGTGTCGTGAGAATTGTGTTCACGGCTTACAAAATGCTGCTCCATTAAGCCCGTGCGGTTTTATTAAATCCATAAAGTTTATTTTACGTCTTTCAGGCTTGAAGGTCATCATGTCATCACATAGATTTATGTTAGCGTTAGATAATACAGTCAGTGTTTATATTGGTATAGTTTATAGGAGTGACTGTTCGACGCACACGCATTGCTGTGTCGAGATTTGTTTAATCTCCTCACAAAGCACTGTTAAAATAACGTTTTTAACGGCACCTGCTCTGTTGGATGAGTATACAGTTACAACTGGATCCTTCACTGTCAGTGTTTATAGTCAGATAGTATTAGGAGTGACTTATTAAGGTATCCAGATTTCTGTTGATGTAATGCTTTATATTAATGTTTTGCAATCCATATTAGGTAAAGTGCTTAGGGAAACTGATTAGTGTTGAAAATCCACCAGTGAACACCAGAGAACCCGGAGGACACCTACGTGTTTATGGGGAGAACATGTGAAATGGTTCTGTGAGGAACTCCAGTGACCTGCTGCACCTCTAGAATAAAACATCTATATAAGTACTGTATATACAAATTGCATAGTATGACTGGTGACCAGTGATTCAGATGAATTGATTCAGTAGACAGGTAGTTAGAAAGAATCAAATCAGTGAGTTATAAAGTACTTTGGTATTGAAGTTACATATATTATTAAGATGGCATTGGAAAAATTGCCAAGTATCACCAATTTGCACTTTCTAACAAATGTTACAGTTGCAGTCGCAGTTGCACGCTCACACACTAACAGCAGCCTTTTGCATGTAAAGCATTTTATGATGCTATTATGTATTATAACCGTCGCATGAACAGATAGTCAAAGGCATGTGCACTCATACACAAAATAGGACTTGAATTAGGTTCTGAGTTAGTGATTTGAAGGTTGTGTGTTTAAATCCCAGGACTGCCAGAGAGCCATCAAGCAAGACCCTTAACTGCTCAGCTGTGTGCTTGGATTGTAGCCTGTGTCAATTGTAGGTTTCTTTTCAAGTTCCTCTGTTTTTTCTATGGTTGTCCCGGTGTTGTGAACGATGTCTTGAATGTCCATTTGGCCTAGGGCATGTAAGTAAGAGCTACTAGTCATAAATAGCGCAGTAGGTATGTTTGTTTAATATGGAGAATAGCCAAAAACAGTGATAAAAAAAGTAAAATAGCATGAAATCCAGCTCACAAATATTTGTAACTTGCATGTAACACGCCACGCAGAAAAGCAAACCTTTATCGCATTTCTCTTATGTCACTTGATGTCTACAATGAAAAACATTTACAGTCTGTTTACATTCTTTTCATTAGTGACATGAACAAACATTCCATACCGAAAAGCAAAACCTTCATTGCATTGCTCTTATGTAACTTTATCTTTTTTGAAGAACCCTGTGAAACCCTGTGTGACGTGAAGGCAATTCCCCAAATTCATCAGTACGTTATGCCACACTGAAATGCAATCACTGTCCAATCACAGCTCTAAGCCATACTCGGGGGCTTGGTTGTAATCGATGACAAGGAGTATTAGATAATGATTTAGTGCTCGTCAGGGTGATGAAAGGAAACTAACAGATCAGTACCAGCAGATTATCCACAATACAGTTCACATGTTTTCCCACCTCATTAAAATTCTACAGTCTACCTAGCAGATTACTGCATGTTGCAAAGTACTAAAGGGGCTTACATTAATTATTGGTATGCCTCTGTCTCATAAAATGGCATAAGTGGAGCTATCACAGTTTAAATGTTTTCAGTTATGGTATGGCATGGTATGGTATGTGATTTCCACATGTATTCAACTTGAGGTTTTATATTTTGAATTCTTAAGATTAATAAAAGAATGGTTAGTGCCTAAATACTCAGCCTTGATGTGATTTTATCATGATCTCCAAGCATGTTTCAGTTGCATCGGTATAAGCACTAAAGAAGTGCCCTTCTAATTAGTGTAAACTCCAGGAGGGTTAATGATCGGAAGCCTGATTTGGTGTTTTTTTCTGTTCTTAACATGTGTTTAGTATTCTATTCGCACACACAAAGGGCACATCCTTATCTCAGGGCACGGCTGCATGAACCCTGTCTGTTCATTACAGATAATCCAGCAAAGCATTATGGGAAAAGATAAGTGGGATAGCATTGTCTGCCCTGTCTATGTGTTTCAATACAATTCCATTAAAAAGTCCATGAGTCAGGAAAAATACAGATTGAAGGACATTTTCCAAGAAAGGGAAAGAACACAATGTCCTTCACTCATGTCAGGCTGTCAGAATCCACAACTATTTCATCAGTTTTCATCTTTCTTTACTAATATAGGTCTATATTGGCTGGTATAAGGTCCTATGGGCTGAAAACAATAGGGATTTTGATATACTGCATTAAAAAGGGTGTACTAATAGGGTCAGTATCAGTTGCTAACCACATCAGATGGGAAGATATTTTGTCTTTAAATTGTCTTTGGTGCATTGCTGCTTCTCAGTTCTCTGTGTGTAGCTTATGACGAATTCCTCCTCTTGTGTTGTTTCATTTTGAGTACATGTCATGTGGTTACGTTTGTTTTGTGTTTATGTGCTTTTGTTTTGGTTTTGGTCCATGTTATCTTTGGTTTTCTGACCTAATGTGTTCAGCTGTTTCGTGTTTCACTTAGTTGTACCATGTCAGTTAGATTAGTTTGTCTAGATCTATACTCCTGTTCCTTTGCCTCATTGCAAACTATTTTGCCTGCATATTTGGACATTATAATGCTTTATAATACAGTACAGTACAGGCAGGCTAACTGCTGAACCTCAGCCTGGTATCATTTTGTTCTGTGCTCAAATTGCGCAATTGTGTATAGACTTGTGCTTACTGTTGCCATTGAAACAGAAGGCATTGTCACTGTCATGTAGCAATATCTTAAAACTCAACACTTGATACAAAGGTACTTGCACGGAAACATTTGCAATGTTTTTCTAAAGGCAGTACACGACACCATGTTGCCAACAGTTCCTAAACCCAAGAAGTTGTTTAGAGAACATGGAATAATTTGTCACTGGGTAACAGAATGAGTATTCGTTGACTATACCAGCTGTTTCTCATCAAATTAATTACAAAAAAACTTCACCATGCTACACTTGAATGAATTCACACTTTGAAACCTTCAGAATGTAAGCAGGGACCCACTGGTTAAAGGAATCTAATTATATTTTTGAGTGTTGTTGATGAAGCTTTACACACTCTTGGTGCCTCTCAGGAGATTCATGAGAAACCTCCAGGGATACTTTTCCAACAGTCTGGAAGAAGTCTCCTCATGCTGAGGACTCATTGGCAGCTTTTTCTTCACTCTCCATTTAGGAGTCCTCCCAAACCACCTCTATTTGCCGTTCTCACATTTCCGTTTTCGTTAAAGTAGAAGCGTAATGAGTTGCAATGTGAAACCTACATTTAGGCTGTAAACAATGGCACTGCCTTCAGTGCAGAAGCCATCTCTTTATGGTTGTTAAGAAGGTACAGAGGTGTAAATCAGGCACGCTACACATGACTTTTTCATTTGAGTTTACGGGTAACCTTGAAGGCTGTTACTTTATCAGCTTATTTAGTGTTAGTGGGATTGTAACTGTAGTGCAATTTACCTTGATGGCATTCCTGTAATCTGATGCAGTTTCATTTTCAAAATATTGGATAAAGCTGTTTAGAAGTGTAAACACATACAAAATTTCAAAACTCAAACATTTCATTCATTCATCTTCAGTAACCACATTATCCTGGTCAGTATTGAGGTGCATCCACAAGGCAGGAATACACCCTTGAGGGGACACCAAGGGGCAGTTTCAAGTATCCAACCAACCTAATGCAATGTTGTTGGGAGGTTGGAGGACACTGGAACACCTGGAGAAAACCCACATGGACTGGGGGAAATCATACAAAACTCCACATAGACAGTATGTGAGTAAGCTGAGCAAAAGATTGACCTGCTGATCGACCTGCTGTGAGGTGGAACCCAATCTGTATTTGGATTTGTTTTGTTCTTTCAGCTCCTCCTCCTCCTTCTCCTTTCCTACATGAAAGCTGAAACTATTTCTTAACAATCTGGGAAATTGGTCTACCTGAAATAGACTGTATGAAGTTCAAATGAAATAGACTGAACAGGAAATTAGTTCAGCTATATTGTTCTGGCTGCCAAGGGTATGTACATTCCAATTGAATCATCTGTCCCCTATTAGTCCTGCCTACTTTGTGCTACAGCTACAATCCCTGACAGGGGTGACTTTATGTAGCCAGTTTTTACCCTCTGCTGATAATGTCTCTGGTCACGAAGCATGTCGTTTATACCTACGATAAAAGGCAACAAGCCTTGAGCTGACATTTTGGCTATGAACTCAAGTGTTCTCTCAAGTGTTTAAATGCAAGCTGAATCTAGCATTAGATTTATATACCAGTTTTTTGTGCTGCACTGTACTGTGTTTTACTCAGTTTAGTCACCATTTTCCTACCCGTTCACGTCCCTGATTCTAGAAAGATTGTCTAGCCTCCATGCAAGCCAATTAATATGCCTAGTCAAAATAGTTCTGACTACTGACATCCAAACCGCATCCTTGGTTCATGTGCGTAGTGCAACAGGTGGTGGGATTTGGAAAAGAGTAGCAACATTGAGATGCTTCTATTGTCATACTAGAAATGGATGAACCAATTGGAGTGTGTTATGTTTTAACCAAAATATCAACAGTTGTGTGAACATCAAAAACGGAGAAGGGTTTTTTCTTTCTCTGGTTGTTGGATGGGAGAAGAAAAGTAACGTCAACAGCCTACTTAACCAACTTGTCCACCAGACAATCTAGAGATTTGTCCACCCCTGTTTATCTCCTTCACTTTTTCTTATCCCTCAAAAAATTCAAATGAAATTAATGTAGACTGATATATACCATCTCGGACCTGGATGTGTGCACTGATCAATGTTTTGCACTCAACGGAAATTACAATTATCACCCTGTAGAACCTCGCGTCATTGAGCCGCTCGAACAACCTTCACAGGAACAATGACTTAATTTCCAACCTAAATTGGTCACTCGTAACATTTTGCTCTTAATTTGCTCGTGCAGCGTAGCATTATTCACAATTAATAAGTTTTTCAAAATTTGCCGGTTCCAATATCACGTCACTGTCTTGTACACTATTAACAAACACAGTATTGATGCTAAAAGTGGCTAGTGCACCACAGAAGCGTGTCAGGAAGAAGCCTAAAAAAGAGACCCAACATTACATCCGAATAGTCCTTGGCTCCAGTTTGTTCTAACAGGGCTCGTTGCCAGCAGTCGTCTTCTTATTGACTTTTCTTGTTATCTTTTTCTCCCTCTAAACGCTCTTATAAAAGGATGCAATGAACTTGGCAGCTTTTTATTTTCGCACTAGTATCACAAGCAGACTGGAGTGTCTGTCCCTCAATCTACCTCCATCTCTTATTTACACTCCTACCTGTCCACAGTGCATCATTTTATGGGAAAATTGTTGTAGCACTTTTTGCAGTGGAAAAAAGCAATTATCTGTAATGTTTTGCCATTTGAATTCAGTGGATTTGTTGATACTTCAAAGACACCGCTCCCTCACCCCAACAACAACAACAACAACAAAAAAAACTAGAATGGATTATTTTTTGACAGAAAAAAAGAAGTGCAAATTATTATCCATAATTAAATATATATAAAAAAAACTCCTAAAAGCTGAAGGAAAAGCAAGACAGTCGCAGAGACGTCTAATTGAGAATGTCACATTAAAATTGGAGTGTCACGTAATGTCATGTGAGTGCTTCATTTCTGCTCTTCTGTCTGAAAAATTAAGGTTAGTTGTCACAGACAAACGATGAAGACATATAATCTCTGTAGACATTTCTGTCACCCTTATCAGTACACTCTTTACATGAAATTTTGGGGCCAATGTATTTTTTAATAAAGCAAAACTTAAACAAAAGCAGTTTTATGTTATTACATAAAGCATTAAGATTAATGGAAGTAAACCACCGGCAGCAGAATATGTAGTGGATATTTAATTTCTCATAAAATGTTCATAAAATGGATGGAAGATCTAGATGAAGATTAGATGATACTAGATATTTTAGAATGAATGTTTTGCTATAAAATCTAAAAACAACAATCTGGAGCTCAGTGAACATTATAGCAGGGCTGAAAAGGGAAGTGCTGAGATAAAACTCCTCACATCATCGTCTTTTTCCAAAACAGAAGCGGAGAGACGTCACTGATTGTTCCTTTTGATATTTTCATCCTCTGAGCTGATGAATAAAAGGACATTTTTAAAGTCATTTCTGAACTTCTTCATTTCGTTCATTAACTTCTTAACAATCTCTTTTATCCCCTATTATCAGTTAAGATTAAAAATCACATAAACAGCATTTCTTTAATATAAGTAAAACTTCTATTAATGACGTTTGTACGTTTATTAGAGGATCTGAGCTAGGGCGCATCAATCATTCTTAGTACTTCAACTCGTTTAGTTTCAAGTGGGTCATTTTGACCTGAACTGGATAGGAAGGGGTTAAACCAGCGCAGTGTGCCCTCTTGTGTGTCAAACACCTGGGAGTGAGCATAACACATATGCTCTTACATGAAATATCAATTAATCATGAGCTGTATGGTTTGATGAATGAAACCGGGAAATGAAAGTTACTAAAAAAAGATGACTGTTTAGCCCGAGCTCATTTCTCGATGTCAAATTAATATTGCAAGAACAGGTGTGTAACAATATGTTAAAGCCACGGCATGGTCCTAGTATCTGCCTCCAGCTTCCTGTTTACTAATCGGAAGACGTTGAATGTTACATAATGTAATATATGAAAACTGCTAGAATATTACTTAAGCGAACATGTTTCGAGAATCACTCAGCATTCAGTAGGTTATGAAAAACACAAGAACACGTTGCACTTCTTGAGAAAAATAAATAAATCAATGAGAGTTGCAATTTACAGTGACAGGAGGTGGGGCAATGTGGGAGGGGTGAGGCGCAATATTGTTGAGCACTGTTTAAATTTATGAAAGCAAGGCATTGAGGCAACTGAACAACTCAAGGGCGGATAGTAGGCATGATTTCCCTGAATGTGAAGCATTCAGACTGGATTAGTTTGACATGTGGAGGTGGAGTAATGTAGTTATTACCAGTGTATCTCTTGGGATTTTAGTCCTGCCTGAATCTTTCATGTTAGTAATTTTTACCGACTCTGCATTCCCATATCTGGAAAGATTACTTCGTATTTTACTTTCCGTAAACTGACCAGTAGAAATAGCCCCAGGTAATATACTGTATTGTATATCCTATTTGTATTGGCATGCTGGTAAAGCTTTCATTATTTCTTGTGGGAAGAGAGGTTTTGCACTTCGGTATAATGGCACCCCAGGAAGCAGTCTTTTTTCAAGTACTAACTGAACAATAAAACATAGATGAATTTTTTTTTTTTTTTTTTAGGATTTTCCTCCATTTTCTTCCCAATTTGGTCAAGTCCCACCCACCAGCTAGCTTTCTCCTATCACAAAACAGCTACCAACCAGGGAAGAGGATGAAAGTGTTTCCTTCGAGACATAGCAATCCAACCTCTGCATTTTAAACTGCTGCTCACGCTGCATCACAGGGCTACGTAACACACTCGTCAGCAATCGAACTCGCGATTGCCTGACAACAATAGATGAGTCAGAGAAGTGATGCTTCTGGGAGTTTTAGTTATTGAGTTCCTAGCACAGGTATATTCTGTGTACATGTTCTGGTCATGTGACCTGAAAAATTGTAGTGGTATCAGTTTAGATTTTATTCTGATGCCGTTTGCACAAGCACATTCCCTTGCCTTGTATGGAAGCCTAACTGTAGTAGTCAACAAACAATTTATCACTGGATAAATCACTCAACAATTCTTCTAGAAAGAAACGTAGTAGACAGTCAATCCAGGATTTTGCGATTGCAGATATTAATCAAGCGAAATCAGGCGAACTCCACAATATTCGAAGGAGCTTGCAATTTTTCACAATTACCTCAGATTTTATGCAGATTTGGCCCAAGACACGCGTGATGTCATCACAACGCGCATTCAGCCAAAGCCCTCTTCGATTCACATGCGTTGAATGAGTACAGCTAAAAGGTCTCATTTAGCAACAAACTGTGCAAATCACTGTGAAAGAATTGCAGTTGCAATTTTGCCAATTCAAGTAGTTTTACGTGAAAAAAGCAGCAAAATCAAGCATTTTTGGCCGCAACAATCACAAAAAAACTCCACGAAATCCTGTACGGACTGTTTAGACACTAAGCTAACTATGCTTGGCCAGCTTGCTAACTTCAGTGGTAAGATATTTCTTCCCACCGGCTCTGCATTACCTGTATATTTTGTGTTTATAGATTCAAATGATGGAAGGCGATCAGATAAATGCAAAGTGGCGGTGAGCTTCGAGCTTTTAACGTGCGAGAGTGTGAAATGTTTGAAGCGACAGCCACACTGCCCTTCATCATGCCCTCTATCACACTCATCAATCTTTAAATGAGCATTCGTCTATATACACTTCTTTATACACTCTCAATACCAAACACACATAATACTTATAGACACACACACACACACACACACACACACACACACACAAAAGTATAAAGAAAAAAATAACTTGTGCTGTGTTTTGTCACAGATACAAATGAAGATTAAATGAAAGCTTAATGAAAGGAAACAAAGACTCGAAGAGATAATGGGACGATTGGGCGGATGCTTTCTGAAATTGAATTCATACTTAATGAGGATTAAAACAGGAAGGAATCATGGAAACCCAGCCTCAGTTTTTCTCCAATTGCGGCCCCCGTGCTTGTTTTAATCGCGTTCCGCTGAGAATTATTGTAAATGTTAGATAATTATTACCCTCTGGAGGCATCACAGATGTCTAATAACATCACAGAGCTTGCTAAGTGGGGAATTAAAGTGTGTAGTTAAAGCCTATGCATTATTGTCATGGCCTTAACCAAAAGTAAACGAGCCGTACATTTTCAATCAGTCTGTTATTGAATGGTCCCATTATTATTCGAGATGTGATGATTGCACAAGTAGTGCTTTATAATTTGGTGGATAGTGGGATTAGCATCGTAACCTTGTTTGCATGGACGCAGCTCTCTTCTCTCTTTCAATTATCTGTGCTTCTCAGAAGAACCTGGACTAGACACTAGAGAAGATAGTTATTAGTGACAAAGTGGACTGTTTCTTTCCATCATCAATTTAGTGCATAAAAAAAGTGGATAGTCTGTCTTGTAGTCTGGTACATTTCACACGCTGTGGTTTTGTATAATGGAAATACTAAGTGCGCCCACTGGATATGGATAGCCATTAGGCATTCTCTAAGCAGTCAGAACTGAACAGACCCCAACAAATAGGTGCCAGGTTCTGAAGTTAAATCAATTTGACTGAAAACATCCATTCATTTATTCATATTCACTAACCACTTTATCTTCGTCAGTTCATTGGAATAGAGGTGGGAATACACCCTGGATTGGATGCCAGTCCACTGAAGGGCACCATGCACACACACATTCACACCTAAGGGCAGTTTAACATGTGAAGCTCCACATGGACAGTAACCCAAGCCCAGGATCGAATCGGAGAACTTGGAGCTGTAACGGTGGCAACAACACCCGCTACAGCATTGTACTGCAAAGAAAAAGCATGCATAATTTAATGTTTCTGAAATATTTTACTGCTGTAAATAAATTTGGACTTAAATCCTGTTGCCATCCATTACCATGGTAAAAAAAAACAAACAAACAAAAGAAAAAAAAAACCAAAAAAAAGAACATTCAACATAGAAGAGACACGTGGTTGTTAACCTGCACAAATTAAGTAATGAATATAAAAAATACGTAAGCAGTTAAAAATACCATTGAGCAAAATTACCATAACAAAAAAGTTTTGAAATTCAGGCTGTAAAAATTCAAGTAAAAAAAAAAACAGAAAAAACCTGAATTCCTCCCATTTTATAATAATAATAATAATAATAAGAAGAAGAAGAAGAAGAAGAAGAAGTAGAAGAAGAAGAAGAACAACAACAGTACTACTACTACTACTACTAATTATTATTATTTTTTTTTAATTATTATTATTATTATTATTATTATTATTATTATTATTATTATTATTATTGTTATTATCTAAGTTGTTCTTGTTGCTGAATAATGCAATCTCCCCTAAAATCACTTCGACTCTGAAAGAAAAGAAAATTTTGAGCATCTGGTGTCCAAGAGGCATGTAAAAGTGTTTAGCGAAATTCTAATGTGCACTTGTTTTTCTCTCTCTCCCTCTTTCTCTCGCTCATCCTCCCTGAAACTGCACATGTCTCCGTTATGTAACCGTGGGTTTTTGCAGAATGAATATTTAATTAGAGCCCTTAATGTGGAGAAAGCATGCAAATGAAAAGGCTGGGTGTGGGAGTGGAGCAGCCAGCAGATCCTCCGGCCAGAAAATCTCCTCTCCGAGAAAATAATGTAGCGCAGTATGAAAGAAAGGAACGAAAAATCTGAAAATACGACCTCTCTATTGGCTTTCTGGGGTCGTCTGCTTCTATCCAAATGTTTTTATGTCGTCTTTAAATTTGCACAAAAGAAAAACGGGAAGCGGCATTTTTTTAAAGCCTGCATTTATGAGATATGATAAATGGTGGGACTTTCTAAAAAAACTAATAACACGTCAAATGTTAAATGTGTAGCCCTAATAAATGTTTGTGATCGGTCAGAGTCAAAGTATGACATCAGTCATAATTTTAATAATAATAATAATGATAAAAATACAGCTACATATTTTGATATGTTATATATATATATATATATATATATATATATATATATATATATATATATATATATATATATATATATATATATATATATATATATATATATGCCCAGATGTTAAATTCTCTTGCTAAAGGTTTGAAGTTACAAAAATTTTTTAAATTTCAGTAACGTTAATGTACTTGCAAGTGAGATTGCAGCGGTTAAGATTTTTAAAGCCAAAATTATAAAGAAACCTTACATTAGCATTTCAGTCGAAGTAATCTTTAATTTCCCCAACAGATTTATAGAATCAAAACAATTAAGGCATTACATACCCCCTAATCGTCGCACTCTAAGATCTCTATTTACATGCATGTTACATGATATTCATTTGTATGCGCATGTGATGAGTGATATTTATTCACAGCATTACCATAGCAACGAGGAGCAAAAGCACACTAAGAGCACAGCAACTAATCATCTATAGGAAATAAATCCATTGGCGCAAAATTCATTTGTGGTCACGTAATGATATTACTGTACTGACTCTACAGTATATCATGCTTCATAGTTCCTAATGCGCAGGTAAAAATCTGTAAGGTGCTAAAGTGGTGTTTAAAATCAAAATGAACTAGATAGGATTCATTAAGTATAAATGATTGCAGTGATCTCGAAAGAATTGGGGTGATAATTGGCATTGATTAAGCTTTGCTACCTATGTGGCCTTTCTACAGATCTAAGCAGACATCTGTAAAAACTTATGCAACCCGTTTCAGACAGCAACGGAAATATGCCGATTCAATATTTAACATCTCAGAACCCTGAGCTAAGCCATTTGCTTCCAGTTGTAAGAAATTGGTACAGCAGTTGGTGGATTGTAGAAACTACCTGATGGTTTTACTGAACACGAGTGAAGGGTTTATTTTCTGCTGTGCAGCAGAAATGGTACAAATTTCAAGACTGTTTTCACCTGTATTTTTGTGTTAAGTGTGCTAGTGAGAATTAGCGTATTACAATGCTGTGCGCCCCAACAGTACACCAGCAGCTGTTACTGAAATGTAGAAGTACCAATAGGACAAATTCCTGAAGGAGTAGTAATTATATTATATATTATAACAAAGGCTGTAGAAATACTAATATGATCCGGTTTAGGATGAAGCCAGTAGAGGTACTAAAATATGGTTGAGGACGAAGCCTGTAGGAGTACTAATATGCAGTTGAGGACAAAACCTGTGGGAATACTAATATGCAGTTTAGGATTAACCCTGTAGGAATACTAATATGCAGTTTAGCATGAAGCCTGTAGGAGTACTAATATGTGGTTTAAAACAAAGCCTGTAGGAGTACCAATATGTGGTTTAGATCAAAACCTGTAGGAGTACCAATATGTGGTTTAGATCAAAGCCTGTAGGAGTACCAATATGTGGTTTACACCAAAGCCTGTAGGAGTACCAATATGAGGTTTAGAGTAAAACCTGTAGGAGTACGTCTCGGGTTACTTGACTGTAACCCTGTTCCCTGAAAAAGCGGGAACAAGATGCTGCGCATCAAACGCTAATGAGAACATTCTTTGTTCGACCGGTTGCGAAGTATGTGTCAAACACGCCAAGAATTTGGCCTAAATAACCTCGGTGAGTTACGTCATTGATAACGTGCACCTGCAGGTTATAAATAGACGTGAAACAGGCATACCTTCAGGTTACACTTTGTCTGAGAGACGCCAGACACGTCTGCAGTGCGGCATTGAGGCGCAGCATCTTGTTCCCGCTTTTTCAGGGAACAGGGTTACAGTCAAGTAACCCGAGACGTTCCCTATCAAAAGCTACTCTCGATGCTGTGCATCAAACGCTAATGGGAACGAGAATATCAACGCCGCCGCACTGGAAGTGTCTGAGCCCCCAAGGTTGTGTAGTGTGTGCGCACAAATATTGAAGAAGGTCTCAGACATGCCTAAGGGATGTTGACTCAAGGACATGTGAGCCCAGAGTAGCATGGACATCCAAGCTATAGAATCTGACAAATGTGTGCGGAGAGGACCAACCTGCCACATCACACACTTGCTGGAGGGGGACACCTTTTGCCAAAGCCATAGAAGAATGCAACCCCCCTGGTTGAATGAGCCCTAACTCCTAGCGGCGAAGCTTGACCACGCGCCTCGTAGGCTAGGGCAATGGCATCCCTCACCCAATGAGACACTGTTTGTTTAGTGGCAGCCGCCCCCGATTGCGGCCCCCATAGCATATGAAGAGCTGCTCTGACTTACGCCACTGGCTGGTGCGGTGGACGTAAATCTGAAGAGCACGTACTGGACACAGTAAGTGAAGTCTTTCCTGCTCCATAGTCGTGAAAGGCGGAGGACAGAAGGCTTCAAGAACGACCGGATGCATGGTCGAGAATGGAACTTTCGGGAGATAATTAGGATGAGGATGCAAGATAGCTTTGACCAGCCCAGGGGCAAAGTCTAGGCAGGACCGCGTGACTGACAGAGCCTGCAAATCCCCAATTCTCTTCAGAGAAGTAATAGCCATTAGAAAAAACATCTTTAGGGTCAGAAACCTGACAGGTGCTGACTCTAGTGGTTCGAAAGGGGTGCTGACCAGACCCTCGAGCACTATAGCTAGATCCCACGAAGGGACTGTAGCTTTCATGGACGGTCTCAACCGCTTGGCTCCACGAATGGAGCGAGCGACTAGAGGGTGCTTTCCCACAGAAACCCCATCAATCGGAGCATGGCAAGCCGAAATGGCGGCCACATAGACTCTGAGAGTACCAGGACATGTGCCTGAGGATAATTTCCCTTGCAGGAACTCCAGCACTGAAACCACTTGGCAGTGAACTGGATCTACGTGGTGTGCCATACACCAATTTTCAAAAATGTGCCATTTGAAGGCATAACTTCTTCTAGTGGAGGGGGCCCTGGCACTTAGAATGGTCTCTACTACGTCAGCAGGGAACCCAGCATCCCTTAGCTGAAGTGAAGGTTCCAGAGATCGGGCCGGAGATGAAATATTGTCCCGTGTGCCTGAGATAGGAGATCTCTCCTGACTGGAATCGCCCACGGTGAACCGTCGAGGAGAGATATTAGATCCGAGAACCATACTCTGGTCGGCCAACGGGGCGCTATCAGTAAGAGGCGATCAGGGGAAATGTGTAAAGACTCCGTCTGGGCCATGTATGAGCCATGGCGTCCAGACCCAGGGGAGCTGGAGGAGTCAGAGAGAAGTAGAGGGGACATTGTGCCATCTCCTGTGAAGCAAAGAGGTCCGCCTCTGCTTCGTAAAATCTTCCCCAGATTTGACTGACCACTTCGGGGTGGAGTTTCCATTCCCCGAGTGTCACAGCCTGTCTGGACAGCAAGTCTGCTCCCACATTCATATACCCAGGGATGTAAATCACCCTGAGGGACAGGAACTTGTCCTGTGCCCACAGCAGGACCTGCTGCGCTAGCCTGTTCAGGCGGTGCGAACGCAGTCCGCCCTGGTGATTTATGTAAGAGACTACCGCTGTATTGTCCACCTGCACACGGACATGGTAGCCTCTTAACTGCTGGAGGAAGTATTTCAGGGCCCGAAATAGAGCCATCATTTCGAGGCAATTGATGTGCCAGTCGAGAAGATGACCTCTCCAGATCCCTTGGGCTGGACGGCCATCCAAGACCACACCCCAACCCGTGAGGGAAGCGTCTGTCGTTAGCATCTTGCGATGACAACACGGACCTAGAGTGGGACCCAAAGTCAAAAACCGGGGTCTGAACCACATAGAAAGGGTACGAAGCCCCTGGCGCGTGACCCTTATTTGCCTCTGGGGATTGGCCCTTGGATGAAATCCCCTGGCTCTGAGCCACAACTGAAACAATCTCATGTGCAGGAGGCCCAAGGGTATCACCGTGGATGCAGCTGCCATGAGACCTAAAAGCTTCTGAAAAAAGTAAACAGTAATTCTCCGGCCTAGCTTGATATTCTTTAGGGCATTTACAATGGATTTGATGCGCGCAGGAGAGAGCTGTGCCTGCATTGTGATCGAATCCCATACAACCCCCAAATACGTTGTCCTCTGAGCAGGAGAGAGAATGCTTTTCTTGGCGTTGAGTCTCAACCCCAGAGATTCGAGATGACCTAGGACGACATCCCGATTTTGAAGTGCCAGCTCTTGAGACTGAGCCAGAATCAGCCAGTTGTCTATGTAATTTAAAATGCGGATGCCCTGGAGTCACAGAGGAGCCAGTGCTGCATCCATGCATTTCGTGTATGTGCGAGGTGACAGACCTAGGCCGAATGGAAGAACCCGATACTGGTAAGCTTTGCCCCTGAAAGCGAACCTCAGGAACTTCCTGTGTTGTGGCAAGATTTCTATATGAAAATATGTGTCCTTGAGATCGATTGTGACAAACCAGTCCCCTGGCTGGATCTGAGACACAATCATCTTGATCGTCAACATCTTGAACTTGTATGTTCTGAGGTAGCGGTTCAACCCGCGAAGATCTAAAATTGGACGCAACCCCCCATCTTTCTTGGGAACCAAAAAATACCGGCTGTAATATCCTGACTCTCTGTCTGGTAGGGGAACACGTTCTATGGCCCCTTTGTCCAGCAGAGCTTGCAATTCCTGTGTCAAAAAATGGGCTTGTTCCGGTTTCACGGAAGTGGAGACCACGCTGTTGAAACGCGGAGGCCGATATGCAAACTGAATCCTGTAGCCTTTCTCTACAGTCCTTTCTACCCATGGAGAGCTACTTGGCAGTAGCTTCCACGCTGCCAGTTTCTCTGAGAGTGGCACTAGTTTTGACACTTCGCTTAGATGGGGAGGTGTTAGGTGTCTGGCGTCCTGAAGCATAGCAGGAGGCAACCGAACACCTAATGTTTGGCTGGAGGCCGCTGTTCCCCGAAACACCAGTGGCAGAGAATATTGTACCTCCTGAGGGTGCCAGGAAGGAGCGTCTACTTCCCCTTGGAACTTCTCACGCTCCTCCCTGGAGGGGCACACCCCCACGGTCCCGAGGACTTGACCCTCAGGACTTCTTCCCGGACGAAATGATCGTCCTCAGGTCCGGCCTCTTACTAGGCTGCTGAGATCGGCGAGCCGCTCCCCAGTCCCTACGAGGGGGCAAACGGCTCACCACAGTCTGCTTCTGTGATTCTCGCCGCAGAGAGACCGAATTGGGTCGGGGCTGGGTGGCCGACAGCCCCGGCATCTGAGCACGGCTGGGAAGAAACTCATCAAAAGCCTCTGTGTTTCTCTTGGCCTCCCTGAGCCTAGTGACGACAGTGTTCATGGCCTCGCCAAAAAGGCCAGAAGGCGATATGGGGGCGTCAAGGAGGAAAGCTTTGTCCCTATCCTTGATGCCCGTGAGGTTCAGCCATAGGTGTCGCTCCGTGGCAACTAAAGCAGCCATAGAACGGTCCATGGCACGGGCCGTCTGCTTGGCTGCACGAAGAGACAGATCCGTGGCTCGGCGCAGCTCTAAAAATGCCTCCTCACTAATATTCCCACCCGTGCTCAGGTCTTTCAGCAGGTCAGCCTGGTACGCCTGCAAAACCGCCATGGTGTGCTGCCTGAAAGGCCTTCCCCACCAGAGACGATGTTACTCTGCAAGGCTTGGTGGGGAGGGTTGGCTTCTTAAGCGATGACGAGCTCCCAGGGGAGAGATAGTCCGCGAGCTTCTCTTCGACCTGAGGCATCGTCACATATCCATGCGTTTTATAGTCGAATAAAATGACGTCGTGGGTACAAAGATACGCGAGGAGTAAGGCCTACTCCACGAACGAGATAACTCCTCATGGAGATCTGGGAAAAAGGGGAGAGATCGATGTTGGAATCTCTCCCCTTGGCCACCCGACAGAAATCTGTCATCCAATTTGGAGTGCCTGGGGTTTTCTTGCTCCTGTGGCCAGTCTAACTTAAGCCTGGCCACTGCATTAGTCACTACCTCGAGTAGCTCCACAAATGCCTGATCATCGCGCGAGGAGCGCTCAGAGGCAGCACTCTCGGTCTCCATATCGCCGGAGGCAAGAGAAGCCGTGCCCTCATCTCGCTCTGAAGAAACGCCGGTGTGCGCTTCAGCAGCGGAGGCGGGGGCTTCGCGATCTGGGGAAAGCACGCGAGAGAGGGGAAGCTCTCTCTCAGCCAGCTCGACACGCGAGCCCCATGATCTTAATGAGGATGCTGAGCTTCGGAAGAAAGCGAGCCTCGAGCGAAGCACTCGGAGCGGAAATAGCTCGCAGTGCATGCACTCAGCGTCCTCAAGAGCAGCAATAGCATGCTCTTCCCCAAGGCACTCCAAACAAAAATTGTGCGGCTCATCGTCTGGAATAACTCGTGCACACGGCGGGATGCATCACCTGACCGAGGCACAAGCCATAATATAATTTACCACTTACCAACAACTTACCAAGACAACACAGACACACAAAGCGGTCTCGAAGACAAAGAAACCTGAAGGTATGTCTGTTTCACGTCTATTTATAACCTGCAGGTGCACATCATCAATGACGTAACTCACCGAGGTTATTTAGGCCAAATTCTTGGCGTGTTTGACACACATACTTCGCAACCAGTCGAACAAAGAATGTTCTCATTAGAGTTTGATGCGCAGCATCGAGAGTAGCTTTTGATAGGGAACTAATATGTGGTTTACACCAAAGCCTGTAGGAGTACTAATATGCAGTTTGGAATGAAGCATGTAGGGGTACTAATATGTGGTTTAGAGCAAAGCCTGTAGGAGTACTAATATGTGGTTTAGAACAAAGCCATTAAGAGTACTAATAAGTGGTTTAGGTCAAAGCCTGTAGGAGTACTAATAATGTGGTTTAGAGCAAAGCCTTTAGGAGTAGTAATATGTGGTTTAGGATAAAGACTGTAGGAGCACTAAGATAACATTTGGAATGAAGCTTGCAGGTAATGTGGTTTAGAGCAAAGCCTGTAGGAATACTAATACGCAGTTTGGTACGAAGTCTGTAAATGTACTAATATATGGATTAGGACGAAGTGAATAGCAGTACTACTATAAAGTTGAGGACAAGGCCTATAGACTATTAATATGTGGTTTAGGTTTGAGCTGTATGCTAATTTCCGTTGCTGGTGGCTTACATAGGATAATTGCGTGAATGGCATAAGATGCAAAGTAAGGAGATGAAACAATATTTAAACGAGGGTTTTGTGTGGCAATTGCCATGGCAATTGGATCTCAAAGAAACTCCTAGAAGAATAAAACTGAAACTTGTGCATTAATTATAATGCTGACTAAGCCTGATACATCACATTAACATGATACATAATATTAAAACAATTAACATATGAAATATATAGTATGCATACTGTTTCTCCAGCTCTCTTTAAATGCTGTGGGTACTGGAGGTGTAGCAGCTCTCGAACATAAAAACAACTTCACTGCAGTAAAATGTCACTGATTCTGATTCATTTGAGATATGTCAATGAATATTTTTATTATTAAGGCTTGTTATAAGAAATTGTATAATTTTGTCAACTGCTGAAAAATGAGATGTTGCAAATGTAATGTCTGCCTGTTAATCGTATTAATTTACACACAGTTGCCTAAAGTGACTTTGAGGTTTAGTAAATCACATTGCAGGAGCTGAATTAATGATCTATTTGCACTTATACCACCCTGTATTTAGGTAGAAATGCCCAAAATTGCATATTCATTAAGGCAAACATGCAAAATGGAAAACATATTATTTAGTAGCTCTCATGAAAGATTAAATTAACTCAAGCAATTTTCTTATACAGGTGTAGATTTCCCATTTTCTCACTGTTGATGCCTTTTTTTTATAGTCTAGAAACCACCAAAACACCTTTTCACAACATAGCATCTTTAAATTAGCAAAATATCCTTTAACTTCCACTGTGACTCAATGCAAAGATCTTTATATCGACTTAGGTGAGCCAATTAAGTTATTTTATTCCAAATTATGAAAAGATTAGGCTGAATATAAACATAGCAGCCAGCTGTTAAGCGCTAATCTTTTGCAGTGATTGAGAACGATATTTGACTGATATCAGCATGAAAATGTAAAATGTGAGCAGATGTGATGGTTGTGAAGTGTGAAAAGCTCCTCTACTTGTATTTCACTTCTCTGATGAGCAGATTTTCCCTCAGTGCCACTAATTACAACACTCAGATACGTGCTCTTCATTGCAGAGTCGCTGGTGACAGAAGGACAGATGACAAGCACTAATGAGCCAAGCTAACGTTACACAATGCAAAAGTGTAATGCAATGGTGTCCCAGTGACCTGAAATTGGCAAGACTTCGTCCCAAACAACTCCATGAACTCCATGTTCACTTCACCAGTGCCATAACATTAAAACCACTGGCAGGTGACGTGAATAACTTTGATTATCTCCTTACAATGGCACCTGTCAAGGGGTGGGATATATTAGGCAGCAAGTGAACAGCCAGTTCTCAATGTGTTGGAAGCAGGACAAATGGGCAAGCGTAAAGCTCTGAGTGACTTTGACAAGGGCCAAATTGTGATGGCTAGACGACTGGGTCAGGTCTTGTGGGGTGTTCCCGGTATGCAGTGGTTAGTACCTGCCAAATGTGGCCCAAGCAAGGACAACCAGTGAACCGGCAATGGGGTAATGGGGGCCAAGGCTTATTTTGCGTGTGGGGAGCGAAGGTGGAAGACATTTAAGAGGGGCTTTATTTGGCCTGTGTAGTCTATAGGGTGTGTAGTTTGGGAAACATCCGTAGTGAACTGAGATATTTATGATGGTGTTTATTTGGCCTGTGTAGTGTATAGCATGTGTGGTTTTGGGAACATTCACAATAGACTGAAATGTGTGTGATGCTGTTTATGTGGCCTATGTAGTATAGAATGCTGTGTGGTTTGGGACACGTCTTTACTGGACTAGTAATGGTAAGATATTTGAGATGGTGTTTATGTGACCTACTGTATATAGTGAACAGGCTGTGTGGTTTGGGACACGTCCACCGTGGACAGACAGTGGACAGAGGGTCTTTATTTGGACTATATAGTGCATAACGTGTGTAGTTTGGGATATATCCACATTGGAGTGTGACATTAAGAATGTGTTCATGTGGCCTATATAGTGAATAGGGTGTGTGGATACACAGTGGACAGATGACAGAGAGCCGTGTGTCGGCGTTTAGTGATCAGTGTGTGTGGTTTGGTTCTTGTCATTGGTGGACTGATAATGATGAATCATTTGTGATGATGTTTATGTGATCTGTATAGAGAATATATCCATAGAGTCTGTGGTTTGGGACATGTCCACCGTGGGCTAATGACAGTGAGACATTTATGTTTATGTAACAGAATAATAAACAGACTGAAGTGAAGCCAATCCAAAACTGAATATACTGCATGTTCCTCATTCTGTTCCCTGGATTAATGTACTACATGATGCTAATGATCCTCCAGTGGAGGAAATCGAGACTAGTGACACACTATTAGAACAGTGGGAGTCAGGAATGTAGAACTTCATATTGTAATTCAAGGGTTTTTCAATCTTTTTGGCAAACAAGTTCATGGTAATGTTATCGATTTTCTGCGACTTTAAGCCTTGACCACCCTACTTTTTTTTTTTAATCCAAATTTATAATCTAGGACTACTGTAACATACTGACATTTTGTCAGTAACTTATGTATAACATACAACAAGTGACTGAAAATCAAAGGAATGTTTCTTTGCATTATTCTTTGCACTTCTTTTTTTTCCTGAAGTGTTTTATTCCTCTTATATCATTACAGCCCAAACTCTATTATTCCTATTTTAATGCAGGCAAGAACACTCAATTGAGCTTCAATTGGAGTTTGCAAATGGGACTATAATGTTCAGTGCCTGCAATGAAATATCTGTGTACTTGGTTTTTGCAGTGTACCAAAACTCTGCCACACATGAGGCATTTTGGTTTCTCTTTCTTGCTTACCATCACGCTAGTAAATCCATATTCAGTTGATGTTTCTGCGTATTTTTGTCTCTGTTTTCTCGACTTTTGTTGTTCCACTGAGTCAGAGTCACTTGATGTTGCTGAGGAACTCGCAAAGGTAGATGGACGTGGAAATCTGTCCATTTTTATTGCTGAACTCCTACGCTAGTGCAGCGTTGTCAGGATAGCGAAAAGGACTTACATAAAACATTCACTCTAAATTGAAATGTGGCTTGTTTGAATGTGATTTCAAAAAGGAATTAATTCATAAAATTAATGAATTAACTCTTTTTATCAGAGGCCAAAAAGTGGAATTTCCACCTGTATTGGGGGTGCCCGTGTTCAGCATTGAATTTATTTGTAGTAGTGGTTAATGGTTCATATGAAAGTAGACACTGAGGGCTTTAAGAATTCGTAATGTTTTATGTTGTTTTACTATTAAAAAGGCTTTAAGCTGTGATGTCCATTTTATCTCTGTACCGATGTTATTGTGGAGAGGTGTGAATTGTTTGCCCAGCAGGGGGCTCACCAGCAGCTAAACACAGAGTCACGATACTCTACACACAGAAACCCAACAGTGTCCTGACTAACCTTATAACAGACTTGCGGCGATCAAATAATTCATTTGTTTATACTGATTGAAAATGTCTAGTAAATTGATTTCCATTCTGCCAATGAACTGCAAGAAAGGGTTAAACAAAAGAGGAGATTGAGTTTCTCTCACGACCCCATTTGTAAATCAAGTGACCCTACATGTGCTTGCGACCCCTACTTTTGTTATTATTGAAGCATTTTCGAACGCCTGACTTGCAAGGTTGTAATAGTGTGTTACTATCCCCTGTTTCCTGTGCTAGAGCATTATGTAGCACAGTAATACAGGCAACAGGATGAGCCTAGGTGTACTAGAATGTTCCAATAATTACAACATGAAGTTGACATTCTAAACCGTAACCTCTACATTCCTGAGGGTCAGCTTGAAAGCTCATTGCTCTAGTGTGGTCTGTATTAGTGTACTACATTGTGCTAATGATCCTGCACTGTAGAAAGCAGGGAGGCATTTACGACCAAGTATACGAGCGAGTCCCTAAATAGGACCGCGTGAGAGCGATCATTAGAGAGCCCTGATAGTGTCAGAGTGGTATTTGCTGTTTGTTTGTTCCTCTGCGGTTCACTGAGTCATATTGTCGACAAAATGTATTTGAAGGAGTTGCAGCTCATTAGCGCACACAGTGTGCAGGCTCTTTTATGTGCTCTAGGCTGTTTCCAGACCACGAAGCGCAACACCTTCGTGACGAAAAAAAAAAGACTTTTATACGGCATCAGGAGCTTTCCAAAAATTGCAGGCTTCCATGCAGACTATAAAATGAACTGTTTTTCCCACCTGTTATTGCAGCAGGCATTTTTACCTGCTGCATCGGAAATCCACAAGAGTAATGGTACAATTATGATGTAACATTATTGTTGTCCCTCGTATCCACAACGTCTTGTTTCTTTTTCAGAGGATTAATTCCTGGAAAATATACTGTACCAAACCTCACTGCTAATTCATCAGTGTTCATATGGCCAGTATAGTGAATACGCCATGTGGATTGGAATATATGTCAGGTTCTTTATGTGGCTGATATAATGAATGAATATAAAAGAAACAATAATGAACGGACAAATTACAATAAAAACAATAATGAATGAGCAAACTATAGTAAAAAAAAATAATAATAATAAATGAGTAATTTACAGTAACAAATAGTAATGAATGTGCAAACTACAGTAAAACAATAATGATGAATAATAATGAGTGGGCAAACTACAATAAAAGAAAAAACAATATTGAATGGCCCAACTACAGTAAAACAATAACGAATGAACAAACCACAGTAAAATAATAATATTATATGTACCAAGTACAGTAAAACCACAATGAATGTGCAAGCCACAGCAAAATAACAACAATGGACAAACTACAGCAAAGCAGCAATAAATGTGCAAACTACAGTATAACTATAACAAATGACCAAACTGTAGTTAAAAAAAGAAAGAAAAACAATAAAAAAATTAAGCAAACTACATATAAAAAACAGTAATGGTCTCACTAACATAATGGGTTACCTACCATAATAGAACACTAGCAAAAGGGTGAACTACTGTGAAAAAAGACACTAACAAATATGTGAACTACCACAGATAGAACACTGACAAATGGGCAAACTAGTTCTAACAAATGTGTAAACTGCAGTAAACAAATGGGTGAACTACTGTGATAAAAGAAAAAAAAAATACAAATACAAATGGACAAACTAGCATAAACAACACTAACATATCGGTGAACTACCATTAAAAACACTGTCAAAAGGGTGAACTATGGACATGAACAAATGGATGAACTACCATTAAAAAAGAACAAATGGGTGAACTCTCATAATGAAACACCAACAAAAGGGTGAACTACCATAAAAACTCTAACAAAGGGGCAAACTACTGTAAATACTACCAAATATGGAAACAAGTGTAAAACACTAACAAATATGCAAAGTAACATAAAAGTACTTACAAATGTGCAAACGACCAAAGAAAGCACTAACAAATGGGTGACCTATCATAGAAAAAAAACACCATTAAATGGGCAATCTAACACTAAATAGGTGAATTACTATTAAAAAAAAACAGATTAACTACTGTAAAAACTAGCATATTATATTTAGGTTTATCCAATTATTATAATATTAATTGAATACATTGCCCGCCCTTAAATGAGGGCAAACAGTGTCTTTTGTTTTAGTGGAGAGTATGTCATATGAGTTTTATCCTAGAGCTGTGGAAAAATACGTCAGTGACAGCTGAGGGAAACACTGTCTAGGGAAAAAAAAGAAGGAAGCAAATAAAAGCAGCTTTTCACCTGAGGAAGGAAATATAGATATTCCCCCTCAGACACATGCATATGTATGAGCCCTTTCATCTCAACCTCAGATCACTGCCTGTAGTAACTCAGATGATTGAAGATCTTCATTAAAATGTGACTTTTGGAGCAAGATGATTAATTCATCAACCTTTATTGTTTCATAAAGCAACCCTTATGTAGATGTTTTTTTGGGTGGGGGTGGGTGTGGGGGTGGTGGTGGCAGTGGTGGTGGTTAGATGTTATATGGGATTTGACACTTAAGTCATTAAAGATTTTTGTGAATGGTTTTGTGCAGGTTTATTATTAGCTCTTGTAACTCGGGGCAACTGTTGCCAAGCTTGCATATCCATAGATACGCATAGATACGGCACAAGGCCTCCCGACAGATCCCCATTATTCAAGAATTTGTTATTTCATTCGAGAGAGAATCTGTTGTGTAGCTGTATGGGAATTTCTCATGAAAGTCACAGCTTTGTTACCCCCCCATCCCCCCAAACCATTGTAGTGCTGCACATTTCATTCAGACATAACACATGTTTCTAACACACATTGTTACTGGTTATGGTCTCAATCAATATTGATATTGACTTTTTTGATATTGCATTTCTGTATGTTATACATTATTGTTCCTACTGCTCACAGGCCTTAAGGAACTGAAGTAATCAATAATATAATATAATATAATATAATATAATATAATAAAACCAATAATATATCAGGGGTGTAAATCTCTGATTCTTTCACTTTGTCCATAAATCCCAAATTTCACCACAGCTTGATTTGGTTAAGTAGACTTAAATACATGTTTTATTCCACTGAGTACACAATTTTTTGGAGAACATTTCAGAACAGTATATGATTTAAAAAAAAAAAAAAAATTTAAAAAAGCTCAAATTCTTTACATACTTTATTGAATAAATCTCATTATGGCATTCATATATAGGGCTGGGTGATATGACAAAAATATCATATCACACTAAGGAAGGAGAATTTAATAGTAATAATAATAATAATAATAATAATAATAATAATAATAATAATAGAATATATATGAGTGACAAAATGCAAGGTGCCAGTATAGGACAACAGTATAAAAGTTTTTATAAAAGTTATAAAAAACTCTCTCTCTCTCTCTCTCTCTCTCTCTCTCTCTCTCTCTCTCTCTCTCTTTGATCTCATCATCTTCACATCCATCATCCTTTCTCCTCTCATTTGCAAAACAGGTAGAGCACTCATTATCTGCTAACACTAATAGGAAGTGTGGTGCTCGCTAATAGCACTTAATGTGTGGTTAGAAACATATAAAAGGAGTATTGTCACAGTTTGAACAATGTAAGACTAGACTAGACTTCAACACCGTTTTTAACAGAAATTTCTTAAATATGTTTATCATATAGATTTTGTTGGATTACAGTAAACCACTCTGTCCATCTAAAACTACTCTTCAGTGTAGTCGGATCCACCTCACACAAAAGGGTGCTAGTTATAACCCACATTCCTATACACAGGTCATGCATCAACATATGACTACTCATCATACTTGTGTACCAGTCTGAAAATATTATTAACCATTAAAACATTGTCTAAGTTTTCAGAAATGCTTGCTAGCTTGTGTTATTTGGCTATTAAATAACCAAGCTAGCAACAAGGGACGTGTCAGTGGAGCACACTTGACATACAAAGCTAGCTAACCTGCTAGTAACACCATTAAAAATGGTAACACATATGACTAGCTGGCTAATTTTTCACCAAGAGTAGGTAAACATACAGTACACAGCTAAATAGCTATGTAGCTTGCTGTAAAATTGGTGCCATCTAGGCTAAAAACCTATGTGTTTAGTTGGAATGTTTGCTAACAGCTTTCCTCAAGGTGAAGACTTGGAGGTTTATGAGTACCCTCATGATTGTGCTACCTTCTGGCTCTCCTTTTTTAGTTATGCTGTCATAGCTAGACAAGTATGTGTACTCTTGCTGCAATGCTTTAAGATCTTGATACACTTCTGCAGCTGTGGTTCCTCTCAACCTGCCTCAGATGACACTAGTACATGATCCCGGAGCTCTACGTCTGCTGCTGTTCCTTCTGCTTCTTCATCGCGGATATATTTGCATGTATGATTCATCTTCCTGCTGCCATCAAAATCTCACTATCTGGTATCACCCATAGGAGGATGATTCACCTTCCTGCTGCCACCTTCCTGCTGCCATCAGAATCCCACTATCCGGTGTCAGCCAGAGCAGGATGGGTTCTGAGTCTGGTTCCTCTCAAGGACTCAAAGAGCTTCTTCTTTTCACTTTTGTTTTAGGTGAAAGTTTATTGTTAAAGGCATTATACAAATAATTGAATTAAATCACATTACATACAGTCTTTTAACAATTTGAACCTAAGGGTTCTAACTAAAGAATGAATGGTTGTCCCTCTGGCAGAACCCTACAACAGAGTGTTTCCGTATCAATCAGGGCTCCAAGTAGAACCCTTTTAGGAGGCTGAGAACTGTTAATTATCCAATAAACCCTTAAAGAACCCTTGAAGAACCTTATGAATAATGAAGTGGTCTTCATTATTCATAAACTTATTCATTAAAGTTGGCGAGCAGGAAATGCAGTTTTAACAATTTATGAAACTGTTGTATGACATCAAATCAAGCCATTTGAGCACAGTTGATGAATCAGCTTCAGCTGTGTGATTGCAAGCTCCCACCCACTAGTCTCTAATTTACAACTCCAATTCCAAAAAAGTTTGGACGCTGTGTAAAATGTAAATAAAAACAGAATGCAATGATTTGCAAATCTCATAAACCCATAAGATTCTAAGGTACTCTTTTTTTTATACCCAATCATGTTACTGACCTGTTGCCAATTATCCTAATTAGTTGCAAAATGTTCCTCCAGCTGTTTCTTTTTAGTGACACTTACTTTTCCAGCCTTTTGTTGCCCCTGTCCCAACTTTTTTGATACATGTTGCGGCCATCAAATTAAAAATTACCGCATTTGTTCCTTAAAATGGTACATTTCCTCAGTTTAAACATTTGATATGTTTTCTATGTTCTATTGTGAATAACGTATGGGTTTATGAGATTTGCAAATCATTGCATTCTGTTTTTATTTACATTTTACACAGCGTCCCAACTCTTTTGGAACTGGGGTTGTACTTAAACACAACCTAAACTTAAACGAAAAGTGAAAATGACTGAAATCATGACTTTTCCTTACATAGAAAATGTATACTCATATGTTGCTTTGTTGCTTGTTGGTGTGAACGCAGGTTTAGAGGTACTATATCCAAGGGTGCTAAGAAAACAGCAGTTTGCTGAAGTTTGCTGTTGTTTTTATGTAATTTTTTAGGTTTTGTGTAAGTTTTCTAACTTTTATTTTACTTGCTATTTTTACTGTGATAGCTTATTATACTTTCTAAACTCACTTACTACACTTGCTATAATTATTGATAATACTGATATAGATTTTAAAAAAATAAATAAATAAATTAACTAAGGATCAAGCATTTTTTCAGGTATTCCGCTCAAATTCACACACACACTCTGACCAGACTTGAGCTTCATCGGAAAAATACGCCAAAGATGAAATTTATTCATTTTTCTTCAAAGGCTCGATTTACAACTGTACACCACTTTAATAAATAAAGGCCAATGTATTCAATATGTTTACCGCATGGCAACAGGTACTGAAAGTGTAAAGCATAAACCCAAAGCAGTGTCTCTCACTGTTTCTCTGTGGACAAGACACAGAGACGTATAAGTGCAGCTGAGTTGTGTGCCAGCGAAGTGAAAATAAATAATGAGATTGAGTAAAGATCGATCGATAAGCAGCCAAGTTCGAAACCCAGCCGACACGAGACATTTCTCTGCAACGCATTTTCAATCAAGGTCCACTTCAGCTGCCCGAAGCGAAAAGACAGGTTGAGACAGAGAGAGAGAGAGAGCAAGAAACAGCAAGATAAAGGGAGTAAAAACAGCAAGATATAGACAACACTATAAATATATGAAGCTGTTTTTTTTTTTTTTTTGTATTTCACCTTTACACATGCAGAAATTCAGTATGTGTACATCTCTGTCTTTCTCTCTATACAGTATCTCTTTCTCCTCTCGTTCTTTCTCACTCACCTCTAGAGGACTGAATAGACCAAGTGAAAGAGCAAAAGAGCAAAATGTTCATGATAAGTCATGCCTTTTTTTTTTGGCCACAGATTCTGCATTTTTCTTGAATAATGCAGGACTTGATATTTAACAACAGGCCTTTTGAGAATACACGTTTTTTTTGGACACATGGTTTGGTGAGGAACGGGTCGATTCGGATGGAGAGCAGGGTAAAACATTTCTTAAGCTATAAAAAGTGAAGCACGATCATATTCACATCTCTAACATTTACAGCCTGGCATCCTTTCCAGAGTTGTGTGCATGTAGATGAGCTCTCGTCGTTTTGTTGAGCTGAAGGAATCCAAATGCTCACTCACTGCAGGCACTCTAACGGCAGAGTTAGAGTTAGCACTGCGAGTGCTAATAACATTAATCATGTTATTGTTAGCATTGCTAATAGGAAAAACATTGAGCACATCACAGTTAGCTTTGCTACTAGGAATAACATTACATTTGCATTTACATTTATTCATTTAGCCTACGCTTTTATCCAAAGCGACTTACAGGCAAAGCGATATATCAAACGGAGAACAATACAATTAGTGTAGACAACATGGAGGACAACAACTTGAATTACATTATTCAAGCCTCTATTTGTATTGCTTATTTGTATAAATTAGAAAATAAATAACTCCACAGTATTGGTAAAAGTAACAAGATACAGATAATAAGATAACATAACATTTAGCATTGCTAATAGGAATAACATTAGCTACACAACAGCCAGCACTGCTTATAGTAAAAGCGTTAATCACCTCACAGTCAGCGTTGCTAATAGGAATAACATTATTCAAGTCACTATTAGTACTGCTTAAGCACTGTTAATACTGTTGGTTAGTATTGTAATACCATTAATCACATCATAGTTAGCATTGCTGGTTGTACTAACAGTAAAACACAATGAGTTAACAGCCATAAATTACCAAGAGTGTACAGCCGTGGCCAAAAGTTTTGAGAATGACACAAATATTAATTTTCACAAAGTCTACTGCTTCAGTGTTTTTAGATCTTTTTGTCAGATGTTACTAACTGTTACTGAAGTATAATCACAAGCATTTCATAAGTGTCAATGGCTTTTATTGACAATTAAATGAAGTTTATGCAAAGAGTCAATATTTGCAGTGTTGACCCTTCTTTTTCAAGACCTCTGCAATTCGCCCTGGCATGCTGTCAATCAACTTCTGGGCCACATCCTGACTGATGGCAGCCCATTCTTGCATAATCAATGCTTGGAGTTTGTCAGAGTTTGTGGGTTTTTGTTTGTCCACCTGCCTCTTGAGGATTGACCACAAATTCTCAATGGGATTAAGGTCTGGGGAGTTTCCTGGCCATGGACCCAAAATGTCAATGTTTTGTTCCCCGGGCTACTTGGTTATCACTTTTGCCTTGTGGCAAGGTGCGCCATCATGCTGGAAAAGGCATTGTTCGTCACCAAACTGTTCTTGGATGGTTGGGAGAAGTTGCTCTCTGAGGATGTTTTTGTACCATTCTTTATTCATGGCTGTGTTCTTAGGCAAAATTGTGAGTGAGCCCACTCCCTTGGCTGAGAAGCAACCCCACACATGAGTGGTCTCAGGATGCTTTACTGTTGGCATGACACAGGACTGATGGTAGCGCTCACCTTTTCTTCTCCGGACAAGCTTTTTTCCAGATGCCCCAAACAATCGGAAAGGGGACTCATCAGAGAAAATGACATTACCCTAGTCCTCAGCAGTCCAATCCCTGTATTTTTTGCAGAATAGCAGTCTGTCCCTGATGTTTTTCCTGGAGAGAAGTGGCTTCTTTGCTGCCCTTCTTGACACCAGGCCATCCTCCAAAAGTCTTCGCCTTACTGTGCGTGCAAACGCACTCACACCTGCCTGCTGCCATTCCTGAGCAAGCTCTGCACTGGTGGTGCCCCGATCCCGCATCGGAATCAACTTTAGGAGATGGTCCTGGCGCTTGCTGGACTTTCTTGGGCGCCCTGAAGCCTTCTTCACAACAGTTGAACCTCTCTCCTTGAAGGTCTTGATGATCCGATAAATGGTTGATTTAGGTGCAATCTTAATAGCAGCAATATCCTTGCCTGTGAATCCCTTTTTGTGCAAAGCAATGATGGCTGCACGTGTTTCCTTGCAGGTAACCATAGTTAACAGAGGAAGAACAATAATTTCAAGCACCACCCTCCTTTTAAAGCTTCCAGTCTGTTATTCTAACTCAATCAGCATGACAGAGCGATCTCCAGCCTTGTCCTCATTAACACTCTCACCTGTGTTAACGAGAGAATCACTGACATGATGTCAGCTGGTACTTTTGTGGAAGGGCTGAAATGCAGTGGACATGTTTATTTGGGATTAAGTTCATTTTCATGGCAAAGAGGGACTTTGAAATTAATTGCAATTCATCTGATCACTCTTCATAACATTCTGGAGTATATGCAAGTTGCCATCATAAAAACTGAGGCAGCAGACTTTGTAAAAATTAATATTTGTGTCATTCTCAAAACTTTTGGCCATGGCTGTATAAGAGACAGCTGGTGTACATAAAATGACAGCAACAAAACTCCATAAAAGATGAAAAGACGTGAGCAATAGCTTGTCTTTGCTTGTCTTGTACCTCCTGATAAATATTGGAACATGTACATTATCTTTAATAATACTGGCTTGGAAAGAGATTGAAAAAGAGATTTAGCGAGTCACCATGGGAAAGTGTGTAAGTATTGAATCTTCCTTGTCTAAAAAACAAAAAACCTCTCTAGCACATAGAGTAATTTCTCTTCATCGCTGTTATGAAAAGAGAAAGTGACAGCTTCAAAGAATGTTATTCTTTGCAGCATCTTCATTTCACATCTGCTGATTTTATTTAATATCAATATCAACGTGAAAAAAATTTAAACGTCCAAAGTTTAAATTCAATCTAGTAGGATGTTTTCAGCGACCGAGCCAAAAACCTCCAGCCAACGATCAATGAGTCAATGAGAATGTAATGAAATAGATTGGGTTCAGGTCAAGCGGGACTTTAAATGGTAATGCCGGACATTGAAGCCTGTTTGTAGTAATTTTGTATATGTATGTTTTGTAATCCTGTGTGCATTTTGGTGCGATCCAGTATTTCTGGATGTCAGATGTCATAAAAATAGAAAAGCTTTCTGAATTTGAAATCTGACCATTTAAACATTGAATACAGTCTACTTCAAGCTGCAACTCTGTTCTTCTTATTAAAAAAAAATTTAAAAAAAGCATTATGGTTTACTATTTTAATGAGGTCTAAAAGTCAAAGTTTCAAGGTTTTGCTTGTCTAATTGTCTCATTGTACTTAGACTAAATCTACCATACAGGCCAATTTTTATCTATATAATTGCTGACTGGAGCCCATCCGTGGTTCTGTACAGTTTGTTATCTCCCCTCTTCCCTATCTATCAGTAGAAAGGGATGACCTTTCCACTGATGGATTGTACACAGGGTGTGTGATATGTGACCTCAGAACAATAAGAATCTTTCAAGAGTGATTCAAGAGTGATGCATCACGAATTCCATTCAGTTTGAATTGATTCTTTTAACAATACAACAAATACAGCAAATGTAAACGGAGGAGATGGTCACATGATGGTTTGCACAATAGACAATGAATAATTATGATTTAAATATTTAAGAATATCTTGAGAATTATATTAAGTAGGCAAACACTCACCGACCACGTTAATAGGAACACCTGCACATTCATGGAAGTGGCTGCAATGCAATGCATAAAAGCATGCCAATGCAGGTCATACGCTTCAGTTAATGTTCACGTCTAACATCAGAATGGGGAAAAAATAGTCAATAACCTTTACTTTAACCCTAAGCCTAACCCTAACCCAGACAGGACGGTTCGAGTATTTCAGAAACTGTTGAACTGATGTAGAGTTTACACAGAATGGTGCGAAAAACAAAAAAATAATCCGGCGAGCAGCAGTTCTGCAGCTGGAAACGCACTGTTGATGAGAGAGATCAGAAGACAATGTTCAGATTGGCTCAAGCTTACAGGAAGGCTATGGTAACACAAATAACCACTCTTTACAACCACGGTGAGCAGAAAAGCACAACACATCAAACCTTGAGGTGGATTGCCTACAACTGGAGAAGACCACATCAGGTTCCACTCCTGTCAGCCAAGAACAGGAATCTGAGGCTACAGTGGGCACAAGCTCACCAAAATTGGACAGTTGAAGATTGGAAAAACTTTGCTATTCTGATGTTTAATGTGAATGTTTAATGAAGCCCTTCTCTTGTATCTACATGGTTATATGCATTGCACTGCTGCCACATGATTGGCTGATTGGCAAATTGCATGTGTAGGTGTACAGGTGTTCCTAATATAGTAGATGTAGGGTGTATTGATTATTACTAAAGTTAAATTGGACCCTGAATTAATTATTAGTTCATTATTAATTAATAATTTTTTGATCTCCATTTAGATTTAAGACATTTCCACAGAAAGAATGTCAGAAGATTGTGTGCCAGTGTGTGTTGTGCCGCTTTGTCTTTGGCTGGTTTTTGTTTACCAGCATTGCATAATAAACCCCCGAGAGATGACTGCGGTTCTTAATCTTAATGATTGTTAGGTTTTATGTGCTGCTTATGCATCTGAATAAAAAATAATAATCTGCTTTCAGTTTTATCCATTTTACCTTAATACTTCATCAATCAATATTTCAGAACAATCTTTTGGTTATTTTAAATGTGGTGTTTTATGTTAACGATCCTTAGGCTTTGTATTCAAAGTGCTTCCTACGAGTCTTTGGACCCAAAGCGGAGCATATCAGACGCTCTGGATGGTTTTCTGGCATCCTTGCCAGCGTGTGCATCTGTGGGTGGGCGTTTATGGCATGTAGGGTCTGTTTCTCAAGGGAAGGAAAATGGAAAATAAGGAAAAATCGGACAAGGCCACCTTGAGCACTCACCTTCAAGAAGAACGTCCACACCTCATTAGTTTTTTTTTCCGCTTCAGGCCTCGCTCCAGTTCCCCTGCGTGTTTAGGAAAATGTCACTGTCTGAGCGTTTTATGTGCTGAAAAGTATAAATCTGTGCCTCGCTGAAGAGGATTATAAAAATCTAAATTCACACCGGTGATCTATGACGGATTATAGGATTCCTTATGATCCATAATAGCTCAGTGTTTTAATTATACCACCATACCAAAAGCTTCTCATGTCTACTTACTGTAAAAAATAAAAAAAATAAAAAACATTTTATGGATGAAGAATTCCCTTCTAACAAGAATTTTTAATAGGAGATATTTTATGTTTAAGTGCTTATGCAGTATTATTCTCGGCCCTGTGTGTTACCCACAATGCCCTTTGAGTGCAGGTCAGTTTATCACCGAGTTGTGCACTTCAGTGCTTTAAAAAGGCAGGATTCACTCCCCCATATCTTGACCATCCACAGCAGTTTGAAGGATTAATTGATTTTAGATTTCATTATACGTACATTTACATACAGTAGTAATGCAGTTTGCTAGGCTGAATTGATCACTGAATGGTTTGATGAGAATGAAAATGATGTAAATTTTATGCTATGGCCAGAACAGTCACCATATCACAACCCATTTGAACACTTATGAGAGGTTTTGGAGCGACAAGTTAGACAACGCTCTCTATCATCATCATCAAAACAGCAACCAAAGATATATTTTAAAAGAACGGTGTTCACCCCTCTAGTGCACTTTCAGAGACATGTAGACTCTACACTGAGCAGCCATAACATAAAAACCACCAACAGGTGACGTGAATAAGATTAATTATTTTGTTACAGTGGCACCTGTCAAGGGGTGGGGTATATTAGGCAGCAAGTGAACAGTCTGTTCTTGAAGTTGATGTGTTGGACGCAGGAAAAAACGGGCAAGCATAAGGATCTGACTTTGACAAGGGCCAAATTGTGACGGTTAGACAACTGGGTCAGAGCTTCTCCAAAACGGCAGGTCTTGTGGGGTGTTCCCGGTATGCAGTGGTTAGTACCTACCAAAAGTGGTCCAAGAAAGGACAACCGGTGACCCAGCAACAGGGTCATGGATGCCCATGGTTAATTACGGGCTAGCCTGTCTGGTCCGATCCCACAGAAGAGCTACTGTAGCACAAATGGCTGAAAAAATTAATGCTGGCTATGATAGAAAGGTGTCAGAAACACAGTACATGACAGCTTCCTGCGTATGAGGCTGCATAGCCGCAGACCAGTTAGAGTGCCCATGCTGACCCCTGTCCACCGCTGAAAGCTAAATTTGCCCGAGTGTGTGATTGTATGGTGCCCTGTGATGGACTGGTGTCCCATCCAAAGTTCCAAAGTATTCCCTCCTCGTGTTCCCAGGATAGGCCACTGAGGCCCTGACTAGGATAAAGCAGTTAATGAAGATGAATGAATAAATGCAAATACACACTATGGGCCACATTTATCAAGCTGAAATGAATGGATTTGTTTTTTGTAAATCATTTGCAGGAGCATTTGCACAAGAAACTTCACGGAAATCAGTTAGCTCAGAGAAACGTTTGTATCCGACAAGAGCTCTTGAGTTTGTGTAAATTTATGTTTAAGGAGACTCACTAATGTAAACCGCAACTGACAGGCTTCAAATCATATAACTGGCCTAGTTTAGTGCACTTTTTTTAAATAGATTATGCTGTCGAGTTTGAATAACTTTATTTATATATTTATTTATATTTATCACACACGCACACACACACACACACACACACACACACACACACACACACACACACAAATTAAAAGAACATTTTGTGAAACTTGAAATGACTTGAAAGAAAGCAATCCAAAACAAATACATAAATCAAGACACATAAGAATAGCCTTTAAATTAGGACAAAAGAAATGGCACCCTATAAAAGGATGAAGGGTTCGCGTGTGTCTATTTTAGCCAGTGCATGCAGTGGTTGAGCTGCATTATTGGATGATTTAGGCGGTTTTCACACTGGGCAACCAGTGCTGCAACGTTGGTCTGGATTCTGTCAAACCCCGGTGCATTTGCATTCATCTGACGTCATCATAAATGCGCACTGAGAACACAACGTGACTCACCATATTTTTTTATCATGCTCAGCAGATATTATGCGCAGCAGTGGACCTCTTCTGTGTCCCACAACGTTCCACTGCCACTCATGGTACACGTGTTGTGGAAACTAATGATGTCGTCATCGGCTAAAACACATCCGCAGGTTACTTTACTTCCTGAGTGCAGATCCGTTCGCGTTCACGGGAATCGCGGCTCAGTTCCAGTGCAACCGAACTCAGACCACCTTGTACAGGTAGTTTCGGGTTCGGGACCACGGTGCACTTCCTGATCCGCGTGACAGCTTTGACATTATCAATTTTTCATGCAAACCGTGCTCTGTTTCAGACTAAACTGCCAGTGTGAAAGCGCCCTTAGTACATGTTGCACTTAGGAGGCTGTCATTTTGTCATTTTTCGATCACTATAAGCTTTGCTTTTTATGGCTTTTTATAGCCATCATTAAATGTAAATCAGCTGGGCCAAGAACACGCTTGGTAATTTACGGGTGATTGGGAATAAATACAAGAAAAATCTGATGGGAAACAAAACATTAAACTTACATTACATTTACATTAAAAAATAGCACCCCGTTTCCTGAAAAATCGAGAAAAATGGCTATTTCTCCCTCCCTCCACTGACTACACTCTGTGCCGTCCTCCAGTTCTTGTCCTCATTACAGCCACTGCTGACACTGGATAATGACATTGACCGTTCTCATTATAGCCTTGTATTGGATGTGAATCTGATCTAGTCCTGCATGTGAAAGTGGCTTAAGATAAAGATGCCAAATTAAGGCACCTGTCACATTCTGTAAGATGATTCTGTTCTCATGTGATAGGTTATAACAATGAAACACAACAATCAGTGATGCCAAACATTTATTGTATGCAACAAACAGAGAAGATCGATTTCCTCATCTGTGTGTGTTGTATCAGATGCTCAGCTGTTGTGTTGCGCGTTTTCATAAGCCGTCCATATTTTTAGGAAATACTTGTGTATGTGAGAGAGATGAGAGGTTTAAGTGTAATCCATCTTTTGCATGCTGTTCCTCTGAAGACGGTCATTGTTCTGTGTATCGCTAATCTGAAATGACGCACGATGCAGGCCGATTTATTACAACGCAGAGTTTTATTTCACCTGAACAGAAGCCGCAGTGATGCGAAGCGGAAGAGACAATATAAGCTACAGAACCCGAGGTACTTTCTCATGTCAAATTAAAGATGTTTCAGCATGATTTTTAACATGATTTTTTTTTTCTGAAGGCATATCCTGAGCTAAATTGAGCTGTCAGTTGTAATCTCAAAGTCACTATTTCATTTTAAAACAAATCCACAACCAACTGTCGTGAACCTAATTACCAAGTTACTCACAGAAGCACTGTTTACTTTTATGTCTAACTCTAACAGCTCACTTTCTGCTCATATTACATTGGATAATGTAATTTCTCAAAGGTGGAGTTAGAGTGAGGGGTAGGGTTAGAGTAAAAGGGGTGGAGTTAGACTGAGCCATTGAGAATGAGGGTTTAGACTGATGTCAGTGTAGAATGAGGGGTGGAGTTAGAGAAAGGGGGTGTGGTTAGTGCTAGAGACGGAGTTGAATGAGGGGTCAAATTAGAGTGAGAGATGGGGTTAGAATGATGTCACTGTAGAATGAGGGGTGGGGTAAGAGTAAGGGGTGTGGTTAGTGTAAGAGGTGGACTTAGAGTAAGGGGTGTGGTAAGTAAAAGAGGTGGAGTTAGAGTAAGGGGTGTGGTTAGTGTAAGAGGCAGAGTTGAGTGAGGGGTGGAGTTAGAGTGAGAGATGGGGTTAGAATGATGACACTGTAGAATGAGGGGTGGAATTAGAGTGAGAGATGGGGTTAGAATGATGACACTGTAGAATGAGGGGTGGGGTTAGAGTGAGAGATGGGTTTAGACTGATGTCACTGTAGAACGAGTGGTGGGGTTAGAATAAGGGGTGTGGTTTGCATAAGAGGTGGAGTAGAGTGAGGGGTGGAGTTAGAGTGAGAGATGGGGTTAGAATGATGAGACAGTAGAATTAGGGGTGGAGTTAGAGTGAGAGTTAGGCTTAGAGTAGGTTATGATTAGAATAATGGGAGGGGTTAGAGTGAGTTAGTTGTCAGCACACGCATTAATTCATGGCTGCAAGTGCCAAGTCAATACATATTCAGAAAGAATTCAAGGCTGCATCCCAAACCACACGATGCTTACTAACTGACAGTCTAGTTCATATAGTAGTATGTGGTTAGATCAAGAATAAAACTGTCACCTCTGGTGACTTCTGATGTGTGTTCTCGGTGTATTTTATTATCTACTCTGTGTAGTTTGTTCTCCAGCCTGTCAAACACTCTAGGCACAAGGCTGATAGTGTTAGTACTCTAGCCCAAACACAAAGCAATAAATATACACAAGGGTGAGCAGGCACACTGGATGACTCACTCTCGCCCGATATAACAGAATGGAAAAAAAATTAAAAATTCAGATAAACACACAAACATCTCTTGTTAGTCAGTAGCCACTACATTGTTAGTCACTATCTTTACACTGAACCTTCCCTAATGAATTAGAGAACAAATAAATACCTGTTTGCCAAGAAAAAAAGGTCAAATTCCCCCATGCCTGATTAGTCAAATCTCAGATTCTATCAATCCCATTTGGTTTGTTTACACTCTCACACTCTCACTCTTTCTCTCCTCTGATTGGCTGCCTGTCACCGTGTATGCTGGAGGTCGGACTTCTTTCGTGCCTAAAGATGGGGTGTGATGACGTTTGACATATCTGAGCTGTCATATGATGTATGAGTCCAAACTTCTCACCAATTCTGACTCACAGCAGCTTATGATCATCATATTGTAGTGTGTTTTTGTCCCCTGACTCAATAATCTTTTTTTTCATCATTTTTAATAAAAATTGTATACACTTTAGCTTTTTTTTTTGGGTTGGTTAAATGATGAATTTCCACCCACATTTCCATTTTAGCATTAGCGTTGGCATGACTGCTCATAAAGCACTGTACTGTGGTGCTTTACTAATATTTGGGTGATTTATAGATGAAAGTTGGTACAACAGTTTAGAACACTGCTGTGCGATATCAACACACACACACACACACATTCACTGATGGATGAGAATATGTGTGTGTGCCAAGTGGTCAGCGTGAGTGCATCTGTCTTTTTCTTTTTATCTCTCTCTCTCTCTCTCTCTCTCTCTCTCTCTCTCTCACACACACACACACACACACACACTGCTGCAGCTTTGTAGGCTCATTAGCAGCAACAAATTTGTTCGTGACACTAATTACGGCCTCGCAGGAAACGAGAGTCAGGGCAAACAAAAAGCATTACATTACTTTTGTGTGGCTTGTCAGTGGAATCTCTCTCTGTGTGTGTGTGTGTGTGTGTGTGTGTGTGTGTGTGTGTGTGTGTGTTTGTTGTAGAGGGGTTTGTCTTTTTCTCTTTATTGCTGTTGAAGGATGATAAGCACAGGAGCCTTGACAACTCACAGGAGATGCAATCCATCCCTGTCTTTTGTGTGATCCCTCGTTCCGTGCTGCTCTTTCTCTTTGTATTTGCATGCGCTTTTTATAGCGCTAAACCAGAACCGTGACTGAACCCTTCGATGTTTTTTATATTGTGTGCTGTTTGTGTTTGCATACTGAAGGCATTGCACGCAACTGTGTGGCAAGCGTGTGTGTGAACCAGGCATGGTGTTGATAATCGATTATACAGTGCTGGGATTTTCAATTCTAGCATTTCATTGTAATGCAATTTTTATAGTGCAGTGTATTACATATAGTGCAAATACTGCAAGTCACGATACCTATACACTTTCCTTATACACTTAAATTACACACATATATTTTACACTACAAAAAATAATAATAATAATCTTTATTTTCTCTCATACTTATACACCCTCCATTAATACACTACACATAAACACTACAGTTACCCACTATACATACACACTACTAGATGTACACACTACACTTACACAGTATGCATACACACTACAGCTATATACACTACTAGATGTGCACACTAGTTACTATACGTACTAGTTACTATGCTATACATATGCACATGTACACTACACTTACACTATACATACACAGTACACTTACCCACTACACTTAGACACCACTATATGTGCACACTAGTTACACACTACACTTACACACTGTACAGACAAACTAGTTACACACAACACGTACATGCTACACTTACACACGACTAGATATGCACACTAGTTACCCACTACATTTACACATTATACATACACACTAGTTATAAACTGCACTTACATGCTACACTTACACACTATCCATGCACACTGCAGTTACCCACTACTCTTACACACCATCTATACACACTGCAGTTACGCATTATACATACACACTACAGTTACCCACTACTCTTACACACTACTAGATGTACTGTACACACTAGATACCCACTACATTTACACAGTATACAGACACAATAGTTACACACAACACTTACGTGCTACACTTATACACTATCCACACACACACTGCTCTTACACACTATGCATACACACTACAGTTGCTCACTACACTTACACAATACCCATATACACTACAGTTACACACTACACTTACACACTACTAGATGTACACACTAGATACCCACTACACTTACACACTATCCATACACACTACACACAACAATTACACACTATAGACCCTACAGTTGTCTACTATACTTACACACTACAGTTGCCCGCTACACTTACACAATGTAGTTCTATACTACATTTACACACTACACTTACACACTATACAGACACAATAAGGTACTCACTACAATTGTCCACTCACATAAACCCTACAATAGCCCACTACACTTACACAATATAGTTGTGCACTAGACTTGCATACTACAGTTGTCCACTACACTTACACATTAAACATTCATAATACAGTCGTCCATTACAAATACACACTACAGTTTCCCATTACACTTACCTGCTATCGATGTCCACTACCCTTACACACAACACTTACACACTACACATACACACTACTAGATGTACATACTACAGTCACACACTACACTTATAACATACACTAACATCACCTTGTTGGCCTGTCTGCGCATTAACATAATATGTTAGAAATGATTTTCATCTTCATCTAAGCCGAGCTCATGAAGGCTTGATGTTGGAAAAATCCTCCTGATATAATAATGTAATATGGCTAATATTTAGCAGGTTGTTGGTGTGAACATGTGACAGCAGAGGTGGATGTTATATCGGATTTTGCTTACAGGCCTGAGGAAGAAAGTGTGTAGGAGGATGAGCACAACTCCCCCTCTACACCAGATGTCAAGTGTTAGTGTATTATCAAAAACGCGAGTGTGGCCAGTCTTTCCCCGCAGGCAAATGCGAAAATGTGTGTATTACTCACTTAACAACATGATGAAACATTTTTCAGCCAAACTGGCTTCCCTAGAAAACCCACACATATAAATCTAATATTTATCAAATGATGAATTCACTTGAAATGTTCACTTGCTTTCCTATACAATGTACAAATATCTATTAGATATCTCACCTCCATAATTCTAATCCTTTAACATATTTTTTTTTTTTTTTTTTTTTTTTTTGCATATGTGACATCAGAGTAGTGTATGTTCTTTTCTCCATATTGTTATTGCTAACTTTAAAAAGATGCTCCATCTCCCCTTAAGTGTTGTAGTCTAGTTTAATGTTTGTCCCATTAGTGTTGCCAGTGTAGTTCAGCACTGTATTGTTTCCTGAGCTGGACTCCTAATCCCTCTGTCAGGGATTCTCCTTGTTTACAATTACAAGTAAAAATTTGGTCCTTAGCCAATAAATCAGATCTTTGCTCAATGAATTAAATCAAGTGCTGATAATATTCATTTGGCAAAATTAAGTTTTGTAGCAGAGTCATGGATTGAGGAACCATCACCAGATTATCTGGAATGAATTCATACAGTAGAGGTGGTCAGCAGGTCTGAAGTGGATATGTTTAATATAGAAACGTAACCACAGGATGTATTAAATAATTGCTAAGCACACTATACACCACAAAAATATATACAGTAAATCTGGGTTTTGGTGGAGATTTGGTGGATTTGTAGTCTGTTATAATGCAAAGCAGTTTTGTAGATTAAGTTGAAGTTTTTGCCATAAAGCGCCCTGTAGTGTACACTACTTAGCAATGTTGTGCCCCATTTCCCTGACCATCTCTTTACACTTTTCATGGTCATTGGGGGAATAAAATCAAGCCACAATTTACATACTCTTACACACGCTACACTCAAATTTATACTTACTACACACTATGCTTACACACATACTGTATATTTGTTCACTTGCACACTATACTTACTCTGTACATTTTTAAACTGTACACTTACACGCTACAGTCAGTCACAGTTGCCTTGCTGGGATTTGAACTCATGACCTTCTGAATAGTAGCCCAAAGCCTACACTACACTTTTGTTCACTTGCTCACTATACATACCCACTACCTTTACATTTTACACTTACACGCTACACTGATCAGCCATAACATTAAAACCATCTGCCTAATCTTGTGTAGAACTATCTTGGGCGCCCATGACCCTGTCACTGGTTCGCCGGTTGTCCTTCCTTGGACCACTTTTGGTAGGTACTAACCACTGCATACTGGGAACACCCCGCAAGACCTGCTGTTTTGGAGATGCTCTGACCCAGTCGTCTAACCATCACAATTTGGCCCTTGTAATAGTCACTCAGATCCTTGTGTTTGCCCATTTTTCCTGCTTCCAACACATCACTTTCGACAACTGACTGTTCACTATGCTGCCTAAAATATCCCACCCCTTGATAGGTGCCATTGTAACGAGATAAGCAATGTTCACCTGTCAGTGATTTTAATGTTATGATTAATATCAGTGTATATGCTCACTTGTACACTATACTCACCCACTATATTTACATTTTACACTTACAGACTATACATACTACACTTAAACACTACATGGACAAAATACCACTTTCAGGGGTGTTCAGATTGGGAGGAAGCTGCTTAAATAGGCACCATTTTGGGCAAAGATGGGCAGGTCTCGTTCATAAGACAACATCACAGTGCTAATGTAAAATGTTCCTGTTCACTGGAGAAACGTAAAGTTCAGTGTCATTCCACTTTTAGAACAGGGAAAAATCCTATTGTTCATAATGGACACTTTGCCATTTGTTCCCTGAGTGCCTTTTCTGCACTTTGCTTTTTTTATTTTTTATTTATTTATTTATTTTTTTAAAGACCTCTTTCAGACGAGAAGTTCAGAAAACCCTGTAGAAAAAAAACATAGCATGCCCTGAAATCTGCGCTCGGATGATGACATTAGTAGAGATCGAGGAATAAAGCGCAGTAACATGATCTCTAAATTGCTTCCATCATTCTGTAAGTGTTTTCACTCGGCTAAGTGGAGAGCAGCACTGCACAAACCACTCTCACGCCCTGATTCTGCCGAGTGACAGGTGTCCCTGGTTAACCAGAGCGAGGCTTAGGCTAAATGTAATCAGTCAATTGCAATCTTGATCATATGATATCGCCATAGCAGTTTAGCTAGTTTGTGGGAAACTTGACTCCTGTTATAATTACATACTTTTAATAGTTAGCTAGCTTGGTAGCAAACATGGGTAGCTACAAAATAACAGATACTGTACCTACAGGTAATATCAACATTAGCTAGGCTAAATAGCTAAATACCTAGCTAACATTAGTGTAGTTAGGTAGCTAAACTATTAAAATTGTGTAAGTACAACCAGTATTTTATGCTAAGCACACGTTAATGGACAATGGACCATTTCTAATATTCAACATGAGCACACATTTAGCTGTATTTGTCAATGTTAAAATATATAAATACTCTAAAAATCCACCACCAATCCAGAAGCCACACCGAATCTACATTGCAGTCCAGTTCAGATTAGCTCGCTCTCACTCTCCTGCTTTTCTGCATCACCTGAAATGGCTGGGGTCAAACCACAAGTTTCTGACCACAAGTTTGTCTGCTGATTTGGATTGTTAATAAATGGCTCGTGCTTACATCCATCTGTCTCTCCTCCCTTGTGACACTTGATGTGTAATTATTAAGTGTTATTAAGTGAAAAGATTTTCCTAATGTGTGAGTGGCCAAAGCTAAACAATCAGCGATGACATCACTGAACTACTGGTTTAACCATGATGGACATAATCTTATCTCTTGCTAGCTTTGGTGAGAGTTCCAGATTTGCTGGAAGTGACTAGCTAGTGTAATAGTGTAATAGGTATGATCCACACACATTCTCAAACACTATCTATATATGATAAAATTAGCTAGTCTTCTTGAGCAAATTAAAATACTTTTGAATGTTATTAACAGGCGACTCAACAGCAACATGTGCTGGTGTTCACTCAGTGATATGAGCTAGTTAGGTTTGGAATGAAGATAGATAGATAGAGCTACATGATCATATACTCATTTGCTTCTCTAACTCTGTAGAGTACTAAGTATCCTGCTGTATAGTATTACATTATGTTAGCTATTATCCATCCAACCTCCATACCGCTTATCCTACAAAGGGTCAGGGGAAGCCTGGAGCCTATCCAGACAGGGGACACCCTGGACGGGGTGCCAACCCATCACAGGGCACAATCGCACACACATTCACACACTACGGACAATTTGGGAATGCCAATCAGTTTACAGCACATGTTTTTAGACTGGGGGAGGAAACCAGAGTACCTGAAGGAAACCCTTCAGGGCACGGGGAGATCATGCAAACTTCGTACACACAGGGCGGAGGCAGGAGTTGAACCCCCAACCCCGGAGGTGCGTGGCAAATGTGCTAACCCTAAAACCACCGTGCCCCCATGTTAGCTTTTTTTTTTTTTTAGCCAAATCAGTCAGTGAAGCTTCTTGAGTTGCACTGTCACTCAGTGCTATTGGTTGTCACCACATGATTTCACTTCTGATTTGCAAATTTAAACTCGACCCAGCTTAATCATTAGTGGGACCCTGCCCATTTTGCCTCATCGACTGTCATTGCGAATCACTTTACAACTCTTACTGAAAATGAAAGATTTCTGGCTGCTGTGTCGCATCAGGGTGCTGACTGTATGAATTCAGAAACAAAAAAGGGGGTAAGGGAGAATCTTTTACAGTATCTCTTGTTAAATCCAGGAAGACAGAATTCATAGCACCCAACTTTAGAGTATAGCTGATTTCACTCAAAGGCCGATTGTGTGTGTGTGTGTGTGTGTGTGTGTGTGTGTGTGTGTGTATGTGTGTGTGTGTCTGTGTGTGTGCGTGTGTATTCGCATACTGAGCAGCACAGCAATCCAAATATGGCCATTCTCTTGCTCGCTCCATTTAACCAAACCGGGCTGTCGCATTTTCATATAAACATGTGAAAAGCACTTTGTTTATGAAGCTCAAATGGAAACACACTCCAGTGTATTATTCATCATATTCACCATGTTTATACTCGTAAACCTGCTTCCCGGCACTTCACTGGAACTGAGAACAGATTGTTGAAAACTGAGTGGAAACATCTACATGAAAGATTAAACCCATTGCCCTTGTTGTTTTTGGACACATTTCTGTGGGTGTGTCCAGACCATCTCGCTTCAGGTGTTGTCAGTCATCCAGCCAAGTGCTCCAGCCAATCCACCTTTTGCTCCTTCAGCTTATGGAACAGGAAACACTTCTCTCTCTCTCTCTCTCTCTCTCTCTCTCTCTCTCTCTCTCTCTCTCTCTCTCTCGTGTTACAGCTGTGCAAGACTAACACTCTTTCCATCAATCACTATGAGTCCTGTTTAACCCGTTTTACTGTCAGTCCCATTCCCTCCATTATTTCCTCTCCCAGCTGTACACACACACCTGCAATTAGGAGGAACCCCTGAGCTCGGATTGTTGACATTAATCACCATTCACATAAAGAGACAATTGAGGATTTTATTGCTTTCTAATGAGGTTAATGTTAGGTTAATGTTAATCTACAATACCAGGGCTGAGTAATTGATGTCTACATGCGTTTCTCCTTTTTCAGTATAAAGTGGGCGGGGCTAAACTTGTGTAAGCACAATACTGATGTCTGTATACTTCCCACACTGTTTTATCTAAACTATGGTCTTTTCGAGTCTGAGCAACTTAGACACTATCTTTACCATTTGGACAGGATACTATTTCCAGACATATGTCTGTTAAGTAATGTTGCTGGAGGACGTCTTTAGTAATCATAATTGATTCACACGGGATAAGCGATCTCTTTATAAATCACAGAGATGGGAGTGTCTTTATGATGTACGCATGGTTGTCACACCGTTCGATTTGTACTACTCCAAACTAATTGCTTTGACCTTCATTGTAAGTTCTTGTTGTAGGGCTTGTTGCCTTGCAATCATTAGTAGGTCATATGACCATAGCATGGATGTAGGCTCTACCTGTACTAGGAGCTCCATAACTTACCTAAAGCTCCCAGAAGTCCTTTTAATCGTCCTCCATGTTGTATCGTTCTATGTTTTAAACTTAATTAAAAAAAGAGCACTTCCTGGAGTGCCTTTATACTGAACAAAAAGTATAAAACATCTTTTCCCACAGGAAATAAGGAATCTTTACCAGCATGTCAATTTGAACGTAGTATATACATTACCTGCAGTTAATTCTACTGGTCATTTCATGGTAAAATATGGCGTATTCTTTCCAGGTGTGTGTATGCACAGTCTGTAAAAGAAATACTGGCACATCCAGAGATACTCTAGTAATAATTACATTACCCCAAGTCCCTATGTAAAACAAATCCAGTCTGAATAGGGTCTTATTGTGGTAACTCTGTTTGATTGGTTGATTGGGTTGACTGGTGCACCTAGCAGTGGTGGCTCATGGCAGCACCATATACAGTGTATCAGCCATCCAACAAATGTTAATTTTCATAAAGTCCTTATTGACAAGTCCATACATTTTAAATCCATTGAAATACTAATGACCTCTTATGAGTGACCAATGATTTAATAAATGTTGGTATTTGACAGATATATGCATTTCTAGATGTTGAGCAATCGTCCACTTAGCTTGCATAGTTGTTATTGCACCTAGTGATAAAAAATGGGAACTGCAACAGGTGCTAATAGAATCACAATGCCCCATGCTTGGGGGAGGAGCAATGGAAACAATTTTTAATAACTAAAAAAATTATATATATAGTCTAGCCATCACAATTTGGTCGTCGTCAAAGTGTCTCAGATCCTTACGCTTGGCCATTTTTCCTGCGTCCAACACATCAACTTCGAGAACTGACTGTTCACTTGCTGCCTAATATATCCCACCCCTGGACAGGTGCCATTGTTACAAGATAATCAATGTTATTCACTACACCTGTCAGTGGTTTTAATGTTATGGCTGATCGGTGTATATACAGTATATTGCAAAGACTGGGAGAGGGGAAAGGGGAATTGTAGCCCTGATTTCTTTGGGCTAGTTTCACACTTTTGTGTGGTTTTTGAGATGCAGTTGGGCTGAAAATTTTACTGAAACCTGGTTAATGGTATTACCTTATACATAGTTGAATGTAAGTCTAAACGCACTCAAATCGAGCTGCTAGACTGTATGCTGGATGTCTGTATGTTGTCGACTCTCAACTGCCTATTACAGCAGTCCGTACAGGATTTCGCAGAGTTTTTTGTGATTGTTGTGGCCAAAAATACTTGATTTTGCTGTGGCTTTTTCAAAATGTGTGATGCAACTTTTTTTGTGCAGATTTTTTGTGCTCTTATTTTTTTGCGAAAAACTACTTGAATTGGCAAAATTGCAATTGCACGAAATTGTTTTGCACTCTCTTTCACAGTGATGTTGGATGGTAAATGAGACCTTTTAGCTGTACTCATGTTTGACATGTGAATCGAAGAGGGCTTTGGCTGTTGCGCGTTGTGATGACGTCACATGACACGTCTTGGACCAAATCTGCGGAAAATCTGTGGTCATTTTGAAAAATTGCAAGCTCCTCCGAATGTTGTGGAGTTTGCTTGATTTTGTGTTAATTTCTGCCATCGCAAAGGGTTCACTCTACAGGGTACAGGGTTACTCTACAAATATTCACTGGATAGTAGCCTATAGCATAAGTCACATGTGATAGCCTCTTGACTTAATTTAGTTTGAGGCTATGTTATTAATATCACTCTACTCCACCATCTGTCATTTGTCGCTGCTGACACCTACAATTGAACAAATACACAAAGCTGGTATTGGAGCAACATTTTATCAGATTTAGATTTCTGTTATCCTGTAGGGAGTCAGTACAAATCAATACAACGTTCTTCTGACTGATCGTGTTTATCCTCATGATCTTGAGTTTATGAGTTTATGATCATGAGGGCTCACTGAATGTTATGACAAGGATGAAAATGAAAAAATGAAAATTTCATACCAACTGAACACTTATGGGAGATTTTGGAGCGACATGTTAGCGCATGTTAGCGCTTCATCATCAAAACACCAACTGAAGGAAGATCTTTTTTGGGAAGAACGGTGTTCATCGCTCCAGTTCACTTCCAAGGACCGTTAGAATCTGTGCTGAGGTGGACTGAAGCTGTTCTGGTGGCTTACTAACACACTGCTTATTTCCTTTAATTCATTGCCTGTAGCATAGCTTAAGTTTAAATTAGCTTAAGTTTTTTTTTGTTTTTTTTAAACAAAGTGTCTTACATAGGCTTTAATTATTTCGTTTAAACTACACCATTTAGTTGCAGTCAGCTTGCTAGTTCTGATTCATTACAGAGAGTTAGTGTGCCAGCTCCAGCATACTGAGAAAAAACAATTAGTGTTAGCCTAAATTAAGTATTAGTGTTAGCTGAGCTAATGGTGTGTTCTCTTTCCAGTAAGTGACTTTCTAGCCTTCTCCCTCTGAAGTTCCTTTCATGTTCTGTCAATGGGCAGCTTTGAAGTCAAGTGTGTTGATGAGGCTCTTTTAAAATTCAACACACACACACACACACACACACACACACACACACACTGGAGTCTGATTCATCAGGTTTTTTTTTTTTGCACTGTGCTACTCTCATTAGCATTATTCTACTTTATTCTCTCTCTCTCTCTCTCTCTCTCTCTCTCTCTCTCTATATATATATATATATATATATATATATATATATATATATATATATATATATATATATATATATATATAGTGTATCATTAGAGTGCAATTAGCATTAAGGATGCAAGTCTTAGCACAAATATTAGCAACACACAAATATTAGCATCGCTGTGAAATTTGAATTTAAATGTAAAGCAAAGCAGAATTCAAGAATAACTCTAGTTGCAGCCACCTAATCAGCAAGGCGCAATTTACAGCATGCTAATTGGTGACTACTACCTTCTAGCCATTGCTAGCCATGTTAGCACAAGCTATTCCTCGTTAGCAGAGAGAGAGAGAGAGAGAGAGAGAGAGAGAGTGTGAGTGTGTGTGAGTGTGTGTGTGTGTGGACTTATACACCTTGTCCATACTAAGTGAGGACACCTCAGGATAATGGTAATAGGATTGAACTTCTATCTTTAGTAAGGACATAAAAAGGTTGTAAGCAGTTAGTCACTCTTTCCTGGTGACAGAAAATAGGAAAATAATCTCTTACCCCTTCATCACGTCAATATTACTGTTATTATCAATCCATCCATCCATTTTCTGTACCGCTTATTCTACACAGGGTCGTGGGAAGCCTGGAGCGTGCAGGGAAACACATTCACACACTACGTACAATTTGGAAACACTAATCAGCCTACAACGCATGTCTTTGGACTGGGGGAGGAAAATGGAGTTCCCGGTGGAAACCCCCCGAAGCATGGGGAGAACATGCAAACTCCGCGCACACAGGGTGGAGGCGGGATTCAAACCCCCAACCCTGGAGGTGCAAAGCGCACGTGCGAACCACTAAGCCTCTGTGCCCCCCCCTTATGCTTCCTCTTCTTCTTCTTATTATTATTATTAATAGTAGTAGTAGTAGTATATGATAATAATGGGTGTTACAACAGCTGACCAATCAGCAGCTTTGTTCAAACTCACTCAGTAAAACTGCAAACTCATTAGAATCTTAATACACGCTCATTATAAAGGTTTTTAAACTCTTCCACACGAATCGTCCAAAGCTCATTCTGTGTTGATGGACATTTGGAGAAATTAAATTAAACCATGTGTAAAATGAGGATGCAGCAGCTTCCCTAACAGCATCGTCACATCAGGAGTCGAGCGAGATAAATACAAGTACACGTTCATGTTACAGAAAAAAAATTCAGGGTCTAGTTTTCCAAAAGTTAAGACTGTCCTAACTGTTAGAGAGTATTAAATGTCTTCACTGTTTAACAATTATCTTTGTTAATTATCACCCAAAGAGGTGATGTTGGTGGATGTCTCATTCCCTCCATCAAATGAATCCTAAACATCCAATTAATTAATTGAATCATCATATATATGAAATGAATCAAATTAAATCTTCACATCACAAGAATCAAATGAATCCTACACATCAAATTAATCCTACAGATGAAATGAATCAAATGAATCCAACCCATCAAAAGAATCAAATGAGTTCTACACATCAAATTAATCAAATGAAACCTACACATCCAATTAATTAACTGAATCATACACATGACATGAATCAGATGAAGTTAATAAAAATGTCTAGAAATAGGTTTAATGACCTTATATTTTGTTTATGGTAATTTAATAATAGGAAATACAAGATACAGTTGACTATATTCAATATATTTTCAATTGATACTTATGAAAAGATGTCTTTTTTTTCTTTCTGCAGTGTGGTAAAACGTACAAGTTACCATAACTTAATATGACAAAAACATGCCGATTGTCGTGTTACCGTGAAACTGTTCTATAAAATTAAGCAGCACCTTCTGACCAATCAGATGTGAGAATTGAACAGCACTGTGGTATAAAATAATCTAATAAATATCAAGCCTGATTGCAGTGGTGCATGTTTCAGAGACCTGTTGCTACCGAGCTGAATTCAGCTTTCTGGTTCAGTTCTCTGCATTGGTGTTACACCGTGTGGTACTCTAAGATGTATTTCTGTTAAATTCATAATCAGGAAGCAGACAGAGCGGACAGGTACGGTAAATTATTGTGTCATCGTCTGAATATCATGCTGACGGCATCAAAGGCTTCAGCCTTCACACATATATCATACTTCACTCCTGTTACAAAGGATTCTGCGTTTTAAACTTGGCATTTATAGGAGATATAAAAAAGGATACATGATTAGTATGATGAGAAAGATCAAGCGAGGGAGAGAGTGCGCTCTAGTGACAAAATGTAAAACATACAATTGGGATACATACATACATACATAACCAATAATCCAGTATTTATCCATTTTTTTCATTTGTTTTTCTTCCTGCATGAAACAAGTGGACAGTCTTATACCAAACACAGCAGCCTGCAGTCTTCCACTGTACACTACCTACCTTTCTTCAGTTTTTACTGCGACAGTGCTTGGTTTTCAAAGGTGAAAAGAGAGAGAGAGAGAGAGAGAGAGAGAGAGAGAGAGTGAGACTGAAGCTGGATGAGTAGGTGTCAGTTTTTTATTATTTAAGATTTCTTATCCCACACAGAAGGAGATGGTGATTGTAAATGATGTGTCACATTTTTAATATACATAGCCAGGGATGGAAGAAGCACTGAGAATATAATAATGTGGAAGTGGAAGTATAGATAATGTTCAGGTGGAAGTATCTGGCCAAAAATATGCTCAAGTGAAAGTCAAAAAGCTGCTGCGTACTTTAAACGTACTTAAGTAACAAGTAAAAAGTAAACGTTTTTAATGTTTTGTCACAAGTATGCGGGTTTTAGGTTTTAGCTTACTGTTAACAGACTACAATGTGTGGCAGAAGAATTGTTTGTTGAGAATATTAAATTACATTATGTAATAAATTAAATAAGCAATATAACTGTCAAACATTAGGACATTCTATGGACGAAAGAATGGTTTAAATGTAAACGTTTAACTGGTTTTAAACTTTGTGCATTAATACAGAATTCAGTTATTCTGATGCGGTCAATCAGTCCGTACAGGATTTCGTGGAGTCTTTTTGTGATTGTTTATAATTGCACATTAACCCTTTCTCACTGTACACTGGCGTACCATGGAAATCGACTCATTGGACATTTTCAATCAGTATAAACAAATGAACTATTTTATCGCTGCAAGTCTGTTATAAGGTTAGTCAGGACACTGTTGGGTTTCTGTGTGTAGAGTATTGTGACTCTGTGTGCAGCTGCTGGTGGGGCGATGGGAAAGGGGAGGAGTGTGAGCCCCCTGCTGGCCAAAAAAAACACACCACTCCACAACACTGGTACAGAGATAAAACAGACAGCAAAACAACTAAAGCTTTTTTGATGTAACACCGTATACAACTACCACAATAAAATGATAACATTTAAACCTAGTAGACTAGGTTAAAAATAAATACTTATGAAAAAAAACTGCAAATTCTTTTTTTTGACCTCTGGTAAAACGTTACGCTATGCTGTTCATTTTGATGACGTGGAATTTATTTATCAGAAATAACCGATAAAGTATTGCCCCTTTAGTCCTGATGTATTTGGTGTTCAGGGTCTGTGTACTGTTTATATATTAATAGCTGTAATACTGTATGCATTGTTAGCTCTGATATGTGTTTTGAAATTCTTGGCAATTCTTGAGTGGATGCTCTGTTTCAAAGTTGTTACACACACACACACACACACACACACACACACACACACACACACACACACACACACACACACACACACAAGGACAAGAGAAATGGCCTGATCCACACCACCCGCTGTCTGTCAACCTTGAGCGAGTATTGATTGTGTATAAATTAGAGTGAGAAATGAACTCTAATTGATACTGATCAGTCATGCACTTGCACTCGACTGATATAGCATCATCACCTGTGCCAAAGATAATGAGATTTTTTTTTAGCTGATGTCTCAAGTATTTTTTATTTTATTTTATACTTTTGCTAATATCTCTTTGTCTGCCTAGTATGGCAGACCTATCATATAACAAATGAGCAAAACATAAAGCAGCATTACTGCAACTAGCTAAAACAAACTAGTATTACAGTAAACATGCTCGCCACAAACTAGCATTTAAGAAAACAGACAGTTAGGAACTAGGGTTGCACGGTGTACCGGTACTACAGTAGCATTGCAATATTAAGCTTCAAAATACTGCTGATGCCACTGTATTTTTTTAAACGGTAATATCGTCAATACGGTAGTACCATAAGTAATGCTGTATGTGCGGCAGTTAATACTATTTTCGCTAAGATGACACATCCCACTGCTTTTGCAGAATACACAAAGGTTACTGACACTTCATTTAACCTAAATTCTTTACCTTAATCTTTAAAGATTTCCTGTTTGCTAGTAAACGAGCTAATGTTATGCTAACTGCTGTGTGTAAATACTAAAATTAGCCGTGTTTGTAGTTAACGTTCCCAATTGTATTATTTTATTTGTTTCCAAATTCAGTTATTTATTCATGCTTAGTACTTTTAGGACTTAAAATTTCCATTTGAATTATTTCATTGCTCTAGGGAACAATGATGAAATATGTGGCACGTTGAATTGGGTGCTTGCCAATTGTTTCATTGAGTTTCCCAATAGCTAGTTATTCATTCTCATTAATAAAGTATGCAGAGGAAAATTCAGTTTGTCTGTTTTCATTTATAGCTATGTATTTCTGTAAATTTGATTCATTTTGTAGATTTTAATTATTAATTAACACAATATTTCATGGTATCATGATACTTCAGCTGGTATAGTATCGCAAGATATGTTTATGGTATCGTGACAACCTTACTAGGAACTACTATTGTAATAACTGGGCTAACACACCAACTAACATTATAATGAAGAATATCAGTACAGTCTACAAACTAGCATCGCACACTACCAATACAGCAAACTGGCTTAGCAGCACGTATCCTACTAGTCACCTAATGTTAGCGAGCTAGGTAGCTAACATATAGCGCAAAGAACAAAACTATACCGTATAACAACTGGTCGTTTCAAATGTTTTACTATGTGTGAAGACTCTGTGTCTTCTGTTTATTTGGTATTCCAGCCTGTCAGAAAAAAGTTTGCTATGAACTGGACAGTGTTAGCATGCTAACTAAAATCTACCAGGGGATAAAAAGACAAATAAGGGGAGATAGGGTTGACTTTACTCACTTTCATCCAAAATAACTACAAAAAAAAAAAAAATACAGAGAAACTCACCGCCACTTCATATTAGTAGCAAACTACCCATTATCACAACTGCTTAAAGATACAAACCCCACAATAAGAATAATTCAGCTGAATATCATCTATAATTCACAAGTATTCCACCAAATAAGAGAACAAATAAACGCCTTACCTGTTCTGTAAGAAAAATAGTGTGACATCGAAGCCTTTTACTACCCCGATCCTGTTTGCAATGTTTACACTCTCTCTCTCCTCATTGGCTGCACCTCCTGTCAGTCACCATGCAGTCTGACTTCTTTCATGCGTGAAGTTGGGCTATGATGACGTTTGACATATATGACCTGGCGTATGATGTATGAATACAAATTTCCCACCAATTCTAACCTGATATCCATAACACAACGCTGTTACAGGATGGAATCATATGATATAGTATTTTTCTCCTATGATTCAATAACCGTGTATCTTCATTTCTAACAGAATATTCTACACACTGTAGCTTTAATTTAAAAAAAAAAACAACAACAACAAAAAAACTTTCTCAGATCCTATAGTGTTTTTCATCATGACCTTTCTCTTCTCTTGGATTTGGCCTTCAAAGCAAATAGCTAACCACTGATCCATAAAACATCGAACCCAGAAAGACCAACACATCTGAGTGGCCAAGTCTCATACCGGTCTTATCTTATAAATATTGTAGTGCTGCACTGAGTGTAAAAGCCAGCATGCAGCGGACACCTTTCTGAAGACTTTGACGTGTGTGAGATGTGTGACACACGGCAGTTACTGTGTGCTTCGATTTTAATATGCACTTTAATCCAGATTAGATGACAATTAGATTCAAATGGCTTCCCCGAACAACATGGCACAATTATGGAGAAAATGGATGTTGTGTTAGGGAAATAGCTAACTCTAGACGTGACATGCATATGGCGAATGAGTGAAGTTTATGTACAAACATGCTGCGCAGCCAATTGTGAGTGGTAGTTAGAAACAAGGTGTGCCCAAACCGATTCATTCCAAGATGGTCGACTTTGATGAACTGGGGCTGGGAATATCCCTACTACCCTACTGTATAGTAGGCGAAAAGCAGGCCCCCTAAGGAGTAGTATGTCTAAATTCTCAGTATTCATAAAACAGTAGGCGAGAAGTAACTGATGACATACTGCTTGCGTCGAGATTCTGAGTATGGAACCAGTGGACACTGCGCTATCCAATAAGGCAACGGGACTCAAATAAAAAAATAGTGCAAGGTAGCTCTTTTCAAGTCTAAGTGCTATAGGTATTAAATGTTGTTCCTTGTGGTTGAACCCGTACTTGTTTAACAACACCTGAGTAAATTATTAGCATGTTGAAGGTTTAAACAAGAAAAAAAAAAACTGCTGCCACAGCTCTTTCAGTTTTTGCGGTTATGATGAGGTCGTAGGCCACATGACAATGCCAACATGGTGGATGTAGTATGTCCAGATTGTATTCATACTACACACATATACTGATCAGTACTTACTGTATCAATGGCTGAGCTGTTGTTACTGAATTGATTGCAGTAGGTACTGTCACATTACGGAATTTCAGATGCAGACAGTGATCTTTTTTCTGTAGTTGTGGAAATTGTCATGAAACATGAATAGCGCCACCTGCAGTACTGGAGCACTCACATGTGACCCGCCTATGTATGCGAGTTTGTAAGCATGAGATGGTGGTTTCGTCTTCACGCAACCCTCTATGCTGAAGCCTTGCGTGGCATGTTAAGACCTCAGCAGAGGTGGGTAGAGCAGCCAAAAATTTTACTCAAGTACAAGTAAAACTACTTAGAAAAACAATTACTCAAGTAACCCAGATAGCAAAATTGCTGTGGCCCAGATCCGGCCCATACCTGACACTTTCATCCGGCCAACATACCGTGTGGAATGATGGCACTTGGGCGGTGCACTCCAGATTTGGATCACATGCAACATATGTGGGCCACTTTTGGTTTACACCCAGATTAGCCTTTGTCGACTGTGCCACATTTTTGCCAAAGGTGGCCCACATTTCTTTTGTGATATTTGGGCCATATTCACTATTTACCACATGGGCCACTTTAGGGTCACATCCAGATTACACACTGCCGTGAGCACCGCATCTTTGCCTAAAAAGGCCCACATGTGATTTGGGATATTTGGGCCATATTTACTATTTTACATGTGGGCCACTTCAGGCTCATATCCATTTTGTCCGGGCCAAAAGAAGGCCAGCAGTGCCGCATCACTGCCTGATGTGGCCCACATCCGGATGCTATCTGGGAACAGTAAAAGTAATAATGTTAATAAGTACTTGAGTAAGAGTAATGAAGTATCCGATGAGAAGACTACTCAAGTAGCAAGTTACTAGTTACTTCGGATCTGATTAAAATGGAGGGAAAATCCTGAATCTCGGACTACATGGAGAACTGCAAGTCACACGTCTCCTCGAAAGTCTGTCTGTTCTGTTTCTACGATATAAAACCTGGGTTCAAGATGACGCAGCATATCCCCGTCCTGTGATGGGTACAATAACACACAACCTGTCATTTTTAACACAAAATCTCACACACTCCCCAAAAAACAAACATTTTCCCAACAGTTGACTGTCTTTATTTTCACATGTTAACAACACAAACTTGTCAGCATCTGCATTTAAACAAGACAACAGAGAACAACAGTAGGAGAGTGTGTATAGATAGAGAGTGAGTGTTTGTGTTAGTGTGTTTGTGTGTGTGTGTGTGCGTGTGTACGTGTGCACGTGTGTGTGTGTTTTGCCTCCATCGACACGCTCGACTCTTCCCCCTCTCCAGGACTGAGCATGCTAAAGAAGTGAGCTCATCATGCGTAGTTTTTTTTTTTCAAAAAGTTACTCAAGTAAATGTGACAAAGTAAATGTAGTACCCACCTCTGGTCCTAGGTATACTAGGTAGATCTTGGCGTTACTTTGGTGTCATGATTGTGTAACAATTACAGGTGGCATGCAGAAGCTTCACACACTTTGTCCCTCACATGGCAGCTGGATGTGCTCTGTGGATGACCTTGAAAGCTTCCAAAGATGGTTTCAACTTCTCATAACTCTCACATACTTCATTTCACTGAAAGTATACCGATGCCTTTAGCGGCACATAAAACTCAAGCCCTTGTTTTTATGCTTCATCAATTTTTTTTTTCTTAGCATAAACTTCATAGAAATTCATTGAAATCACACAACCACGCTTTCTGTATGCTGTTAACTTTAAAATCAGAATCCATAAACTAGTAGGCCATTTATTTACTGGACATTTATTCAGGAAGGAACTGACCTTATGTCACATTTTTATTGAACTGTGCTTCATGTCCCCTGTGTTTCATTGACATGGTGTACAATTGTAATTCGATTTCATGTTTAATTGATAATGGTGTGTGGGAGAGTTTGCCTGAACTTCTCTCTGATTAACTCCATTTATGACTTTTAGGAACTCAATTATGGCCTGGTAATTTCTTTAACTTCTTATGTTTCCTCCAATTTGTTAATTAAACTTTCTTTAACTTATTTCTTTCTTTGACTTCTAGAACTTTTTAATGACTGCTTATTTTATTAACTGCTTATTTCAATTATAGAAATCACCATTTGATTTCCAACTCATTTTATTTCTTCCTTAAGTTTATTAAATCTGTTCTTTAAGTCTGCTTCTTGAACTATAACATTCTCTCTCTGTGCGGTCGGATTAATGACTCTGTTGCGGCTGTGTCTGAATCCTAATGCACTTCTGTATAGCTTTTCACTCACTAAAATCATGATATGCCCTAATATTCCTGCACTTAGAGGTTCTCTTAAACCACATTCCTGCAGTAACGCAGACCCCCAGTGCATATCGGCTAATGCTAACACTAACAGGTTTACTCTAAGTAGCACTCACCACTGCTCTAAGCGGCACCCATTCGTGTGTAATGAAATGTGGGACAGAAGAAGATCTCTGTAAAGAAATTACACACATTATCTCCTTTAAAAGGATCTACTCTGGACAGTAGTGTGGTTGTAAAATGCACTCAGTTGTTTCTGCATCTGTATCCTTGTCAGCATTTGCGATTTTTTTTTTTTTTTTAGTACGTGTAGAGCTGGTATTATTGAGATACTTGTATTAGGTGGAAGTAAGAAATCACTAAATATATTCATTATAAATCTGGAGAAAAGTTTATATTTCAAGGCTAGAGGAGGGCAACATGGTGGTTCAGAGGTTAGCATTGTGAATAGTGTTGCTGTCTCACATCTCTGGCTTGGGATACTGTGGAGTTCCTATGCATGTTCTCCTTATGTCCCTGTGGGTTTCCTCTGGGTTCTCCAGTTTCCTCCCGCCTCCCAAAAACATGGCAGTTGGTGGACTGGCTATGGTAAATTGCACTAGGTGTGAATGAATGTGTAAATGAGTGTATGCATGCAGGGTGAATTCCTGCCTTTTACCTAGTAATCTCTAGCTACAGTTCCAGGATGAAGCAGTTATTGAAGATTAATGATTGCATTAATAAATCAAGGCTGCTGGGTGAACATAGGGCGGGCTGAGACTGAAAGGTTTTTTTTTGCATTAGCTGAGTTACCCTTGGAGTCTATTTTTGCCACGAGCGATGTGCCAAGAGAAACGTACAGAGCGCAGCGTAACTCACCACTCGTGAAATCAAAACAGTGGAGGAGTGTCCCACTTTGCTGGTTGTGCCTCACTGCCGCTGGGATAAATCCTGAACTTTTTGAATTGCAGGAGAGAAGATCAGTCTTGGTTATAACATCAGATCAGTGAAGGTTATAACAAGCTCTGCCTCAAAAAGTTATTAGGCTATAGAAAAGAATGGACTTTGAATCAGAAACTAAACATGGTACCTCCAGCAGAAATGTGCATGCAGTTCCTGAGTTCCTAAAAAAAGGTCCTGCATTGGAAACACCTTAATTTATACTATTCCTGCAATGGAAACAGTCATATAGCACAAATCAGACTATCTCTCTCTCTCTCTCTCTCTCTCTCTCTCTCTCTCTCTCTCTCTCTCTCTCTTTCTGTCTCTCTCTCTCTGTAGTCATGTTTTATATCTTGGTGGGGACCAAATGTCCACACAAGGATACAATATCTTTATAATACCAGTTATGAAGACATTTGGCTGGTCCCCTATGAAGAAAGCTTTTTTTGCAGCTTTTATTAAAAAAAAAAAAAAAAAAACTAAAAGAGCCAAAAGGTTTCGTCACAAAGTCATTATTATTATTATTATTATTATTATTATTATTATTATTATTATTATTATTGCACCAGGCCCTTAAAAAACTATTTTCAGAATAGCTGGTAAGTGTGTGTTATTTTCTTATATTGAGACACCTCTAATGTACACTATATTGGCAAAAGTTTGTGGACACCTGACCATCACACCCATGGGAGGTTCTTCCCCAAACTGTCACCACAAAGCTGGAAGCACACAATTGCATACAATGTCTTTTCATGCTGTAGCATTACAATTTCCTTCACTGGAACTAAGAGGCCCAAACATGTTCTAGCATAACAATGCGCCTGTGCACAAACCGTTGCACGTGGTTTGCCACGTTTGAAGTGGCAGAACTTGAGTGGCCTGCACAGAGCCCTGACCTCAACCACACTCAACACCTTTGGAACGAATTGAAATGCTGACTGCACACCAGGCCTCCTTACTCGACATCAGTGCCTGACCTCACTAATGCGCTTGTGGATGAATGAGTACAAATCCCCACAACCACGATCCAAAATCTAGTGGAAAGCCTTCCCAGAAGAGTGGAGGTTATTATAACAGCAAAGGGGGGGACTAAATCTGGAATGGGATGTTCAACTAAGCACATGTTCATGTGTCCACAAACTTTTGGCCATAGTGTGTAGATTCAGTCAGAAATGTAATCACAATTCATCAAAAAGAATGTATCCATGTCAAAAATAAAAAATACTTCTGGCTAGGTGACAATAAGTTATCATACAATTGTAACAGATTCCACCTTGGCTGAAGGGACACCACAATGCATAATAATACGATGCATAAATATTTTAGCATATCCTAAGAAATCGCAATTAGATCTGTACAGGACTAGTGCTTTTTGGTTTTTGTATTGTAAATAACTTGTAGTTAACCTGAACAAATTTTTTATTTTTTTTTGCTCGCCTCCTTTAGCAGACTTCAGTTTCACCACAGGAAATCAAGCATTAATGTAGGGGCATCATACCTGGCAAAAATCAATATTTGCAAAGAAAAACTAATGAGTTACATCAAATATTTTACCTGCAGCCATTTCGCCCACTGAGAGACAGACTGATCGTAATAATATAAAAATAATAAGGTAATCATCCACTGCCAGACTCCAAAAACTATTTTAAAAAATTAATTCATATGGTTCAGGTGGGTGTTAGTTTTGTATACTTAGTATACAAAAGCACAGTGCATACGGATAAGACAGACATTACATATTTTCAGCTGTGTAAACAAGAAGCCTTGCATTTAAATAAACCTTTTCCCATGGCTTAACAAAGATATATATATATATATATTTTTTTTTTTTTTTAAATCCAATAATATATTGCTGCTCCTACATAATGGCTGCTTGATTTCTTTAAACCCTCTGGCAGTTTTAATGGTTTGATGAGAGGTTAGTTTTCAATAAACACATCCTTCATCATTAAGATTGAGGCAGGATGTGATGTAGGTAGTGATTTTACAAGTATGGATCTAATACACACTCATCAGTAAGGGTATTGCAGTGCTTGAGGCTTTTATGGACCAAAAAAATCTCAGAACTGTGTAATAATAAATAATACTATGGCCACAGTATAGTTTTATAACACTTATAACACTTTTCTTTCTCTCTTTCTCTGCAGATCTTGGCCATCATCTCCATCCTCTTTATCATCCTCTCCACCATCGCCTTGTCGCTGAACACGCTACCTGAGCTCCAAGTGATAGATGAATTTGGTCAGGCAAATGATAACCCTCAGCTGGCACACATTGAGGCTGTATGCATCGCCTGGTTCACCATGGAGTACCTGCTGCGCTTCCTGTCTTCACCCAACAAGTGGAAATTCTTCAAAGGACCTCTAAATGTAATCGACTTGTTAGCCATCTTACCTTACTACGTCACTATATTTCTGACCGAATCAAACAAGAGCGTGCTGCAGTTCCAGAACGTGCGACGCGTGGTGCAGATTTTCCGCATCATGAGAATCTTGAGGATCCTTAAGCTGGCGAGACATTCGACTGGACTCCAGTCGCTTGGCTTTACGCTGAGGCGGAGCTATAATGAGCTCGGCCTGCTCATACTGTTCTTAGCAATGGGAATTATGATATTCTCAAGCTTGGTGTTCTTTGCTGAGAAAGACGAAGACGCAACAAAATTCACAAGTATACCAGCTTCATTTTGGTGGGCCACTATCACCATGACAACAGTTGGATATGGAGATATCTATCCACAGACGCTGCTTGGTAAAATAGTCGGTGGACTTTGCTGCATCGCAGGCGTGTTGGTGATCGCTTTGCCAATTCCCATCATCGTCAACAACTTCTCCGAGTTCTACAAGGAGCAAAAGCGTCAGGAGAAAGCCATCAAGAGACGAGAGGCCTTAGAGCGAGCGAAGAGGAACGGCAGCATTGTCTCGATGAACCTGAAAGACGCCTTTGCCAGGAGCATGGAGTTAATAGATGTTGTGGTGGAGAAGAGTGAAGACAAACCTTCCTTCGATAATCACCTGTCTCCAAGCAGGTGGGGAATTCCGAAGCGTGCTTCCTCGGATGCCAGTTTAAGACCACTTGATAGAAAGATTGGCTCACGGGACTGTTGTAAAAGCTCAAGTCCGCAGCATCTTAATGTTCAGAAACTAGAAGAAATGTACAACCAGATGAGCAAGGCACGATCTTTATCAGATCTCGACAAAAATCAGAATGCTACCGGGCCAAAGCAAGAAGCACAGAATGCCAAATCTGGTCGAAAACGGAATAGACCTGTTTCAGATGTACCACACATGGTGAGCATTGACAGCTTTGCAAGCTGCACTGCTGAACTCAGAGAAGCTAACAAGTTGATCCCTTCATCCAAAGAAGATGATAAGTGCTTTGTGAAGAACACCACAAATTTGGTGGAAAGTGGTAATCCAGTTGAGACACCATTGGACACGTTCCAAATTAGTCCTGAACAGAGAAGCCAATTTGATTACGCACCTAGTGGTCACGTAACATATAAGGAAGATGAAGAGTGTATTGTGGACAACACCACATTTTTAATTCAAAGCATTAACCCAGGCAAAGTAGATTTTCTAGAAAGTACAGATGACGTTCCATTGACGCCTCCAAGCACTTCCTCTGCTCAGGAACTCAGCATCAGTCTTCTGGAAGATGACAACTCACCGGAACAAGAGTGCTCTCCACTTTTTCCTGAATCAGTAATGCTAGCTAGAATCCCAGAACAAGGACTAATCCTTTCTCCAAAGCTTCCGGTCGGCGATTTCCATCCAAACGAGACTTTATCGCTCCTCGAGGAACATGAGCGAGCGTCCACAGAGGAGGACATTGCTGGCACTTCGGTTCCTTCACCAAAATTTACAGCACAAAACTGCACTCAGGACGGAGTAGGGGACGACGCAGAGGGAAAACCCGAAAGCAACCAAAGTGGACACAAAGTAGAGAATCACATGTTTACGCCAGAGATTCATCTCATGCCGGGAGACGGCGATATTTCGCAAACTAGCATGTGAAACACTGGAAGATGAAAAAAAAAAAAAAAGAGGCATGGAGGTGTAGCGAAAGATATTTTTGCATGGCATGAAAATGAAAAGGTCATTATATTTGTGGCACTGTCTGCAGGAAATATCAAAACAGTCTTCATGGAAAAAGAACGAGTTTATCTGAAAAAAAAAATCATGATCCTGCTGATTCATACGAACTCGGCGAAGGAACGAGAAAGTGCAGAAGGACAGAAAGAGCATGCATTTAAAACTTATGTTTATGGTGCTTAGTTTGCTGAAAGCGCTTCACTGTAAATACACAGAGGACTGAATGATGCACATAGCCACAGAGGACAAAAGAAATTCAAATCCATCTTATTTATTTAAATACCGTGCTTCGAAGACTGAAAAGTTGCAAAACAGCAACGTACTGAAACATATCATTACATAGTAATGCAATGTGTACCATGACAGAGCTGTCTTTTTTTAAATAGAGTATAGTCTGTGATATCAACAACATTTTGACTGGTAATTTGCAATTTGAGTTCATTTCAGATTTAATGACCAGAAATTAACTGTCATGCTGGTTCATAAATATTTATATGCGCAGATTTTCTTAGCCAGCTAGTTAGTTTTGGATGTTAATGAATGTTACGCTAGCACACCAGGCAGATAGCAAAAAGTCGGCTTTTGAACGTGTATAATAATAATAATATTAATGTTTTTGACAGAGATTTTTTTTTTTTTTTTTAGCAAGAAACACTAAACATCAGCATGATAAAGTGGCACTGTAACTCGAAGTCTGTACATTTCACCTGTTCTCATTTTCCATTCACTCATGCTAGCTAGCTTTCTAGGTAGAGAATTTCAAGATATAGCAACTAGGATAACACTGAGCAGCTAATAGAAATTCGTAGGTAGACTGATGGCTACCTTTAATCAGTTTTAATAACCGATCCTTTATTTCCTGACAAGATTGTCAGAATCTAATCTCACTCACTGTCCACTTTATTAGGAACACCTGTACACTTGCACGTTCGTGCAATTATCCAATCCGCCAATCATGTGGCAGCAGCGCAGTGCATAAAATCATGCAGATACAGGTCACGAGCTTCAGTTAACGTTCACATCCAACATCAGAATGGGGGAAAAAATGGGATCTCAGTGACTTTGACCATGGCATGGTCAAAAGTCACCAGTTGGGCTGGTTGAGTATTTTAGAAATTGCTGATCTCCTGGGATTTTCACACACAACAGTCTCTAGAGTTTACACAGAATGGTGCGAAAAACAACAACAACAAAAAAAAAACATCCAGTGAACAGTAGCTCTGTGAACAGAAATACCTTGATGAAAGAAGCCAGAGGAGAATGACCAGACTGCTTTGAACTGACAGAAAGGCTATGATGACTCAAATAACCACTCTTTACAACCATGGTGAGCAGAAAAGTATTCCTTGAGGTGGGCACAGGCTCACTGAAACTGGACAGCTGAAGATTTGAACAACATTGGCTGCTCTTTTCCCCAATCTTCAGCTGTTCAGTTTGGGTGAGTCTTTGTCCACTGTAGCCTTAGAGTCATGTTCTTGGCTGACAGGAGTGTGGAACCTGATATGGCCCTCTGCCCTAGTAGCCCATCTACATGTTATGTGTTTTGAAATGCTTTTCTGCTCACCACAGTTGTAAGGAGTGGTTATTTGACTCACCAGTCTTGATTTACCTCAGACCTCTCTAATCAACACGCCATTTCCACCCTCAGAGCTACTGCTCACTGGATGTTTTTTGTTTTTCACACCATTCTGTGTAAATTCTAGAGACTTTTGTGTGTCGAAAAATCCCAGGAGATCAGTAGTTTCTGAAATACTCAAACCCACCTGCTTGGCAACAACAACCATGTCATGATCAAAGTCACTGAGATCACTTTTTTTTTCTCTCATTCTGATGTCTAGTGTGAACATTAACTAATGCTCTTGATCTCCCTGCAGGAAAACAAAACAAAACAATAGAAACTCTCACAGAATTGGTAATGGTTATAATGGGAATTGTATTGGTTTTAATGGAAACTGTAATGGTCCCTGTAGGTCTCTACTGGTAATTTGTTGCCTTCTATTGGTGGCATGTTATGTCTAGTGGATACCATTAAGGACCAATAATGGTAATGGTTTTAATGGTTAGCTGATGGTTTGTAATGGTATTTGTAGTGAAAACCATTAGAATTTCTGTGATGGTTTCTGTTGTTTTTTTTTCAGTAGGGCTACATCTGCATGATTTTAGGCATTGCGCTGCAGCCGCATAATTGGATAATTGATTGGATAAATGTGCAGGTGTACAGGTGTTCCTATAAAAGTCTGTTAGTATATGTTCTGGTCATTAAATCTTATTTTTGCTTTACATATATTTTTATTTCACTATTAAAATAACAACAACAACAACAACAATAATAATAATAATAATAATAATAATAATAATAATAATAATAATAATAAACATTAGGGCCAAAAAGCCATATTTTAAAATGAAATTATATATTATGTATATATGTATATATATGAAATTATATATTCATGTCCACTTTCAACATAGAATTACATAGAATTATGCTTCCAAAAGTCGTTGCATTTTAAAATCACACTCACGCCCCTTTTCCATCGACAGGCCGGAGCTGGTTCTGGTTTGGTTCTCCAATGAACCTGTTTAAGAAGCAGGCTATGTTTGAGAACCAAACCATGCCATCATTTGATGTGGCTTTGAACATTTCCTAATTTAAGTGTCTACACGGCAATCAGATATCAGCCATAGCTGATGATCTCACACAACCGCACATAAAGCTACATGCTTCGATTGTTCATATTCATTATGATTCGGTTAGCATTAGCAATGTAGCTGCCCCTCAATTTGTTAATTGCCAGTAAAGTGTTTCTTCCTCAGACCGCAAATTGTGACACTGATTTCACTCATTGTTTCAGACGTAATCTTCACGTAATCATCTTGTGTTCATGTATAATTTCATGCAAACAACTTTGTTGTCATGGCAACTAAATGTCCTCCAGTCCATCGGTTCTGCTGTTCCAGTCTGTGGTTCGATGCTGTTTTCAATGCACACTTGTTGACTTCCCCTCGCGACTCGCAGTTAGTCTAGCGTGCTAAATACCAGTGGAGGAAAATCATTTTAAGCTCTTGTTTACAGCTTCATTCAACAGCGACCATTTTGAAGACCGGTGCAAGGTCTTCTGGGTAAATTGTGTCCCTGATGTCTACAGCGATGTCATCTGGATCCCTCTTCTAACCAACTTCACACAAACAAAAGGAATTTTAAAACAGCCAAAAGGACAAGGGGAGGTGGACAAACAGTGCGTTAAAAAGAGAATTGGAACGCTCCAGCACCGTATCGATGGAAACATGTTTTAAGTGTAATCATCATCATCATGTGGATTAAAATGGTTTCAGTCGAATTTAACAACAGATTACTTTACAATATCATTTTCTATTGTGTCATGTTGCCTTTATTCAAATGTTGCTGTATGTCCTGTGTATTTTCATCATGTTTAATTTTACTTTAAAACTCATATTTTTTTAGGCTTATGTAAAAAAGAAAGATGAATTTTAAAAGGTTTTTAGTGAATGGAGGGTAAGTGCAATACTGTCCTACTGCAAATCTATGCAGGCCAAGAAAAAAAAACTGCACTTTATTTTACAGTTTAATGTACAAGCAGACAAATAAACATGTATTTTACAAATATATATCTTTAATATGTAAAAAAAAAAAAAAAAACTGTTACTACAGGTCAAAAATAAGATTTTACATCAATGTGACTCAGATATAAATGATCTTCAGATCTGCAAATATGGGCCTTTTTAATCATGTAAAAATGAAATTAAAATGTGAGAATGATCTAAAACGGCCACAGGCAAAGTATTTTACGTTTTTGTGAATGAACACTGTTGATACTTCTATTTTTTCTAAACGGTTTTCCTGGTTGAAATAACGCACGCCTGTTCGTAAATAAATCACAATATTTATGGAAAGGCTTATCATTTTTTTTTTGTTCATACAGCACTGTACAGGAAAAAAACAAAACAAAACTACTTTTTATAGGAATAAATCAGGTCTTTCAGTGCGAGATAATAAGAAATAATCTATGAGTTCTCAGGTTTTCTACAAAACAAATGTACGACTAGTGTGTGTTTATCCTTATTTACAGATAATGATGTCATTTAGGTCTCTTGTTAAACAGGTACGTGTTTATATCTTGGCAGAGAGGGAAACGTTATAACATAAGGCCATGGACATCATACTCATCACACATGGAAATCTATTAACTCTGAATATTCATCTTTACTATTAACATATATCATAAATATTCATCGGTACATCACATGGAAGCACTTTAGCTCTTCAATATTAGTAATTACAGTATATTACATAAGAATATTCATCTCCTTGGTTGGACAAAATATCAGTATATTAGCTCATACACCAGGCAAGTGAAAGCACCAGTCGGGAAACATAATATTTAAAAAAAATAAAATAAAAAATAAATAAAAAACTTTTTGGGTCACTGAAAACACTTTTTCGAAAATATCCTCCAAGCTTGAGAAATGTAAATAAAAAAAAAATTTAAACCCTAAAAAACTTTTTTTTCCCTGTGTGGATGGGAAATACACGCTTTGTTTTTAACCGCTGACATCACAGCATGACATCTTAACAAGTGGAAATACCTTGAGTATAGTCACATTAATCTAGTATTTCCTATTATAAGATTACTAAAACTAAATATAAGATTATTAAACCTATTTCAAGCCATTTGTACTCATTTCAAGCTTGAATTAGTCTTGTTCTATTGGCAGACAATTTTGCTCATTTTAAGCGTTTATTTCTAGAAAGAAGCAAAATTATCTGCCAATAGAATAAGAAAACTACAAGCTTGAAATAAGTAATAGTGTCTGTAAATAGGTTTAATGATCTTATATTTGGCTCATTGTAATCTTACTAGATAAATGTGCCTATATTCAACATAGTTCCACTTGCTAAGATGACATTTTTTTGCAGTGTGTAGTGAGTAGGACGTTATCTTGCTTGAAATCATTAATCTTTCCATATAGCCTTCCATATATTTCTGAGTAGAAAAAAAAAACAAAAACATTAACCGGATAACATCTCCGTAGCTACATAACCAAATGAAAACTTACAAAGCTTTCCGAAAGTCAGTAAGAAGTAGGATTTCTTTCTTTGCCTAGTTGTTAAACCTACTTGTTCACTGGGTAACTACGAATAAAAACTAAAACACGAAATCTATTTGTGCTAGTCACCAAGATTAGTGATTAGATCGTACATGACGTATGGTTACAGGTTTAGTAGCTCAAAATAAATCTCCCTTTCTAAATGTGATACTAACATTTATGTTTTTTTAGGAGCAGGATTTCGATCATCACATATGGATTCACACGCTGTTTTGATGGTCGCTATAAAGTGACATAACAATAACGTATGCTAATCATCTGACCTAATAACATGACGTTATTACTTATCTACGCCTCTGTAGCATAACTCTGATGCTATAACTATATCGGATACAGTTACCATGATATATTGTTCATACTGACATATCGTCACACTCCTATTTTAAATACGTAGTAATTTAGATAAAGTGTGGCTGTTTGGGACGTAGCCACATGACGTTACCATGTTAACCAGGAAAGCTACATTGTGAATGCTTTGCACATACTATTATATAGTAGGGTGGGATTTGGGACATAGCCCAGCATCTGAAAACAGTGCTGATGTGTGAAGTTATTATCTCTACTGCTGTAGTGCAACTATTTCAGATTTCAAAAAAATATATTATCCCAGCCCTGTATTGTATCACTGTGCCATTTCAAACACTGAGCATTTCATTTCATAATTGTGTTTTATTTCCGATTTCATTCACTGTACTTTCTGTTGATGTTTTTTAAGAGAGGAAACTAAAGAAAGAGCTCACCGTGACACTGTAACGTTCTCTTCAAAATGTTCTTTTCCAAAATGAGGTGACACTTCTTTGAAAACGTTCGACTTTTAATGTAAAAACTCCCGTTTTTACGATTTCTCACGATTAAGGGAATGGCAGATAACCAGGGATCTGTGAGCTAACACGTGTTTTTTTCATCACTTATTTATTTTGTGAAACTCTTAAACCATGATGATAAATGTGTGCTTTTATTTTGCATTGGAAGAAATGTTGGTCTGTGTAAAATCCTTTTCTTATTGGTTCTGCCTCTTTTTTGGGATTGGTGTTGATTTGTTTGGGTGAAGCGTTTGCTGTAGACAGTCCGTGTCTCTGCACACATCAGCATGTTGGACTCATGATCACTTTGTTATTGTACATGTGTGTCGACGTTTCTGTACGTTAGAGAGTTATTGTTATGTCTGTCCTAAGCATATGCAGAATAAAGAATAAATATGTATATAACTCACTGTGCTGTGTGTATATGTGTGTGTGTGTGTGTGTGTGTGTGTGTGTGTGTGTGTGTGTGTGTGTGTGTGTGTGTTTGTGTGTGTGTGTTTGTGTCCTCCTGCTTATCCCTCTATTGGAAAAAAACATCTTATATTGCATTTTATCACTTCCAATGACTTGTAAAAATGTTCAAAATGTTTATTTTAATTTTTAGGGGTATTTTTTGGGGATATGTTGCCATATGGAAACACTGTACAAGAACATTTTTGTCACTGCTTAAGCAGAGGTACACTTTGAAGCGTTAGGAGTATTTAACTCATTGTAACGCAGGTTTAATTACTAAAACTGAATCTACCTCACTTCCTGCCACTAAAACTGACTCTTCCTCAGGTCCTGCGTCACTTCCTTCCACTAAAAGTGACTCTTCCTTACTTCCTGCCTCACTTCCTGCCACTAAAAGTGACTCTTCCTTACTTCCTGCCAGTTATAATAAATAAACTAAAAGTGGAATAATATATACAATAAAACTGTTATAACAATAAAAGTGCAATCCATATAATATGAGTGAATTAATATATACATTAAAATTGGAATGATATACAACCTCAATTCCGAAAAAGTTGGGACAGTATGGAAAAGGCTAATAAAAACAAAGAGGAGTGATTTGTAAATGTACTTTGACTCGTATTTAAACAAAAAACATATAAAGACAAGGTATTTGATGTTTTACCGAATCAACTGCATAGTTTTTTTTTTTTTGAAGATAAACGTTTATTTTGAAATTGATGCATGCAACACGTTCCAAAAAAAGTTGGGACAGGGCAATTTAGGACTAATAGCAATGTGACGAGTTGAAATATGAAGGTTATGTGAAATAGGTGAGGCAATCGTCTAATCATGGTATATAAGGAGCCTCCAAAAAGGCCTAGTCCTTCAAGAACAAGGAGGGGTCGAGGCTCGCCAATCTGCCAACAGAATAATCCAACACTTTGAGAACAACATTCCCCAAAGGCAAATCGGTAGGATTTTTGGCATTTCACCTTCTACAGTGTACAATATAATTAAAAGATTCAAGGAATCTGGTCAAATCTCAGTGCGTAAAGGGCAAGGTCGAAAACCACTTATGAATGCGTGTGATCTCCGATTGCTCAGACATCACTATCTTAAAAACATGAGTCTGTAATGGATATCCTGACATGAGCTCGGGAATACTTTGGTAAACCTTTGTCAGTCAACACCATTTGCCGCTGCATCCACAGATGCAAGTTAAGGCTTTACTATGCAAAGCAGAAGCCAAACATCAACACTGTCCAGAAGTCTCAACTGAGATGGACAGTAGCACAGTGGAATCGTGCTTTGTGGTCCGACAAGTCAACATTTCAAATAGTTTTTGGACAAAACAGTTGTCGTATTCTCCGGGCCAAAGAGGAAAAGGACCATCCAAGCTGTTATCAGCATCAGGTCCAAAGGCCAATATCTGTCATGGTATTGGGGTGTGTCAGTGCCCATGGCATGGGTACATCTGTGAGGGCAGCATTAATGCAGAAAGATATGTACACATTTTAGAGCAACATAAGCTGCCATACAGAGCAGGACAATGCTAAACCACATTCTGCCTGGATAACAAGCACATGGTTGAGTAAGCAGAGAGTGCGGGTGCTAGCATGGCCTGTCTGCAGTCCTGACCTGTCTCCGATTGTGAATGTGTGACGCATTATGAAGTGCAAAATAAGGCAACGAAGGCCCCGTACAGTTGCACAGCTGAAGAAATGCATAATGGATGAATGGGGGGAAATTCTACTTGCTAAACTTAACCAACTGGTGTCTTCAGTCCCAAACACTTAATAAGTGTTATTAAAAGAAAAGGTGATGTTACAAAGTAGTAAACAATCGACTGTCCCAACTTTTTTGGAGTGTTGCAGTCATCAGATTTGAAATGAGTGTATATTTTCAAAAATAAATTAAATTCACAATGTAAAACATCAAATAATGTGTTAATAATGCGTTTTTAATATAGTACAGGGTGAACGGAATTTTCCAATGATCACTGCCACCTGGTGGTCATTTGGACTAACAACAGATTTTCTCGTTGACACACACACAAAAAAAACATCGTTCAAATGTTATAAACGATGCGTAATCCCGTTTTATGATGATGATGATGATTATTATTATTTAATTTATTTATTAAAAAGTATTAAAACAGTGCTCATGTATACACAAATTAGCCTACTCTATTAATACTTATCTTATGTTAAAAAAAAAAAACCCAACCCAGATACTTCTCATATACTGGCTTCAGAAAGGTGAATTTTAGGGTAAAATGTTATTTTAAATTAAATTAATTGTGATAGGGATGCAATAGTATGGCTCTATTTTAATTTTAACATAGCAAAGTTTTTCCCACATCAACCAAATTATCTAAAATTGTGTACCTTGTGTACACAATTTTATTGTGTACATTAAAATTGTGTAGGTAAGATTTGTGGGGAAAATAGGTCTCTAATGGGTAAATATGTGGAGTTTAATAAGATTTAAATCATTTTTTTCACCCATGTACACAAAGCTCCGCCCCCAACCCTTACCGTGGTTCCGCTAGTGTTAGTATGCTAAGTAGAGTTACCATTAGAAAGGACTGTCATGACATTATTTTCAATCGCACTCAGACATTCAACTGCTAGAAAGCTGAGTTACAACTCTATAAACATGCAATTTGTCCTCATAATGATTTATATGATGAATCATAATGATTTATGAGGATGTGAACGGGCGTTGGGGGCGTGTCTGTAAAACGACTGACAAGAAGCCAATCAAAATACAAATAAACACTCCGGACCGGAAAGCAGGTTTCCAAACTTTTTTTTTTTTCAGCTATGTAATATACTTGTTCTGAGACAATGACTTAAACTATAATTTAGCATTTCTACGTCATTTTCCACATTATTTGTACAAGTAAGAAATGAAAAAATATTGACTATTGCACCTTTAATTGTATTTGTTATTGACTGTATAGTCCAGTTGGTGGCAGTAAGCGCATCTTAAAAGAAGAAGAAGAAGAAGAAGAAGAAGAAGAATGCCTTTCTTCATGAGTTTATTTTCTCAGTTTCAGACACACACACACACACATTGAAACTGCACTGTATTTTATTCCTGCTATAGGAACTTTTACACAGCCGTCATTATGGATGTCGGAGCTCCACAGGAGAACCAGGCGGTTATATCGAGCACAACAAGCGCCCAAGTGAACATTTGTGAGGTAGAAAGTGTTGCTAAGTCGTGGATGATTGACTTCAGCTTCCTGTCATTGTGCCGCTACTACAGAGAGCAAAACGTCGAGAAGTTCAGCAAAACATTAAAAGTATTTGAAGGTAAGCCTGTTGAGCTAGCTTCTGTTGTTCGACTGCTTTACTAGTGCAGCTTCTTCCGCCTCCTGCGCAGTAATTGGCCAGGTGCTTTGCTCCTCTCTGCTAAGATTGGCGGATTCTTGGTGTGTAGGAACTCCTAGCCAATCAGATTGCAGGAGGCGGGACTTACTGGTACACGAGCGGGAAAATAAACAATTCTATTTAAGCTACTTCAAATTAAGTCACATAACATTAAAGTTGTTATAACAATTTTTAATTGATTTATTCATTTACTTAATTCTTATTGGGCCCCACAAATAAAATCCATCTCTAGTCATAAATAACAGGCATACAAAAATATATTGTGGGTTAATTTAATTAGCATTAATATAAGTAATTAGCATTTACAGTCAGTATATGGGAATTAAAACGCCAAGCATTAACTTTTGTTCTGCTTTAGATGCATAAAACTTGATAATTTGATTAAAACATGTAATAATTAGCAGCATATTGTTCCTCTCTCTCTCTCTCTCTCTCTCTCTCTCTCTCTATATATATATATATATATATATATATGAGGAAACGCCCAAACTGCTTAAATGTAAAGGAAAAATCCACCCTGGACAACTTGCATATTAATCATTATAATTAATGTGTAATCATCAAGAAAAACTTTCTGTAATGAAATTCAGAGTTGACTTTTTTCCCTTTGGTTTGAACTTCCTTCATTGACATGTTGATCTATTTTTAATATGCTAGACATTACCCACAATGCTATTTGATTACCTAATGAAAGTGGTGCCATCTCTACCTAAAGTGAGTGATGCAGCAGTGCTTTAGTGTTTTAGTCTGTCCGGCTCTCTCACCTCCTCATCTGTACAAAAAAAAAAAAAAAAAAAAAATCAGCTTCCGAAGCTTCAACTTTCATACTTATAGCATAATATCAGTAAGCACTTATCTTGTAATTTGCTAATTAGCCGAGCCTAGTCTCTGCCGTATAAATAAAACAAATATTTGAATATAAGCATAGTTTCAGGCTGGACTTTTCCTTTAACAGTGCATTATGCTATATGTTCATTATGTATTTCCAGTACATCATACATCTGACAATGTAATATTTATACCAGACTGATGGGTCCCTGCTGTTTATGTAGAAGTAAAACGTTGTTTGTATTTCTCCAGCGATGATCGATGACGAGTACCAGCTTCAGGACAATCAGCAAATGAAGAGAACCATCTGCTGCTTGCTTTCCAGAATTATGGACGGCAAAAACTTGGGTGACTTTTTTTCTTGGACTCACCTACTTTTACATGTTTGATTTAGCACAGCTGTATGCAATTTAGAAACAAAACCACTAATTCTCTATTTAGTGACTTTTGCAGCACCGTATAGAATATCCAGCACATTCCTGATATCCCACAATGCACTGCAGTGTTCATACAATGTAGCACAGAGGATGCAGAACACCCATAATGAAGACCTTTTACAGATTATAGGGAGTACGGTTGCACAAATCACAAATCTATCAGCTAGCCAACCAGGCAAGTAAAATCCCCAGTGTGCTGCCCAGGTGCATGTTTTGGTTGCCTGGAAACCAACGGCTAAAAAGTAGTAGCTAACGTAATGTAATAACAAAGCGCATACTACCAGGGTGTCCCAAAACTCTGCATACACAGGGGACTATGTTTGTCAGCACCACGTTGGTTGTGCCTTCGTCAGCGGATGTCCGTGGACGTCCACTTCTTCTCGGTTGGTCCGCAACACTTCCAGTGTTTTTGAATTTGTTAATAGTTTTGGCAACAGTGTCGTGTGTGATGTGCTCGCCATGTGTCCTGTTAAAGTCCATCACAACCTTGCGACAGCTTCCCGATCCAGCCATGAGAACGATTTCAATACGTTCTTCTTTTGTCAAAGGCATTCTTAAAGGCTATCTGAAAAAAAGAAAAAGAATATATATATATATATATATATATATATATATATATATATATATATATATATATATATATATATATATATATATATATATACACACACACACACACACACAGAGTATATCACTAATGGGTTCGCCATTTGAACGATTCCCACCCATGTTCACAAAGCTCCGCCCCCAGGATCTATGGTGGCCTGAAGAGCATCTATAAAATGACTGCGAGAAGGGGGATCCAAACACAAACAAGCATTCTGTACTGGAAATTCGTTTTCCAAACAGGTTTTCTCAGCAACTTAATACACTTTTGCTAAGACAATGAATTAATTCATTGGTGTTGGTTTTTTTTTTTAGGAATTTTTAGGAATTAAAAAAACAAAAAACAAACAAAAACCCAGCAAGTGCACTTTTTAGTTGGATGATTTAAATGTCTGTCAGAGAACATGGAATCTGCAGCTTTAAAATCGACAGCAATAAATGATGTCGTATCCTTTTAGCCTAATTTGTAGTCCTGTATAAATGTTAATAGCGTATGTTGTCCGTGCTAAGCAAACAAATGCTTTCCCTCACAAAGCATGAGTGGGGGCTTACATTAAGAAAGGGAACTCGGGGCTACCTCTCTAATAATTTTATATCAGAAAAATAGTTCTACCGTCTGTCAATGTGTGTAGTGCAGCAGGTGGTGGGGTTTGCGCAATAGTTCTAGCGTCGAGGTTTATCACACCACCAGGAAGTGCATTGAGTTTAAACATGCGAACCAAATGAAAAGCTTGTTTTTGCAAACGTCTGAAAGGATTGTCTGGTTGTTGACCTAGGAAATGAGTCTTAAATTAGATTATTCACATCAGTAGCTCATTAATGTGGGAGTTAATTATTTAGGAATTGGTGTGTGTGTGTGTGTGTGTGTGTGTGTGTGTGTGTGTGTGTGTGTGTTTTTTCAGATGCGCATTACGACCTGAATAACAAAGTGACTCCTCTGATGTCGGCTCTCTCGGTGTGGGACTGCCTGAAGGACACCGCAAACGACGCCGCACAATACGACAACATAAAGAACCTGTTATTTATTCAGGTCAGGATTCAGCACTGCGTAGTGCTTACACAATTTTCTTCATTCAGATAACGTCGGTGTGTAGGACACCAGGCCGTTGCAGGGCACCATGCACGCACATGCATGTAGACACACATGCGCATCTCCATGAGAGGAGATGACGAGACCTGCCATAAAGCACTGATCAAACATCTCCGGCTCCTACATTTTGTTTTAATTCCTCTGAACCAAATATAAAGTGGGTGCAATAAGGTGTGTGTTTTGTCTGTGTTGTTTTCCTCCAGTGTGTTGGTGTGTGTTTGGAGAAAGGAAACGCTCAGCTCGCAGCACACACACTGCAGTGGTTAGAGACAGAGAGTGATTTACCACAGGTAATTTCCTCTTAATTTACACATCAGTGTTGTTAACAGAAAACAGATAAGAAGCTGATCAGCTGTGCAGGGCTGATGTTCACATTTTACACTGACAGCATAGCGCTCTGTCTCAAATCACACCTTACACACTGCGTTCTTCCACTATGCACTAGGACTGTCTAGTACCAGGATGTTGGTATTGCAGTAATGTCCTGATGTCATAGTGGGAGTTACAGCAGCTGACCAATCAGCAGCTTTGTGTAAACTCACACTCAGTGGAACTACACACACATTTAATAACATATAACTTCTTTCTTTCTTTCTCATTTCTTCTTTCTTACACTTTCATTCTTTCATTTGTTTTTCTTCTATCTCGTTTTTCTTTCTTTTGTTTTTTTCTTCCCTATGCTTTTTCTTTCTTTCTTTCTTTCTTTCTTTCTTTCTTTCTTTATTTATTTATTTATTTATTTTTGCTTAGTTTCTTCTTTAATAGTTTTTCTTCTTTTGCTTTATCTTCTTTCTTACACTTTTTTCTTTCTTCCTTTCTTTTTGATTTTATCTTCCCTTTTTCTTCATCCTTTCTTTCTTTCAACTTTTTTTCTTACTTCTTTCTGTCTTGATTTTTATCTTCCATTTTCTTCTTTCTCCTTTCTTTTCTTCTTTCTTAAGAATTTTCTTTCTTTCTTTCTTTTTAGATTTTGTCTTTGTTTTCTTCTTTCTCTTTTTTCTGTTTCTGTTTTCCTTTTCTTTCTCTCTTTCTTTTTTTCTTGTTTCTTTTTTTGTGTTTTTCTTACTCTTTTCACTTCCTTCTTTCCGTATTTTTATCTTCCTTTTTCTTCTTTCTCCCTTCATTGTTTTAACTTTTCTTATTTCTAATGCATTCTTTCTTTTTTCTATATGTATTTGTTTGTCTATTTGTTTGTTTGCTTGTTTTTATTTATTTATGTAACTTGTCTATTTTCTTTTGTCTGTCTTCTCTCTGTCTTTCATTTTTACTTATCTTTTTCTTCTAATTATTATTATTATTATTATTATTCACAGAAACTGCAGAGGAAACTGTCCACCGTTGTGTCTAAGAAGGATGCGTACGATCAGCTCCTAACCAGGTTCTCCTTTAATCACCTACAGAAGAGCGTGAACTCGTTCTTGGACGCATTCATTGAAAAACATCCCTCTGACTTTTTATTTAAGGTATTAAATGTGATTTGTAGGTTCTCTTTACCTCGCTCTCACCTGTAGGAGCTTTGTATGCTAATGGATTTTATTATCGCAGCTTGAAATACATGAAAGTAATGAGACGTCCTCTGTTATAGGCTGCCTCCAAAGTGGTGCAGGTTCGTCAGGAGAAACCGGAGCAGGCCGAGGATCAGAACAATGAGGAACCAGAACCAGACAGTCCTGTAAAGTAGGATACATTCTCAAAAAAGCTGTCCTAATTTTAGTACAGTGAGAAAAGCACTGTGGCAGTGGGCAACAGTCAATAATATCACAATACTTGAAGATACAGTCCCCTCTGAAAGTATTGGAACAGCAAGGCCAATTCTGTTCCAGATCCAAATTCTGTTTTTGAGATCAAAAGATGAATTTGAGACGACAGATCAGAATTTAAGCTTTCATTTCCTCATATTTACATCTAGACGTGTCAAACAAGTTAGAACATGGCACCTTTTTGTTTGAACCTACCTATTTTTCCGAGTGATCAAAAATATTGGAACATGTGACTGATAGTTGTTTCTTGCTGCCCAGGTGTGCCCTGTTAAATTGATGGAATTAATAGCTCTGAACGTCTACTCTTGGTTTGAGCCCTAGGTTGCCTAGGCCTAGGCCTGTGAAGACTGCATTTGTTGTGAAAAAGGATAAACCGACACGAAGACCAGAGAGCTGTCTATGGGGGGAAAAGCAAACAATTTTAAAGCTGAGAAAAGAGGGAAAATCTATCAGAGCCATTGCACAAGCATTAGGCATAGCCAATACAACAATTTGAAATGTCCTGAAAAGAACCACTGGTGTACTAAGCAACAGCTGAAATTCTCATCTATCATCTCATATTCATCTTTTGAGATCAAATCCAAATGTATTGTAGCAAAAACAAAAGAATTGGTGTTGCTGTTCCAGTACTTTCGAAGGAAACTGTATTTTTACAACACATAATGTATTTAATAAGATTCAGACAATCTTATTAATACTCCATATTATAACAGTTTATTCCAAGAAAATGTCAACTTTAATCACCAAATTGTCAAACCTAAAACATTCTTTGCTTTATATTAAGGCCTGAGACAAATGCTGTTTCGTCAGAGCTTAATCTGAGGTGAGTGTCCAGTTATATTCAAGCGCAACTGTAAAACATTATCAAAAGCCGACGCAGTGTCATGGCTTTAAATGCAGGACTGTGTGCAACCTCCCATCTTCATTAATGCTGTTATTATGTTTTGTTTCTCACAGACCCAAAAAGAAGCTTTTCTCCACTAAAACTGTTCATCCCTGGAAACCAGAGAGCACAAAGAAACTGCAGTGTCTTCCTCACCGAACAGCCAAATTAAGTACGAACTTTTTTTGACATTTTTGAAAAATGTTACTTATGTAATATGTTATTTATGTGAATGGTGCCATAGCAAGTGTGTGTTCTAGCCTCTTTCTGGCAGCATGTGACTGGCTGGTGTTATATGACTTGCTGCTCCTATTTAGAATATTCAACATGCTTATACGAGTTATCACTCAAAAATATGCAAAAAGAGCTTCTTTTTTTTTTTTTTTTATAAAAAATAATAAAAATGGGGGACGAGCCAATCAACATGTGAATCTGGAATGAGTGACACTTGCGTATGTGTTTTGAACTCTCTATCAAGTGACAACCTGGAGGCCAAACCCCTTTCCCCCATGTCACATTAGTAATCAAACGTCTATTCTTGATTTTCCCGCTGGAAAGTCGCGTTGGCCTGGCTTTCTGTTTTTACACCCCCAGCCACCAAACCCTCTCCCACCCCTCCACGCCTTGACTATGCATCGTTCCTCTTCAGGGTTGGCAGGTCAGGTAATGATGATATATAGCTACATTCTCTTTTTTCCCCCCTATCATCCTCCCCAATTTGGTCACCAGTCAGCTCTCCTCTATCATACAACAGCTAAAGAAACATGGAGGGTTAAGACTAATACGTCTTTCCTCTAAGACACATGAGGCCAGCTAACCGCTTCTTTTCAAAATGCTGCTCATGCAGCGTCTCATGGAGTAAAACACTATCTGTGCTCTTCTGCATACACGAGTTCACAGGCGCCAATGATTGGTTAGTGCCGCTGTGATTGACAGGAGATAGAGAAAGTCCCATATGGCCACATTCTTAAATGCTAATAAAAGTTTTATTTTGCGCTCTGTACAGAAGTATCCAGGAGGAGTTGTAATGTGCCGCCACCATCACAGCAAAACACCACGTCCAAATACCGCTCCAAGAAGGTAAGGGTTTATACGTACAGTGTATATATTCAGTCCTGCTGAGATAACAAATATCTGTTCTAATAGAGGAAAAGATACAAGTCTGATTATTAATATATAAATATTACAGAGGCTTCATACACGTGTTAAAAATACTCTTTTTTTTTTTTTTTTTTTTTTTTTTTTTTTTTGTGTGTGTCCTCTGTAGAAGTGGATCAGCGAGGAGGACCGGTACCTGAAGGCAGGAGTGAAGAAGCACGGTCAGGGGAAGTGGTCCAAAATCCTGGAGGAGTTTGATTTCGGAGATCGGACCAGCGTCATGCTGAAGGACAGGTGGAGGACGTTAAAGAAACAAGGAAAGGTTTGAAACTCTGAACTCAGAGCTCTAAATTTATGTTGTTTTCCCCCCCCTGTATTACTGATGCTTTAATGATCCTGTAATGATGCTGTGCCATCTACATATTCTTCATTTCAATGTTATTAGATGAAATAAAGTGAGTTGCATTTTAAGTTGCCCCAATGTGGAACCTTTGCTACAGAAATGTACATATATCTTTTTGTTACTGTTTATTATGAGTGACTGTAAATAATGTTTTTACTGTTATTTTTTTAAACAATAAGCAGGCAAAAGTGAATGTTGAAGCTTACATTGTATGGAAATATTGCATAAAAAATGCTCCAAATAAATGAGAGTGGATGTACATGTGTGTCTGACATCATTGAATTTAAAACCTATAAAGATAAATGCATTATGTAGGTTTCTGATGCGGTCAGTGTGCACACCATACCTGGAACACCATAGCAAACCCCACCTGGTATACCATAACAACACCCTAGCAAACCCCTAGAAACCACCTGGAACATCATATTAACTGCCTAGCAGCAACCTTGCAACCACCAGGGATACCATAACAACTGCCTAGCAACACCCCTAGCAACCACCTAGAGTGCCATTGCAAGACCCTAACAGCAACCTTTTTTGTAATCCTGAAAAATAAGGACTGTCCAGAACAGAAAACGCTGCATATGAAATAAGCACATATCTCAACCAGAAGTGAAGTTTGGTGAAAAGAGAAAAGTTAACGCCTCACCCGGGAACACAAACCACCTAGCAACCACCTAGAGCACCCTAGCAAAAACCTGGGATACAATAGCAACTGCCTAGCAACACCCTAGCAACCACCTGTAACATCACAGCAACCACTTAGCATACCACTAGGAACCACCTGGGATACCATAGCAACTACCTAGCAGCAACCTAGCAACACCCTATCAAAAAGAAACCTGGAACAACAGAGTAACCGCCTAGCACCACCCTAGCAACCACCAGGGATACCATAGCAACTGTCTAGCAACACCATAGAACCCACAGAAACAACCAGACATACCATAGCAAGACCCTAGCAACCACCTGGAATACCATAGCAGCAGTCTAGAAACATACTAGTAATATCTGTGCTACTATTATTAGTTTTTTTCAAACATTATTTCTTTCCAACTTTCTTTTAGCTCTTTGCAAGCACTGTGTATTTCCTTCAGGAAATGAAAATCTAGTTTATATAGCGCTTTTAACCCAAGACATTTCTCACAAAGCAGCTTTACAGAAATCCGGAAGTAGATTTAGATCACCAATGAACAAGCCAGAGGCAACAGTGGTAAGGAAAAACTCCCCGAGGCGACATGAAGAAACCTTGAGAGGAACCGGACTCAAAAGGGAGCCCATCCTCATCTGAGTGATGCCAGATAGTAGGATTATAATTCCTTGTTCTTTTACAGTTGTATACTATAAAGTCAAACAGTACCAAGTGTGTTGAAAGTATGAACATCATAGTTTTTATTGTTATAGCAAAGGTTTTTAGGTAGACGTCTACAGTATCCAAGTAAAGTTATCCACTGAAGTAGCCCAACACACATCTATACATTAAAGTTAATGGTTTATTAAAGATAATTCTAATGCTAGGTACATTCATGTATGGCACTGGATGCATGATGCAAATGCAAATGCACCAGATAAGCATTTAATTAAAGATGTACTCTATGTAATTAAACCGTGTTAAGTTAATTAGCTCTACATCTGGCAGCATAATGAAGTAAACAGTGCTGGGTTTATTTAGATGTGAATACACACAAGGGAATAGATGTTGTTATGAAAAATATGCAAACCTACACACTGTAATCCTCTAAATCAAACATCAGGCCTCCATGAAATTGATTCACCAGCAGTCTGTTAGAATAAACACCTTCCTAATCACAGGTGGATTGATGACTGTAAATTGCACCTGGGTGTGATTGAAGTGTGTTAATGTGTGTGTGCATGGTGCCCTGTGATAGACTGACGGCTCATTCAGAGTGTATTCCCACCTCGCGCCCAGTGTTCCTTAGATAGACTCCAGATCTACCGTGTCTCTGACCAGGATAAAGCAACTACTGAGTCATAGTAAGCGAGTCTTGGATGTTAGATTTATCATGTCAAACTGACTCTGTGAATGATTATATACACTATGTACCCTTTTTCTTTCTCCCTCCATTCCTGCTGTTTGCTCTCTCTCCTTTGCTCGGTGTCTCTGTCATCAGTCTGGAATGCTCCTTTAATCCAGCATCTCTAAACCGTTTCAGATGAAATCTCTACATCAGCAGCGCAACTGTTTATTCTAAATCCCAGCTCTATCATATTCACTGTATCTCAGTGATGAACAACACCTAGAAAAAAAACACGCGCTGCATCTAGAAAAAAAGTTTATGCTGTTTTGCAAATCACACTTGTTTTTACCTATTTTGGTCATGCTGAGCTCAAATATGCCACTAAAAATTCCCTATCACGTACAGTTTTCCCACAAAATAAGAATGAAGTTTTTAATAATTTTGCTAAATGTATATTGCTTTCAGGGTTTTATTTAAATTGGTAGAAGCTGTCAAATTTCACTATTATTATTTATTAATTACAACAATAGGCACACAAAACATAACACTTGTTTACAACATGAACAGCAGACAAATAGTCTGCGAAATGTTTGTGAAAATCTCTAAATAAAGCTATTTCAAAAGACGAACATTATAATAATATGCAGAGCGCTTATGCAGTGAACTTCCTTTTGAGGGATTTTCTGGAATGGCAAAACACCCACAGATGTAGCAGAAATCATCTGGGCTATGGTCACATTTCCGTCTTTCACTGGTCATTATAAATCCCTGAAATCAGGAGTTTTGTGTGCATGTAAGTGTGCCTAGCATTCATATAAGGGCTAATCAGAGGAAAAGTGATAAATGTTGCTCACCTATTGTACATAAACATAGTGTTTCCTGTGTTGGTGGCAGTGTATCTGGCAATAGCTCTAATGTTTATGGTCCATCTTAGGCAAAAAAAAGCTCTACACTGGACATCAGGCTTTGTGAAAAGTTGTGATGTTCTAGAGCAAAACTAATAGCATATCTGTACTCAGCATCTAACTATTAGTAAGAAACAACTATCAGATACTATTCAGCAAATCTGATGCAGGGCGGTGTAATGTTTTTTGATTCCACATATTAATTCCTACTTACAGCTCCTGAGCCAGTTGGTGATACTCATTCTTCTACTCATCCGGACTTCATTCCTTCCAGACTTTCTTCCTTAAGGATGTCCTTATGGACTTTCTTCATTCCAGTCTTCCTTCCTTCTAGATTTCCTTTCTTCCTTCTGGACTTCCTTCCTTCCTTCCTTCCATCCATCCTTCCTTCCTCCCTCCCTTACATCCATCCATCCGTCCATCCATCCAGACTTCCAGACTTTTTTTCTTCCCGACTTCCAGACCCAGACTTCCTTCTTTCCTTCCGGATTTCCTTCCTTCCAATCTTCCTTCTGGACAGCCTTTATTCCTTCCAGACTTCCTTCCTTCCTTTGGACTTCCAGAAATCTAATTAGGTTTGCACCTCAGTTATGTTCACTTTTTGACCTGGGGGACAATTATTTGATGTAAATAACTAACATACAGTATGATCTTTATTTATTGTGCTTTTTGGCTGGCTGTCATACAGTTTGGCCCAAGTAATAGAATGAGTGTAATGTGTGAATATAACAATACAAATATATTAAAATACATTACATATATTAATGTATTAATGTAAAATTACATGTAATATTTTTTTATATTCTGTGTCCATGTCTGTATTTCTTTCTGTCTCTCTAAATGTCTCCTAACCTCTCCATTTGCTTCTGCCTTTCTTTACCACTCTTACCCTCTCCTCATTTTTCTTGCTCTCTTTTCTCTCTTTCCCACAATGTCTTGTCTTCTGTCGCTCCCTCAATCCCCCCAAACCCTCCCCAGCCCCACCAGTAACAGGTGTGAGTGTATGAGCTCAGTGGGTTCTCATGCTCAGTGCACTTGCACAGCTGTGGGACAAGACTAACACAGAATAAATGGCCACACACTCACACAGAGAGAGAGGGAGAGAGAGAGAGAGAGAGAGAGAGAGAGAGAGAGAGAGAGAGAGAGAGAGAGAGAGAGAGAGAGAGAGAACCCACTGAGAATGGGCAATCTACCTACACAGCACAGTGAGACACTAAAGGTTGGTTCAAAAACACAAAACAAACATTCATGCACTAACATACAAACTGAGAATCAGATCAAGAGCTGTGTGTATGAATGGAGACCATTCAGGATGCTGAGAAGATTACAGCTTTGTTATTTGTAATGTTTGACTTACTAGTTAAGATATAATTAATCTAATTTACCGTCCATCTCCAAACACATGAATAAAACATTCAACACACAACAGTAGGCCAATTCTGCAGGAAATCTACAGACCAGGTAAGACTAGTGCTGTTACCTATAACAGGTGTAAATGTATGGCATGGATTCCTTTGAGATTCTGGTCCACGTTGACATGATTGCATCACGCAATTCCTGCAGATTTTTCAGGTACACTTTCATGCTGCAAATCTTCCATTCTAAGACATCCCAAAGGTGTTCTATTGGATTCAGATCCAGTGACTGGGAAGCCCACTGAAGCACACTGAACCCATTATCATATACATGAAACCAGTTTGAGACAACTTTGGCATTGTGACATGGTGCATTATCATACTGGAAGTAGCCATAAGAAGATGAGTAAATTGTGGCCATGAAGGGATGCACATGGTCAGCAAGAATACTTAAATATACTGTGGCCTTCAAGCAATGATTGATTGGTATTAATGGGCTCAGAGAGCCCAAAGAAGCATGTTAATATAAACATGTGATTTGTCTTGCAGCCAGAACTAAAGTCCATGCTGTTTTTGAAAATTTATTTAACACATTTAAACAGAACTGTCCATCAATGCCTCATCATAGGACCACTGCGGACCAGATATTGTTTAGATCATGGACTATTCTCACAGCAGTGACACTGGTACAAGTGTACATGTTCCCATGGCTGAGTTGTTCTCAGGACCTCACAGTGTTCACAGAAACCTGATATCTACAAGTGTGACAATCAGATTTAATATCACAATGGGAAATCTGTAACCAGCAATTAACACGGCTGACTCACACATATACACACACTACATTTGGCTAGAACAAGCTTTCCAGTAGTCCATTACTAAAACTGTCCGGCAGACAAACAGCGCAAGAATGAACTACAGAACCAAATTAGCAACCACAGAGCGTGTGCAACTATAATAAAGCTAGAATTAGTCTGTAGCAAGATCCATAAACCTTCTTTTTGTGAATAGTTCATGAACAGAGCATTAGCTTCAAGCTCTTACCTGGCTCGTCATGGAGGAAACCTAGATGTAGCAATGTGACCAATTTCTGTTTCATGCTCCAAAACCTGACTGTTGTTACTAGATATTTTAGAACAGTTTAAAAGATTTCACACAATATGTAATGTTTTATCTGTAATTATTCATGAAACATTTCACTAGCTAGTCTAGGATGCTAGCTAACAGGCAAAACTTACTGCTAACTTATCTCTATGCTACGTCAATCTCTTGCTAACACACAGGAGAAAATTGTAACAGCAGGTTAAGATGGATTTTAAATAAAAAGTGAGGATTGACCCGTCACAATTTAATGCAGAATATTAGTGTGGTTTCTGAAGGATACCTAGCATTGGCATTGACTACAGCAGTGCCAACATTGCTAACAGGAAAACCCTAGCAGGGAAAGAGAAAGAAACAAGGATTTCCAGACATGAAAGGAAAATAAACAAATTAAGCAAATTGTCTGGAGAAACAGGAACACAAAATGCTCATTATTTGAAGAAAAAAAAAAGAGAGTTAGCCGTATTACTGTACAAACTGTCTGTTGACAAAACAAAAGAATGCATTCCACCATTTTGTATACAATTAATTCATTTTAAATGTTTCATCTTTTTCAATTTCAGATCTAACCAGCCTTTTTTTTTTGGTAGCAAATATACTAAATGCTCATGTGAAACCGTCAAGCATGTTTCTGGTGCATGTGATTTCGGAGAGAACGAGAATACGGGTAAGATTAGTGCCATCGTTTTTTCCAGACCAAAGAGACTACAGTCCCGCCTTCTTTTTTTCAAGTAGCTCACAATACAGAGGTTCGCAATTTCCTAGGTAAAGGTTAATATACATAATATACACGAAGTAAAACAAACTGTTACGAGAAATACATGTGCCCTTTTCCCTTCAGTGAATTGTTTTTTCCTCTGGGTGAATTTTATCCGTGCTTTAGCTATAGAAGCATAAAAGTTTTCAGGTGTCTCCTGTATTGACAAAGCAAAGGGGGTTTAAAATTGTAAATGCTACGGCTAAACTGTAGATGTTGACCACCATCCTGCAGAACACTAACATTAACCTCCATTACACACTGTATTTACTGTATGTATTTTCAAACTACATAATCAGTCTGTACAGGATTTTGCAGTTTTTTGTGATTGTTGTAGCCAAAAATGCTTGATTTTGCTGCTGTTTTTTTTTTTTTTTTTTTTTTTTTTTTTTTTTAAGCAGAAAACTACTTGAATTGGTGAAATTGGAATTGCACAAAATTGTTTTTTTGGTAAATGAGACCTTTTAGGTCTCACTGTACTCATGTTCTACGCACGTGAATCGAAGGGGGCTTTGGCTGAATGTGCGTTGTGATGATGTCACATGGCGCGTTGTGATGACTTCACACGACACATCTTGGCCCAAATTTGCGGAAAATCTGTGGTAATTTTGAAAATTTGCAAGCTCATGCGAATATTGCCGAGTTTCCTCTCACAATGTAAAAGTAACCCACAATGTAGTGCAAATTAAAAAAAAAAAAAATTATAGTATTATGCAGTCCGTCCAGGATTTTGCATTTTTGCGACCGCATAAATGAACACAAAATCCTGGACGGACTGCATAATACTATAATTAATTTTTTTTTTAATTTGCGCTACATTGTGGGTTACTTTTGGACAATTACATTTGGGGTCCCATATTATGTATCCTTTAATATATGTTGTTCCTGATCACCAGTTGCTTCATAACATAAAAATCTAAAGGTGGACAATAAAAATCCCATCGGTTTTGTATATTTTCTCCCCACTGCTTGCTTTCTTCATGATTATGTTCATATTTGCTGAATGGTAACACACTTTAGGCTCATGTTTGATGGTAGTTCTGTTTCTCCTTCACTTCTTCACGTTCTCACTCTTTCTTATCCCTCCATCAAGAGTAAAGTGGCGACAGCTGTGTCCAATGCGCACCGGCCGTGTGTGTAAATGTTCAAAAACGCAAGTGAAACTTGATATCTCTGTGAACTGACCGGCGGATTACTGACTTTTCGTAAAACGTTTCGACAGTTCCATTACTTAATAGAACATTGGAAGAAAGCATCCACTAGCAAGAACGTTTTTTCGTTTTATTTCATCACTTACCAAAAACTAATACAAGCTGATCAAGCAGCTAAACACTGGATCTGTCTCAGCTGTAAAGTCACAATTTGGCCAAAATTTAAATGAACAAAATGTTCCTCTTATCCCAAATGGAGTTAATAAAACCAAGGTGTGTTTGGTATCTGAAGTTTGTTAGTTTGGTACTGGTGCTATGAGGCTAATATGGCTTACAAGTAACCAGTTTATGTTTAAACTCACCTCAAAAGTTAACGACACAATCTATTTTAGGGATGTAACTGAATACCAATACTGATATATGAGGCACATTATTTGTTTTTAAAAATTAAAAAAAAATTTTTTTAGAAAGCTTGCCAGTTCACGTGGCACCTCGTTGGAACAATAAGTGTGTCAGGACACAACAAAAGAAAAAATTAATTCATTCATCCTTATTAACTGCCTGGTCAAGGTGTTAGTGGTTTAAATTAATTTGTTTATATTTTGAGAAAGAGAACCAATTAAATGCATCAGAAAATCTCATGGGCAGGTACAAACAAACATATTAACTGCATGAGCAGGATTTAACTCTAGTTTAGACCAATTATGAACTCGAGTGATGTAGCTGAAGTTAAATAATTGTCTGCCAGAATTTATACAGTGGTGCTTGAAAGTTTGTGAACCCTTTCTATATATCTGCATAAATATGACCTAAAACATCATCAGATTTTCACAAAAGTCCTAAAAGTAGATAAAGAGAACCCAGTTAAACAAATGAGACAAAAGTATTATACTTGGTCATTTATTTATTGAGGAAAATGATCCAATATTACATATCTGTGAGTGGCAAAAGTATATGAACCTCTAGGATTAGCAGTTAATTTGAAGGTGAAATTAGAGTCAGGTGTTTTCGATCAGTAGGATGATAATCAGGTGTGAGTGAGCGTCCTGTTTTATTTAAAGAACAGGAATCTGTCAAAGTCTGATCTTCACAATACATGTTTGTGGAAGTGTATTTTGGCACGAACAAAGGAGTTTTCTGAGGACCTCAGAAAAAGAGTTATTGATGCTCATCAGGCTGGAAAAGGTTACAAAACCATCTCTAAAGAGTTTGGACTCCACCAATCCACAGTCAGGCAGGTGAATTCTGAATTATTCCAGCAAATTCTAAAGAAAAATGTCAGGACACCTGTCTTTGAACTGAATCTCAGGAGAAAGTGGGTCATGTAGCAAGACAATGACCCTAAGCACACAAGTCATTCTACCAAAGAATGGTTAAAGAAGAATAAAGTTAAGGTTTTGGAATGGCCAAGTCAAAGCCCTGACCTTAATCCAATAGAAATGTTGTGGAAGGACCTGAAGCAAGCAGTTCATGAGAGGAAACCCACCAACATCCCAGAGTTGAAGCTGTTTTGTACTGAGGAATGGGCTAAAATTCCTTCAAGTTGATGTGCAGGACTGATCAACAGTTACTGGAAACGTTTAGTTACAGTTATTGCTTCACAAGAGCGTCACACCAGATACTGAAAGCAAAGGTTCAGATACTTTTGCAACTCACAGATATGTAATATTGGATCATTTTCCTCAGTAAATAAATGACCAAGTATAATATTTTTGTCTCATTTGTTTAATTGGCTTCCCCTTATCGACTTTTATGACTTTTTTTTTTTTTTTAGGACGGATTATGTTTTAGGTCATATTCGTGCAGAAATATAGAAAATTCTAAAGGGTTCACAAACTTTCAAGCACCACTGTAGTCCACGCTGACTGTGCTGGTATTTCTGCCTATGTTTTTCCCCAATGTTTTCCATTGTTTCCAGGGTGTAGTGATAGGGATAAAATTATTATTATTTTTTTAAAAACTACTTATTTGGGGGGAAAGAGGGTGGGGGTGGGGGGTATTTGGGTAACGGTGGCTTGGTGGTTAGCATGTTTGCCTCACACCCCTGGGGTTGGGGGTTAGAATCCTGCCTGTGTGCCGGAGCTTGCATCTTCTCCCTGTGTTTCAGGGGTTTCCTTCAGGTACTCTGTTTTCCTCCCCCAGTCCAAAGACATGCATTGTAGGTTGATTGGCATTTCCAAAATTGTCCGTAGTGTATGAATGTGTGTGTGATTGTGCCCTGCGATTAGTTGGCACCCCATCCAGGGTGTCCCCACCTTGTGCCCCGAGTTCCCTGGGATAGGCTCAAGGCTCCCCCACGACCCTGTGTAGGATAAGCGGTATGGAAAATGGATGGATGAATGAATTAGCACACTTCAAGGTTTAAATCTGAACAGAGATATGGATGTTTGGAGCAATAGATACAGATACAGACAGTGGCATTGTGTCACACTGCTAATGTGTATGTAGTTTCATAAAGATGTATAAAAATTAAATACTGTATACAAATCAGATTATAACATTATAATTATCAGAATTAGTATAAACTAGAAATCTGAAAGCCACATCTCCTACCTGAGTCTGTTGCTTGTGTGGAGTGACACAAATCTATGTAAGGAGGAATTTCAAAATGGCAACTACTGTTGTTGTTGTTAGCTCTGCAATGTCCTTTCATCCATGTTTGATAAATAACAGAAATCAAATAGCTAAGTCTGTTTGAAACACTGAACTCAGTTTGAAATGAATGAATGAATGATGATTTAAACACTTTGTACAATGTTACATCTTCCTTACTTAGCTATATTAGCCATGTAGCTCCCGTGCAAAACTAAAGAAACAAATTTTTGACATGAATATGTTTTAGCTGATTGGCTACATTTGGGCTGAAACAGATGATGTTGTGTAGGCTGCGTCTCATTCTTTGGCTGAACTGTTCCTTTAAAATATTTGGACTCTTTAAGCTGAGGAGAATGTCAGATTAGTGCTTGATATGTGGTTAAAGAAATACAAACTGATCAGACATTCTCCTCAGTTGATCTGACAGACCTCTCAGGAGAAGTCATGAGAGGGAAGAAACACACAGGCTAAATGCTAATCTGAAAGCTGAAACACGCATAAGCTAACTCCTCCTCCTCTGCAGACTTGCTGAAAACTCATGATGCTCTGAAGAAAAAGGGGTGTGTGAAAAGCAAAAAAAAAACAACTGTGTGTGAGGCGTGTGTGTGTGTGTGTGTGTGTGTGTGTGTGTGTGTGTGTGTGTGTGTGTGTGTGTGACAATTTAAGTGAGTGGAAAGAGAGAAGGGACGACGTCTTATCTGAAGAGAACACTCAAGGGAAAGAGAGTATGTGTTTTGTTTTTGCATTTATATTAGCATGTTTTAAGGAAACCCAATTTTGAGTTTATGCGAATTTTTAGCTAACATTTATTTAAGTGTTTTTGTGTCTGTTTTTAGGCTATATCTGCTGTTTGCCATAATTCTAGCTCAATACAGACTTAAGAAAGAGCACTGGAATTTCATCAAAAGTTATACCTGGAAAGAAATATACTTATATATCATATTGTAGGTGTAGTAATAATAATAGTAATAATGTCCACCGGTTCGCTGAGTGACGCCGATGATGCCCCAGAAACATCATTCGCACGCCTTGATTCTCACTCTGAAGATGACTTTAATCATGATGAAGGACTCAACACCAAACCCAAACGAGCTAGCATGCAAAAGCGAGCAAAAAGCCCAAAAGATGGACGACAGTCACAGCGGCACGCCGCAAACGCACGTGAAAGAGCGAGGATGAGAGTCCTAGCAAAAGCCTTCTCACGTCTGAAGACAAGTTTACCGTGGGTTCCAGCAGACACAAAACTGTCCAAACTGGACACACTGAGACTCGCCTCGAGCTACATCAATCATCTCAGACAGCTGCTGCATGAGGACAAATATGAAAAGACCCTCGTCCATCCGGTAAATTTGGTATGGCTCAATGTTTTAGCATGTTTGTTATTACAGATATTTCAGCTTCATACATAATGCTGTAATAATGCACTGAATAACTAACTAACATTCTAAAATGTTTTCATCTTGACCGTTTCTAAGTGTTTAAATGATTTCACATGATCGCTAACATCCTAGTTGAAGCAAAGTGCTAGCTAATATGCTATTTTAGCTATATTAATCCCCTGCCAAAACATAAACAGCAGGTTAACATTCATGGTACAGTAATATGTTAGAAACAAAAAAATCATTATAGATTCAATTCAATTTTATTTGTATAGCGCTTTTAACAATGGACAATAGATAACTGACCCTTCACAATTGAGTGCAGACCATCAGAATAGATTCTGAAGGATACCTAGCGTTAGCGTTAGCTATCATCCTGAAGCATCACTTCAGATCGTACATCCCGTACAAGCTGTGTTTCCATATTTTTAAACTACAAAATATTTTAGTTAATTTGTCAGATAAGGTAGCCTAATAATTACTAAAAGTATAATAAGAGTGTAATTAATTAACAAACCAAGACCTCTAAACCTAAACACTAAGCTCAAACCTCTAAATCTAAACCTTAACTCAAGCCTCTAAACCCCAACCCCAAATCTCTAAATCAAAACCCTAACACAAAGCCTCTAAAACCTAACCCTAACCCAAATTTCTAAACCTAAACCCAAACCTCTAAATCGAAAACCCCAACCCTTATCCTCTAAACCTAAACTCTAGATCTCAACCTTAACCCAAATGTCTCAATCTAAACCCTAACTCAACCCTCTAAACATAAACCCTAACCCTAAACCCCTAAAACTAGGCCCCAACCCAAAATCTCTAACCCTAAACCCTACCCCAAACCTCTAAACCTAATCACTAACCCTAATCCTCTAAATCTAAACCCCAAACCCCTAAACATAAACCCCAACCCCAAATCCTCTAAAACTAAACCCCAACCCAAAACCCCTAAACATAAACCCCAACCCCAAGCACTCTAAAACTAAACCCTAACCCAAAAAGTCTAAACTAAACCTTAAACCTCTAAACCTAAACCCCAAGCCAAAACCTCTAAACCTAAACCCCAGCCCAAAACCTCTAAACCTAAACCCCAACCCAAAACCTCTAAACATAAACCCTAACTCCCAAAGTTTAGCTGTCCTCTTTTAACCACCTTTCCTCGACACATGATAATAATATAGAATTAAGCATGCTGATCCATGATGCATCTACAGTAACACAACTTATCTTGAGCTTTCAGCACAAAAAGTAATAACAATAATAATGCATGGCCCTTAGGGACTTCTTTGAGTGGCGCTGATGTGTTATTATATTTTTGATCCATAATTAATCATTCATCATTGGGTATTTGCAAAGTTCCTGTATACATTTGAAGCTCTGAAAGATTCAAGAACTCATTAATGACCTTTAAGTTATTGACTTCATTTATCTTAAGCATGTGAATATTAATGATGTGTTAATGTACATAATATTTGGCTGTTGCTTTTATCCAAAGTGACTGAAACCCACAGTGGATGCCATAGTGTTATGAATCTGGTACAGATGAAACAGAAAGACAGAATTTTAACATACATAACATTTCTGTTACATTGTGCTTCACAGTCGTGGCCTTTCGTGGTTTCAGGAAGACCAGAAGACACAAAAGACATTTCAACTTTCAGACTGTGTGGCGCTACAGCCTAGACATTCATTACTACACACTGGATGCTTTATATTTTACTTTTATTTTGTGAACACCGTTTATATGTCACTGTGTGAAATTAAATATCTAGTCGTTTTTGTTTTTTTTGCGAAATGCTTGCATTGTTTCCATTTAATATGCATGATTTTTCAGTGTTTATTTATATTTTCAAAAGGTTTGATATGTTGGAAATGTGGTTAATCACTTTGGACTCTATTTTTCTAATAAAGCAAATGACGATCTTTAACTGTATTATTAGTATTTTGTTATTCATAGTCTAAAAATGTGCCATATGATGTATGATGAATAATGATCAATGAGTATCATTAAAACCTACAACCAAAAACACAATTTTATTTAGGTCATGTTTATGACTTTCCCCAAAACATTTCATCGGTTCACTCGAGAAAATGGCTGAAAAGTGAATTTAAAGCACTTAAAATGCTGATGAAGTGGCTTGAGGGTGCTTTGATTTTGTATGTGGATGTATCTCCTTTTGAAACAAGAAGTTAGAGTGGGCTGTGTAAATGGGTGTGGCTTATTTTACTAACAGCCAAAAGCAATTCAAAGTAGGCCACAGGTCTACTAGTAGCTTACCTAACTAGCTGAATATGAGCAAGCCTGACACTGATGAAGGCTTGTTTTCAGCTGGTAAAGATTTCTTCACTTACATTTGCAATGCAGATGAGCACACCATTTGTTTTTGGCATAAAAAATATAGACATTTGAACTGAGACATTTTTTGTACAGCTCTGGAGGTCTAACAAAAAATACATGCATAAATTAGTCACTTAAAGGTGCATTAGGTAAGATTTGTGAAAAATAGGTCTCTAATGGGTAAATGGGTGGCATTGAATAAGATTTGAATGATTTTTTTTTACTCATTGACCCTGCCTCCATTCCCACCCGTATACACAAAGCTCCACCCCCAAACCTTATGGTTCAACTAGAGTTAGCATGTTTGCAACTTGCATTAGCAAAGACTGTCATGTCATCACTTTCAAACTCGCTCAAACATTCAACAAGTTACAACTCTATAAACATTTTTTTTTTTAGATGGTCCAGTGTATGATGTTATTGAAAGACACAACCATCAATTGACATTTTGAGAATCAACTGTCCAAAATTGACAATTATTTTCCAGTTAGTACAGCCCAATTTAAATCGTTTCAGTTTCCAGAATGTCACCAGGTATATGGTATTCTCTACTTCTACAGCAGAATCTTTTTCCCCAGGATCAAAAGGCTCAAACTTCAGCATTCAACCATAAGCAGAGAAGAGAACATGCTGAAAGATTTAGAACAGATGCTTTCCTATGGTTCATAATTCAAAACAAAAATTGTACTATAATATAAATCTTTATACACTGGGCAATATGAAATGACAGCAAGTGTTATATGAAAAGCAAATATATACATCTCACTCCACAGAATGGAGCGATACCACATTCACTGAAGAACAGGAAAAATTTGTGGTAATTTGTCCTTGACAAAGCGTTTCATCTCGTGTGATCCTTTCTCTCGGGATCGGCCCAGCTTTGTGGGAAAATAACTGTGGAACAGCTGCAATCCTTTGCAGGCGTGATGAAAAGTCAAATTCCCTCCTCAAACCGCAAACGTTTTAATTATCGCTGTGAATTTTTCCCAAGCTTTTTAACCTGCACTGAGTAAAGGGCTAAAACAGCTTACAATTTTATTTACAAAATTGTTTTCCTTTGAGAGCAAAGCAGAACTTAATTCAGAAATGGCTTTCTTAAAAGAATCAGCACAACTATATGGCTAGCAACTGATTCTAGATACAGATACTTCATTTTTAGTATATTATTATTTTTTTTTTTTTACAACAATTATTAACACATTGCAAAGTGCAAATGAAATTTTGTACTAATTTACTGTAGCTAATATGCATTATGTATTTTGGTAAACTATAGCTTGTTTATGTGTCATTTATAGTTAACCTTAGTAGCAGTAATTTTTCGGTGTATTATTACAACTATTTGTTAAAGAATGATGGTAATGTAATTAATCAAAATCAAAAAAGAAGCAAAGTGAACACATTAAGTGGACATATGGATGTAAATTAGAGCACAGGTTCCCAACTCTGTTTGTGGACTACCCCTGTCCTACACATTTCCCTGCTTCATTTCATCCTCCAGGACAAGGGTTGGGAACCTGTTAATTAGAGCTTGAAATAAATTGTTTAAAAAAAAAAAAAGTATATAAAGTAATAGTTTAGCAATCAAATCTTAATAATTGATGCTGTGAATCGTGGTGAGTCTGTGATATTGTGGTGAGTTTGTGATGTGGTGAGTCTGTGATGTTGTGAGTCTGAGATGTTGTGAGTATGTAATGTTGTGATGAGCTTGTGATTTTGGTGAGTTTGTGATATGGTGAGTCTGTCATGTAATGGTCAGTCTGTGATGTTATGATGGATCTGTGATATTGTGATGGCTCTGTGATGTTGAGAGTCTGTGATATTGTGAGTTTGTGATGTTAATCTGTGATTTGGTCTGTGATGTCATTATGAGTCTAAGGTTGGATCTGTAATGTCAATATGAGTCTGTAATGTAGTGAGTCTGTGATGTTGTGGTGAGTCTGTGATGTGTGCATGTGATGTTATGAGCATATGATATTGTCAATCACTGATGTCATTGTGAATCTGATGTTGTCATGAGTCTGGGATATGGTGAGTCTGTGATGCTGTGGTGAGTCTGTGATGTGTGCATGTGATGTTATGAGCATATGATATTGTCAATCACTGATGTCATTGTGAATCTGAAGTTGTCATGAGTCTGGGATATGGTGAGTCTGTGATGCTCTGGTGAGTCTGCGATGTGTGTATGTGATGTTATGAATATGTGATATTGTGAGTCTGTGATGTTTTAAGTCTTTGGTGTCATTTTGAATCTGATGTCATGAGTCTGGAACATGGTGTATCTGTGATGTACACACTGTACACACAATGTGTGGGATGGTTGGTTTGGGTCTGTAATGTTGTGCGAGACTGTGATATAAGTCTAATGTTTTGGTGAGTCTCTGACGATGCCGTGAGCCTATGATGTCGTGTTGAGGCTGTGATGTTGTGATGAATCGTTTATGTTGTGTTGTGTCCGTGATGTTGTGATGACTTAGTTGAGTTGTGGTGTAGACGGAGATGTAATGTCCATAATATGATTTAACAGAGGGTTAAATTTGATCTACAGTACCCTCTAGTGGCCCATTTTGTGTATTTGACCAAGAAAAGACCAGAAATCTATCATGTGATTTATAGGGCCTATGTTAACTAAGTTGCCTGTTTATTAGGTATCTGTTTCTTGTATCTAGACTCACTGGCATTTTCATCAGGTAAACCTACCAACCTTCCACCTACAGTTTACAGTACATTGTACAGTCATTGTTTTCCCATTTTCACTCTGCGTTAATTCATTGCTCTATGATTCATCCGTGTTATTTTCTTACCACAGCACCACGGTTGGCTGGACATCTTTGGCTGACAGACTGTTTCCAACCCTGCAGTGTGTTACACTTGTTAAACTAGCCACATGGAGTCATTTCTCAGCAGACACACTCTAACAATCTGTTATGGGCAATACACATGGCAACAGAATAAAACAGTATAAACACTGGAACACATAATAACCACTATCAGGAGGTCTAGTTTATAGGGAGACTAGAGCAGTTGGGAATGATCCTTATGTTCTAAAACATGCAAAATGTGCCATTAAACACTTTTATATATATATATATATATATATATATATATATATATATATATATATATATATATATATATATATATATATATATATATATATATATATATATATATATATATATATGCAGTTTCATATACAGTTACTAAAACAAAACCAAGGACAAACAATATATGGTAAATATAATTTTGCATGTTGTTAGATTGTTATGTATCAAATACAGTATCTTTCAACGGATTTGTTTTGTGGTCAACCAGCAGAGGGCAGTGTTGTATTACCATAAAGGAAGAAGGACTTGCAGGAATTTGTGTGTGTGTGTGTGTGTGTGTGTGTGTGTGTGTGTGTGTGTGTGTGTGTGTGTGTGTGTGTGTTCTGTCATTTTATCACTGGACGGCTTTAGGCTTTTCCCTCGTGAAGCTCTTTGCCTAAAAACGAATACACCCTCTGTAAGGTGTGTAATGATGGGACAAATTTCTGGTATTATAACCTCCAACTGGATGCGATGGTTTATACTTCCAGCTTCCCATTTTCAAATAGAACAACTTCCAATGACAGCACGAGCATTCAGTTATATGCACATACCTCCACGATTATCATACGGCTATTATAGACATACTTATCACATTTTTACCAATAAACAATCCAAATATGTCATCATAGTATACACTGTTTATTATTGTACTACTATCACTCTGCTATAGTCAATAGCAAGGAAAGCAGGTCAGTTGGCTAATGTTGCTTCATTATTCAAAAAAAGGTTACAAGCTACTATGCTAGCTAGCAAACGTATTTCTTAAAAACAGATTTGAAAATGTGACTTTATATGAAGATGTGTATAAAATTGTACTCCTTCTCTAGGGTATGTCAACGGTCAGAGACCTCTGCAGAGTTGGGGTCTATTTAACCTCTTCAAGGATTTTTTTTTTAAACATTTTTAAATTAGCGGTTTAAGTATACTGCCATCTTGTCCCTGGGAATGCATTGCCAGTTTGTCCCTAAGTCTGAAAACTAATATTACCCTGACCTTTTGACCTAGGATTAAAGAATACAGATATGCCATGTATTTCTAAAGGTATCATCAACCTTTATAACGTAATGGCCTGATCTTTAGGTGGTTTGTAGGAAGATCCCTGCTGAAAAAATAAACAACAAAAAAAACAATAAAAACCAAATGGTTTCCATTACGTAATAAGACGTATTGAGGATGTAGGTCCTTAATGGTATCCACTAGACATAACATGCCACCAACAGATTACCAGTAGAAACCCCACAGGGACCATTAGAGTTTCCATTAAAACCAATACAATTCTCATTATGACCATTAAAACCATAAAAAATTCTATGAGAGAAGGGATATTGTCATGTTATATGTCCCCAGTTGCATATAAAATGCATATTTCCTTATTGGTTCTTGGATATGTTATGTGGCTTTGTTTTCCAGGTTCATTAGCACAATATATCACAAGAAATGGTCACTGAGTGTTGTTGGCCTTGCAACCTAATGTCTTTGGTTAAAGCACATATCTGCTAAATGTCTAGTATTAGTCGCACTCTCTCTTTTTCTCAAATATTATCTTATTACCTATCAGGGAGGATGAAAAAGACAATTTAATAAGCTCCTATGGTACAAATCACTTCATATCAACAAAATGTAAATATCTATATCTGCTAGACCCTAAAACAGCAATGCTAACTTATTTAAATGTAATAACAAGCAAACAATAGTTAGCTAGCTTTAGGTACTATTTTCCCATTTTATCAAATGAATATAATTTCAGTTTATGTCAATGCCTCATGAGTATGATGACCATGTGGGTAGCTTAGGTGATTTAATGTGGGTGACCTCAGCCATTGGAGCAGTATCTCTGACGTCAGGGGGATTACCATAACCTCCTCACCAGAGCAAGGCACCAAGGCAGCTTAAAAGGTAGGTGCTAAATTGTACTGTTGTATAAAACAAATGAACAATTTATTTGGCAGCATGTAAAGTATATTTTGGGCACTCATACATATGCATTAGGGGGAGTATTGCAAAAAAAGTGGGTACAAAAATGGGTGGAGAAGTAGAATATTACAGTTGAACCTCGACTTTCGAGGGTTTAACTTTCGTGGATTTGATTATTGGCGAGTTAAATTTTTTGGAGTTTTGCAGCTTACTGCGGAAAATCACAGACTTTTTAATTTTTTTATTTTTTAGAAATTTAAGAAAGGTTTAGCTAGTCATAAATGCATAAATACAGTATATGTAAGGTTTGGGGGCCTAGAGCTCTGTGTTTTTTTTTCCAATGTGGAGGTTCGACTGTACTGTCGATATACTAAACTTTTGACAATTAGCAACAGACACTGTTTGTAATTTTGTACATTTGCATCATGAGTGTTATTTGGAGCTTTACAGGCAATGCTGGACTACTTTTGAATGTTTTTTTTGTTATTCGTTTTCATAATTATGTTTCATTTATTTATTAATTTTTTATTTATGTGTAATAGTATGAGACTATCTGAGTATATTGGTGAAAGAACTACATCTATTAATATCATTTTGCTTTTGTCACACAGACTTTGCAACCCTGGTCATAGTGCATATGTTGGGAACACACATGAAATGTCCTTAATCAGAAAGGAAATTCAACAGATTAAATGTGAGGGATTTTGGGATACAATAAGTTACACTTTTTTTTGTAAGTAAAAGAAAAAAAATCATTAAAACCATTGAGTAAGCAGATGGCATATTAGTGCCTTCCACATAATATATACTAAATATATACTATACTATGATACAGGGTGTCCCAAAAGTCTCCACACTTTTTAGCAAAATGTCTTCCAAAATTTTTCATACTTAGTTTATATATATATATATATATATATATATATATATATATATTTAAGAATGCCTTTGACAAAAGAAGAACATATTTATTTAAGAATGCCTTTGACAAAAGAAGAACATATTGAAATCATTCTCATGGCTGGATCAGGAAGCTGTCGCAAGGTTGCGTTGGACTTTAACAGGAAACACGGCAAGCACATCACACACATGAAACAAACAGAGTGGAAGTGTTGTGGACTAACCAAGAAATCGACATCCACGAACATCCACTGATGAAGGCACAACTGACATGGTGATGGCAAACATAGTCCCCTGTGCATGGAGACATATGGGACACCCTGTATATACTATAATATCTACTATATTACTTCCTTTATTAACACATGATCATTACTGAACTTACATTTCCTCTTCCACCACTTCCCATCGGTTTTTGAACAGGAATTAGCGCTTCACATTGTATTGTATTGCATTATATTGCATTGTAGACTGCGCTGTACCTCCTGATGTGCGTATGTTTGACCCTGAGTTTTTATAATGACTGTATCTTCCAACAATGCTACCAGTATTCAAAAACATTAGCTAAACTTATAATTTAATGTTATATAACTTAATAATGATAATACATCTATAACTTAATGTTATAGATGTATTTCACGGAAGGCCTGAACTGCAAAAAAAATGTTATTTCGAATATCTCCTTATAATAATTTTCACTTAATATCTTATTATTTTGACTTAATAATGAACTCATTATTTCAAGATATTATGTCATTATTTTGATTTCACTTCTCATTATTTTTTATATACTGTAGTATATCGTCATTTTGATTTAATGTTTTATTTTGACTTAACTTACGTTAACTTATGTCGCTATTCAGATTTGCTATTTTGACTTATTCTTGAGTTATTGTAGCTTAATATTTAACACCCTAAAATCTATCAGTATAAATAATTTATTAAATTATAGCTTCTAATTCTTATTCTGTATGCTGTTTCTCCAGATAGTAAATAAACCATAGGATTGATAATCCATTTACTAGAAATATGTTCAGGTATAGTCAAGATTCAAGACTTTTGACTCCTAACACTTAAATTGACAAAATTCCATAATGGTCGTAGCAGTATTTTTTGTATTTCTGTATTATTCCTGTGATCTTGTTCTAGCTATGGGAAGTGTAGACACCTGAGCTTTAAATTAAGCTTGGGGCAAAAAAAAAAAACACACTCTCTCTCTCTCTCTCCCTCTCTCTCTCTCTCTCTCACACACACACACACACACACACACACACACACACACACACACACAGATTGGTACAAAAACACGTTTCACAAAAATGAAATTGGCCAAAATTGCATGACACTTGCCTAAACCACCAGTAATAAGATGTAATTACACAGAAATTAGTGTGTGTAATGACAGAGATGGACCTTTCTGGGTTTATACACACTCTGTCTGTATAAACACCCCCAACACCCCCCCCACACACACACACGTTGAACATACAGCAAGGAACATATACTTTATATTTAAGCATGTCTGAAACATCACGGCTTCAGATTGTATAAATTCATGACTGATCTGTCTCACTCACTCACATACGCTTTCTCTCTCTGTCTTTCCAGCTTTCACATGCATGCATTCACTCTCTCACCGTCTAACTTTTTCACGTTCTCTCTCTCTCTCTCTCTCTCTCTCTCTCTCTCTCTCTCTCTCTCTCTCTCTCAGTCTATATTTCCATTGTCCTCAGGCACTGGGTCATAATAAAACAGGTCTGTCTGTCCATTTTGTAAATTTATGACCTTTCTTTCTCTCTCTTTGCATCTCACACACCTGTATATAACTGTCCATACTCATTCCTTTACTTTTCTTTCATTTCATCGTGAAAGAGAAACTCGGTGGCTGATGGCATACCAGATCGTAAGCATACAAAAGAATACCTGTTGGTTCGATTTGCTCTGATTCAGTGGAGCATGCACACACTGAGCGCAGATAAACCACACTGGCTTTGGGCCACGTCTCATTCTCACTGATAGGGAAGGGGAATTCAGACATTGCTTATTTAACAGCAAGGAAGATCAGCTAATAAAGCTGACATATGACATTAAATACAATTAAACCTTTCACTCAGACAGAATTGGGTCACTGAGTAATTAGTAATAATACTAAGAAAGTAATAAATGACTCATAATAAAGAATATACTGTATAGACATCACTCATCTGGTTGTAAGAATGCTAACAGGTTATTTTTTTACTGCTTTTAATGGAACAACAACAACAACAAAAAACCCCATCTGTCTTAACCATAACCATTTTTTGTCAGGTTTGGCATTTGTATCAGTATAATGCTTCATTACATTACAGACATTTTACTAGACTTTTACATTTTACTAACCCTTAAACTAGTCTCTTCATTTTCATCTAGTCGATTGAACAAACCAATAAATATAAATGCAAACACAATCACACATAAATACACACTCTTCTAAACACACAACCAAACAAAAATGCACAGAAACAAAAAACACACCTGCACACAAGAAAACACAAAAAAATGCACAAACAAAAATGCACAGAAACAAACAAAAAAAATACACACAACAAAATGCACAAACAAAAAATGCAGAGAAACTAAAAAGCAAAAACATACAACAAAACAAACAAAAAACCCAAAGAAAAATGCACATACAAAAAATGTACAGAAACAAAAAACACAAACATTCAACAAAACACACAAACAACAAAAACAAATGCACAAGCAAAAATGCACAGAAACAAAAAACAAACATGGACACAACAAAACATACAAACAAAAAACACAAAAAACAAATGTACAAACAAGAAATACACAAAAACAAAAAACAAAAACAAATGCACAAGCAAAAATGCACAGAAACAAAAAAGAAACATGCACACAACAAAACACACAAACAAAAAAACACAAAAAACAAATGTACAAACAAGAAATGCACAAAAATAAAAACAAATGCACAAACAAAAATGCACAGAAACAAAACACACACACACATGCACGCACGCACGCACACACACACACACACAAACAAACATGCACAAACAAAAATGCACTGAAACAAAACCAGACACAGACAAAACATTAGTTTACCTCATGCTATTGTTACTATACTAACTATAGTAACATAGTAACCATTAGTTACTATGTTAGGGTAATGTTAAGGTTAGGCCAACCACATGATAAATTCACACTAACATTTTTCTAGCTTGAGCATGAGCATCTCAATATCGCAGTATAACCGACAAGGCAGAGATGAAGAACAACACAACACTCTAGCGTGTGTTAGCTTGCTTACAAAAGACCGACTGACACTCACAAAGACATTGTTTATGTTTTGCCTCCTCATAACATAACTGAAAATTGTTTGTAATTCTTTACCTCTCTTCCTCACATCAAAATTTCCCTCTTCACACTTAAAACAAGTTTGTTTGTGTCGTCTCATCTGTCTGTCTTGAGTTGGTTGTTACCATTATAAACCACTTTATAAAGCATCATTGGATAAATTTTATTTCATTAACTGCTTTTCTGACACTCAGCTCAAATCATCGGCTGCGTGCGATTGGCTCGTCTATTGTTCCTGATGGATGTTCGGGGTCAGCAGTTCAGCTGTGGGGTTCAAACCCGTAAGCCTTTAGCTTACACGCCAAAAACATGCACTCAGCTGGGAAAACCCGTAACTCGCCCTCTGTGCTCACTCAGTGTTAACACTTTCATTCCTCACCTGGCCCTCAATTGTCCTCAGCTCACAAGGGCACATAAATCAGCGAAGGGTTAACGCGACACCTTGGCTTCATTTAGAAATGCCATTACTGGAGTTGACACTGTCTCCAGTGGTAAATAATGACCTTTATGGACAATTTGCGTTGGTTGAGTGAGTGCAGTAGGAAAGCTAGAAGTGGTCACTTAATATCATGTGGTCTGCTTGATCCTGATACTTTATGTTATACTGGTATTGAAGATCACATGATGTAAAATATGTATATACAGTTGCAATCAAAATGATTCAACTCCCATTGCAAATCAGGTTTATTGTCAAAATTTACAGACTTTCAGCTGTTTGCAATGAACAAATCAAACAGAAGCAATCAAAATAGTTCAACACAACAAATGCTTCAAGTGGTTAATTGTAGATGCTGGCAGTGTGCAAAGCTACATCTGATGACAATAAAAATTCGTGATTTATTTGCGCGAATAAAAACGTTTCAAAAGCATAAGCTTTTGCTTCACTAATCTCACCCTGTGGCAACAAACAGGCAGCCTACATGTGAAGTAGTGACTCAGTAGTGACTAACGCAGACCTAGCCAACCTTTTGTAGTAGTCTGTAAGCTTCCTCCTCTTTGCCTCACTCATATCTTTTACCTCTGATCATCGGTAGGAAACGAACTTGCGACTTACAGTCTTGTATAATACAAGTGCAAAAAACTTAAATTAAACGATACCTTATGAACACTTCACGCCAAAGTGGCAGGAGCATAAAGCATCACACCGATTGCCCTGTGAATGACGCTATCGAAGATTTTTTGAAGTTCTGATGTAATCTTGTAAACTTTAAGGGTGAACCTAATTTATTATGTGCTTGAATTAGTAAGAACGAGAAAGGTGTAAAAAAAAAAAAATGTACGAGGTGAGTCGTAAGCCTATGTGCCGGGGCTCAGCCCAGGACGGCCCAATTTAACCCCTGCCTTTAAACAAAGCAAGCTAGCTAATTTATCTAAGCTACCACAACTAATTTGATCCCAATGAATAAATGAATGTCTAGGATTAACTGTGAGAGGAATGGAACTGACATGTTGCTCAGGAAATTAGTTAAATTTGTATTTTAATGGCTGTGGGGGTGAATCGCTTATACCCTTTTATACCAAAAATGTTTTATTTGTAATTAGTTTCATTGTTATACCATCACAGCAATGTCCAGAAAACAAAATAAAGAAATGGTTGAATGGCACAGGTAGTAGTTTGCCAATCTGAGACAGAAGTGGAGCCAATCAGGCATTTTTCCCTCCCCTTCCCATCACCTCCCCTCGGACAGATGGAGGCATGCCAATATCTGCCCACAGCAATGTTGCCAAAATTATGCCTGGACCGTCTACCAATTAAGATATCAAAAGATCTCACTGTAGCTTACTGACAGCTGCTTGAATTGTTTGCATCTGCTGTTTTACCGTTACACTAAACACGTCTGGAGCGGATTATTCCGACTCGTGCTGGCCACAATTCACCTTTCCTACGTATGATTTATTCCAGCCGATCATCCTCTGGCAGATGGGACTCCTGACACGAGAATGCGTGTCAGCTAATTGCGCTGTTAGACTATTCTCTCTCTCATGCTTTGTGCTTTGAAAATATTCACGCTAACTAAAATAGACATTGCCTTCTGTCAGAACACTGTTACTCTGTCACAGCTTTATAGAAGTGGTTTACGAATGTCAAGTAAAGAGGGTAGTTATGCTCCAAAATGATTGTTTTGTTCTTGTTTTACAGGGAAAAGCCCAGGAGATGCAACAAAACAAATGAGGAATTAGAGAAACTTAAATTTAACCAGAAGGCCAAAAGTAAGTAAAAAATGGATACACAGGCAATAAAATGTTTCTCATTCCACAACTATATAATTTGAGTGGCCTGCATTCAGATTGGGTTTTATTCCTGAATTAATTATTCCTGCTGAGTGATTTAGCATGCTGCATTCATTTGATTTGATTAATTATTATGTGATTATTATTTTGTATTACACATAACTATACTATTGATTGTCATCTTGGCCCCATGATTGCAAATAAGTAATAAGTAATAATGAGTAAGATTATTGACCAGTAGCAAGTCCCACCCACATTCTATTCTGTCTTCTAAAGATTGAACGAGGAAATATTATTTTAAGGGACTACAAGATCAGTGCTGGGAATCAGGAAAGATTTCAGGTAGAAACCGACAACGGGGCCTTCATGACCCCAACGTAATACCGGTTTCGAATGAAAACAAAAATTGATTGCTGCAGTTTTACTGTGGCAGCTATCGTTGGGTTATTACAGTTTGGGTTATATACACATAAACACAGCTTAATATTTACACTGATCAGCCATAACATTAAAACCACTGACAGGTGAAGTGAATAACATTGATTATCTCATTACAATGGCAAGGGGTGGGATATATTAGGCAGCAAGTGAACAGTCATTTCTCAAAGTTGATGTGAAGGAAGCAGGAAAAATGGGCAAGAGTAAGGATCTGAGTGACTTTGACAAGGGCCAAATTGTGATGGCTAGACGTCCGGGTCAGAGCATGTGGGGTGTTCCCGGTATGCAGTGGTTAGGACCGACAAAAAGTGGTCCAGGGAAGGACAACCAGTGAACCAGCAACAGGGTCATGGGCACTCAAGACTCTTTGATGCGTGTGAGGAGCAAAGGCTAGCCCGTCTGGTTCGATCCCACAGAAGAGCTACTGTATCTAAACACTGTTGCAGACCATGTACACGCCTTCATGACAACGGCATTCCCTAATGCCAGTGGACTCTTTCAGCAGGATAATGTGCCTTGCCACACTGCAAAAATTGTTCAGGAATGGTTTGAGGAGTATCACAAAGAGTTCAAGGTGTTGACCTGGACTCCAAATTCCCCAGATCTCAATCCGATTGAGCGTCTGTGGGATGTGCTGGACAAACAAGTCCATTGAGGCCTCCGATACATGGAGGCCCCACCTCACAACTTACAGGACTTAACGAAACTGCTGCTAAAGTCTTGGTGCCAGATACCACAGCACACCTTCTGAGGCCTTGTGGAATCCATGCCTCAGTGGGTCAGAGCTGTTTTGGTGGCACAGAGGGGACCTACACAATATTAGGCAGGCGGTTTTAATGTTATGGCTGATCACTCATATAATCCAGGAGTGTCACCAGACATGGGTTGATAATGCTGTAGCCCTGAACCTTTATAGTAAATAGTAAATATATAATACAATATACAGTATACACAGTTCAACAGAATATTTGAAGGTTATCTAATTTGCTACTTAATGTCAGATAGCTACTGCTAGAGACAAAAATATTAATGATTAACTGATTTAGTTAGGTAGCTGACCAGTGCTAGCACAGTTCTGTGGTAGCATTACTAGCTAGACAGCTAATCTCTGTAAACTATTATATTGTAAAATCAAATCAAATGCATGGAGTTGCTAGAACTTGTGACAAGAACAGTTTTTTTTTTCTCAAAACTTGACTATTGTGTAAACACAGTTACATCTGTAAATATTTGTTAATTATATAAATCACTAATTATATTTTTTCTCCTTCTTAATAGCTAGCTAGAAATGTAGCTATTTCCTAGCATGGAATTAGCCAGCTTCTCTTTCACTCCTTCACTCTAACTATAGCTTGGAGGTGCTGAAAATAAATGAGGAACATCTCATTTGTAAAATTAAAAAAGTAAGTTTTTAAAAATGATCTACAAATCCAAGTTTGAATGGAATGTGTACATTTGTGCTGGGCTTAATAATGAAGAAATGAAGGGGAAAAGTATGCAGAATAGCTAGGAACACTCCACATTTTGGGTGAAATCTGGTTTACTAGTTAGCATGAAGGCTAGTCATATTGAAAGTGGCTTAAACTTAATTACAACTTATACACTAGTGAGAAAACCTAGTGATTAGCATTTCTTATAACTTCTTATAAATGCCTTCACTCTAATGATATATTTTGTTTTTTCGTTCGAGCTAAAGATTCACACCTCGCAGCACTTCCTCTTCGCAGGAAACTCTGTGTGTAAATTCCACCAGATCCGGTGAGAGCGCAGGTCCCTCAGAGCAGAAATTGAGGAGGCAAGGTGGATGAATCCCAGGGGTCTTTTTTTACCTTTGTGATTGACTTTTCAGCACACTCTGCCGAGGATCTTGATAAGCCTGTGAAAGCTGAACTCTGCGAGCGAGATGAAGAGGCTTATTGTCCTCGTTTCGTCCGCTCGATCCGTCTGGTTCCCGGATGGAGGGAGAAGAAACAAAGTAGCCCTAATAGAGCAATCCAAAGCCCGGCAACAACAAACCTGTTATTCTCTTGCTCTTTTCACAGAAAGACACACACACACACACACACACACACACACACACACACACACACACACACACACACACACACACACACACACAGCATTAAAGAATTCAAGCCAGGTTTAGCCGGTCACACAGTTATTCAGCAAAAAGAAAAAAAAAAAAACATGGCCAGCCAAGGTTCACTGGCTTTCCTTGTCAGAATTACAATTCATTTACGCTCGTCTGTCTTTTTGGAAACATATGGGGTATTCTATCCGCTCTTAAGTTTCCTCCAAGTGTGTCGATGATAGTCTGTGTGTACGTATGGACAGGTGGCGAGCATCACGTCCCTTTTGCCTTAAAGCATCTGTCCATCTCCAGCTGGCCACAGCACCTGGATTTGAGACCCTGAACAGAGATCAGTGTTCGTCTTTCTCACACACTCACTCTTAGTAGCTGCAAACCAGACACAGGCATCTGGTCTCCTTCTGTCCGAGTGTGTGTGAGCATGTACGTGTGTGGGGAGGGAAGTATTCCAAAAAGGTTAAGAACCCATTTCTAAGATCAGCGACTTCTTTACACATCCTGATTTTGCCGAGTGACAGGTGTCCTGGGGTCAATGAGGGCGGAGCATAAGTTGGATTTGATCATCCAATCACAAACTTGATCATGTGACATCACTAGTTTTCTTTTCATTTCTTCAGCTTGGTGTATAGCAAAGAATACAGCTTTTGATTGAAAATACTGAAATAGCGTATGTCATACACCAGCTGAAAATCCTCAAAGGTGGCTCTCGAGTGGCGCGAAAGAAAAGCATTGGGAGATTGAGAGTTTGATTCCTGGAGATGCCATAGCAGTCCATGGCCTGGAGCCATGGGAACTAATTGGCCGTGGTCTCTGGGTGGGAAAGGTGATGTACTCTTTCTCCCTTGTCAATCACAGCAATACTAGCAAATCATGAGCATCTGTGAGCTCATTTATGTGGAATTTATGTGGCATTTATGTTCCTCTGAATGTGTTACGCTGCACTGTGATGCTGCATGAACATCTATTGTATGATAGGAGACAGTTGACTGCTGGGGGGGAACTGGCAGATGACCAAATTAGGGAGAAAAACTGGGGGAGGGGCTTCGAACATCATCACTTTAGGCATGAAAGAAGTCAGACTCTAAGTATAACCAAGTAATCAAACCAAAGGACAAGAAAATAAGGTGAAGCTTTTTTCTTTTTATTTCTTCATCTTGATATATTGCTTAACAAGAATAATGTTTTAAATACAGGGCATTTTTTTTTTTTTTACACGTACATCATACACCAGCTCAAATACATCAAATGTGCTCATGAACCAAATGTAGGCATAAAATAAGTCAGATTATTTAGTGACAGACGGGAGCCACATCCAGTCAAGTGAGACAAAGAGTAAGAAGGCCAAGAAAACCAAGGGCAAAGATAATAAGGTGGGGTTTTGGAGCAGTCCGTTTCAGAAAACAACACAGTAAAGTGTAATGGCATTTGTTCACTTGGTTGGTTGTACTTTTCAATAGTCACAGAAGATTTTATTCAGCTATGTTTGTTGGTTGCTGTTGTGTGCTGTTATCAATGAAGTCCTCATGCTGATTGTTATATTTAAGATTTTAAAAGCTTAATATTAGCTAACTTGCAACTTAATGTCAGCTAGCTACTGGTAGAGACATAAGCATTAGCTAGCTAGTTTAAAAAAAAACCTAGCTAGATAGCTAATGCTAGCGCAGTGTTGTGGTTAGGTACCTGGCTAAACTTGTTAAACTTACAGTATATTGTGCATTCCATATTATCATTTTAGATTAAGTGTTTAATACCGTATTAGAGCTGAAGAAGTGGTGATCAAGTTCATGATTGAACACTGTGTGTTCACCAGATGACTGTCACAGAGCAAATTCAGGACATGCACCTTATTTGTGTGTGTGTGTGTGTGTGTGTGTGTGTGTGTGTGTGTGTGTGTGGGTGTGTGTGTGTGTGTGTGTGTGTTTGTGTGTGTGTGTGTGTGTGTTCTGGCTTTTTTTCTGACCTGAATTAAGGCCAGGAGTCAGAAGTGCAGCTTCCTGAGACTGATAGCTTCCTGCGGGCAACTTATACCTGTGAGCAAGTAAAACCACAGCAAGTCCAAAAGCCAGAGAGACCGAGAGCAAGGTAGATGGCAGGGGATAAAGAGGAAAAGAAGGAAGAAATGGAGAAAGAGAGAAAGAAACAAGGTAGTGGGAGAGACAGAAAAAGATACAAAGTAGGGACAAAGAACGAGATAGAGGTGCAAAGAGAGAGCGAGAAACATAAGGGAAAGACTGAGAGATAGAGAGGTGCTGTCAGTGGCAGTGTGAGTGTTTAGCTCATTGTTAGCGATGCTGATGTGAAACTCTATCTGACCCTCTGACACAGTGCAGCTTTTCCCATGTGGCCCGGATCAGGAGCGGTCTGTGTAAACACTGACACTAATCTGGGAAATAGATTCAGTGTGGATATTTCACACAAGAAAGAAACTGATTTTTGTTTCATGTGTTGTGCAAGAAGACACTGGTGAGAGCCAGAAGCTTCAAGGTACAGTTCTGTGAAATAGAAATGCAAGTCTATGAACAAGTGTTTACTTTATTTGTATCATTTATTTTATATCTATGGTATTTACTCTTTACTTTTGAGGACATATTTTTGATATTTTATTTTACAACCCCAATTCCAAAAAATGTAAATCTGCCTCTCTAAGATACTCTGTTTATACCCAATAATGTTACTGACCTGTTGCCAATTAACCTAATTAGTTGCAAAATGTTCCTCCAGCACTTACTTTTCCAGCCTTTTGTTGCCCCGTCCCAACTTTTTTGAGACGTGTTGCGGCCATGAAATTCAAAATTACCTTATTTTTTTCTTAAAGTTGTATATTTACTCAGTTTACACATTTGATATATTTTCTATGTTTTATTGTGAATAACGTATGGGTTTATGAGATTTGCAAATCATTGCATTCTGTTTTTATTTACATTTTACACGGCATCCGAAAATCTAGTCTGTAAATATCTGCTTCACGCTGCTTCTAGTTGTTCAGTGATATCACACAGACAGTGTGTCAGTGTGGTTTAGGAGACAATAAAATGTGTGATGGTTCAGGAAAACCCATTGGATGTCACCAAAAACAGACAAAAATCACACAAAAAAAAATTCAAGTTTTGGTCAAAATTGCATTTTTCTGCCTATAACACACTGTTGTCAAGACTCTTGTCAAAAGTTCTTCCCCTAACTGTTGCGACAAAGTTGGAAGCACACAATTGTATATGATGTCTTCCTTCACTGGAACTAAGGGACCCAAACCTTTTCCAGCATGATAATGCGCTTGTGCACAGAGCGAGGTCAATGAAGACATGGTTTGCCAAGGTTGGTGTAGAAGAACTCTCTGGCCTGCACAGAGCCCTGACCTCAACCCCACTGAACACCTCTGGGATGAACTGGAACGCCGACTGCACCCCAGGCCTCTTCACCAAACATCAGTGCCTGATCTCACTAATGCTCTTGCTGTTGAATGAGCACACATACCCACAGCCACGCTCCAAAATCTAGTGGAAAGCCTTCTAGGAAAAGTGGAGATTACAACAGCAATAGGGGACTAAATCTGGAATGGGATGTTCAACAAGCACATATGGGTGTGATGATCAGGTGTCCACAAACTTTTGGCCGTGCCATGAAGTGTATACTTCTCTAAAACGCCACGAAAATTGTAACATGCGGTCAGAGTTAAAGGGGCAAGTGCGTATACTCGACATGTTATTTATTAGGGCAAGTCCACTAATCAAAACCAGGAAAAACAGAACATGGAAACTAGAAAACAATGCTCAGACTTAAAAACACAAACGCATGATAAGACTTCGCAAAGAAACAGCAAGGATTAAATAGACAAACTAATTATAAGCTTAACACTGAACATCTGGACACAATCAGGAAACGTACCAATGACAGGACAGGTGTGGAGACAGGCCCAAAACAAAGACACGCCATAAACAGGAGCACAAGGAATATGCTGAGAAGGGGAATACATGACATTTTTTATTTCCATTATAATCTTACCTTCCTACAAATATTATGTTGTATAAGCAGTCATGTTGGGGAAAAAAAGTCAGATGTCTAAAAACCTTGCTACCTTGTGATTTCCTTACACAGTGGATGTCAGGCTTTGATATGTTATGTGCCATAGTGAAACGAATACACAGTAGGCCTTAATCAATTTTAGGCTGTTAAAATTTCCACGATTCTCCTCCATCCGTTTTCTGTCCACTTATCCTACACAAGGTCACGGGGGAGCCTGGAGCCCATCCCAGGGAAATCGGGGCACAAGGCGGGGGACACCCCGGACGGGGTGCCAACCCATCGCAGGGCACAATCGAACACATTCACATACTACGGACCATTTGGAAATGCCAGTCAGCCTACAATGCATGTCTTTGGACTGGGGGGGAAACCGGAGTACCTGGAGGAAACCCCCAAAGCACAGAGAGAACATGCAAACTCTGCGCACGCAGGGTGGAGTCGGGTTTCAAACTCCAAACCCTGGAGGTGTGAGGCAGACGTGCTAACCACTAACCCACCGTGCCCCCTGACAACGTTTTCAAATGTTTAAATTTTCCAGAATTTTCCCCACCAATGTTAGCATGAACAGAGATCAATCAAGTCAAGAGAAGACTATGAGGCTCGTGTTTAAATAACACACGTGACTTTTACCTCAGGAGACTAGTGTTGGGTTGTTTGTCCATATGTACATTTGGTTACAAATGGCAGGGCATTTGCTCTCCACCACCATCAACAAAACACCAGCTGAGGGAATATCTTTTGTTCAGTTCTCCAGTACAGTTCCAGAGAATTGGTGAATCCATACTAAGGTGCATTAAAGCTGTTCTGGTGGTTTGTGGTGGCCTAACACCTTACTAAGAATATATATATGAATATTGGTCAGAATACACATGCGCATATGCATTTTTAGATTAGATCTGATTCACAAATATAACATGTTTTATATGCAATATATTTGCATAACAAATTCTGGCCTCCCAGCACTGAACAAGAGAAATGCGAAGAATAATGTTTCCAGAACATGGAACATTTACGATGTCTTCACTCTGCCGTCTGTCTGTCATCGTCGCTCAACACTTCAATTACTTCACGTACTTTACGGCAGACATTTCCACCTCTCTTTCCATTGTTCTGTATGTCATTTAGGATAGAAGCTTTCTGTTTATGTATTAATGATATTAATGACAGGTTGGCCTCTTCAGTAACATTCTCCTGGATAATTGATCATGCAGTGACATGTGAAGTGGTTCAGGTTTAGCCCATTTAAAACTTCAGAGCAAATGAAGAGCTGTTTTTAAGTAGATTAGTCTGAGCCTAGAGTATTTCATTCACAGTTTGTTTCTTTAGAGGTTAATGTCGATAAAAAGTTGTAGCCTCCTGTTTTGCGAAACTTATCACAAAACATGTTGTTGAGTGGCTCACTGTCTCAAAATATACTTGCTTATGTGGTTTCTGATGCTGTATGACCAACTGTTGTCTAGACAAATGGACAAAAGGATGTTGCAGAGCTACAGTATACTATTAGGAGCAATGTGAAATGGCAGAATCAGTTTTTCTGATTCTGAAGTCCTGAAGTGTTTTATTCCTCTTATACCACAACAATCTGTCTGCAATTACAGCTTGACTTTTTAAAAACGACCTTTTATAGTTATTTAATGCTTTGGAACATCAGCGAGACAAGTTAGTTCCTGTTTTCACTTACCTTATAGCAGCTATACACAGTCACACCCTCACCGGTCTCTCTTTTCTTCTCTCTTTCTCTCTATCCTGAAGACTTTCCCATGGTGGAAAACTTATTGACTGTTACAAAATGCTGACACTGGCGACTCCTTCTATAAATGTTAAATAAACGTCTCCTTACAGAATGTTTCACCATATAAATGCTTATTTGCTAAATAACAACACATTTAGTCCATTTTATTATCTATACATAGATGATGTGGAGCATCCAAGATACAATTCATGTAAACCTGTGATTTGAATTACAGCCGGAATTAATGTAAGAGCTGCTGTTATAAAGAAAAATGAATCAACAACTTCTGACCAATAAAATTAGAGAATTTCACAGAGCTGTTGTATACTCACTATTAGAACTGTGAAATTTAATTTATTCTCTCTTTTTTTTTAACAGGGCTGGCTGGTTTAAATGAGAGGGGTTTAAGCCATCTTTCTCAACAAAGAAATGCATAAAAATATCAACATTTACAGTTGAGTGCAAAAATTTGGCCAATTGTTTCTGGGTGAAAACAGAAAATTATACCACAAAAGAAAAAGAAGAACAATCCAAAACATGCTAAACTAATTGAAAAAGGACGTTCTGCCATGAGTCTTTCAGACCCTGTACACATTTAGAAGGATCTTTCTGAAAACATAGTTTTTACCACTCTGTTGTAAAAGTCCACACAACCAGCATTTTTCTTTTAATATCTCCGTTCACATGAAAATGTAAGTATTATTTGAAAATGCTCACCTGAGCAAACCACCAATTGAATCCCATAAGCTGCACCTCAAGAGTAACATTGAGTTTGTGCATTGAGTGATAGAGAAGGCAAAATGAGGAAAACCATCAACATGGTCATTCATTCTTCAGTAACTGCTGTCTCTTAGTCAGGTCACGGTTGACCAAAAGTGCAAAAAATGAAAAATACGATTCATATGCGTGGACTGACGATGAGGTGGAACTACTGCTTAAGATTACACTTGGGTCTTATCCAAAATCTCCATTTGCAGTGTGGTGTGTAGTGCTGGAGTGGTGGACTTAGGAGAAGTACAATGTGTATTATATTCTGGTGCCTTCAGATAAGGTTGTAATAATAAAACATAGTGAAGTTGCTTACATGTTATTGTTTAAGTAATTACAGACCACAGAGTAACAAGCTGGTCATCAGGGATTCAGAACACATGAAAAACTGCAATAGGCATCAACATTTTCAAAAACATACATTTTGCACATTCACATTAAGACAATCTTCTTCTTGACTGGACAGGAGGCCAAAACGTAGAAAACAATCTAAGTTTTCTAAGATATCCGTATGCCTGTGGACAGGGCCTCAGTCTCCAGACCTGATTTGAAGAAGGTGCTGTATGACATCTGGAGGAATTATCAAGAAGACTGACGTAGGTCATATGATAATGAAGGAACATCTGTGAAACCAAGCACGTTTCATTTATACTAAGGGTACGCAAACTTTTGCACTCGCCTTCAGTATGCATGTTGATTTTTAAATCAATTTCAAACTTTCCAACAGTCCTGTATAGTTTTAAATGATGGATTCCTGAATAATAAGGATCATCTGGGAGAAAAAACAGGATTAGTGTTTGATACCTGAGGGAATAAAGTCAGTTCTTGGACATGCACTTAGACAGCTGGAACCTCCTGAAACACAGCATCGTTACCATGATGAAAATATTCGAAGGCACTCTGTCTCTGAGCGAGTAGTGTAATGAGCAGTCTACTTCAGCATGGATGTGTTTAGAGGAAAGCAGCTCATGCGTGTGAGGAGAGCTGAAGTGCTTATTCTGTGGAATAAAGTCATTAAGTAAAGCCTCTTTTCCTCGTCTCGGTCGCTCATCAGCGGCCAACTTGACATCCTGACCCCCTCCCCTTAACATTTAATTTATTGATCTTCATTTTATTTGAATTTGCGAAGAGCCTCGTGCACCGTTTTAAATTAATCCTAGTTAATTTCCATCCCACCCATGAATGAATGAATGAGGCCTCTGTTTCAGGAGGCCACCCAGTTTTATGAGAATCTGCAGTGAATTAGAAAATCTGTCAGTGCTCCTGGAGGATATGCCCCGTCATTCCACCTGTAAAGAAGGAAAAAAAAAAAAAGAAAAGAAAATGCGCTTTTGTCTATTATCTCGTAGGCTTACCTGACATGAGTTAACCCGGAGGTCAATAACATCCGTGGAGCGTTGCAGGAATCACTGGGCTGGAGAGAGACGAGCTGAGAGAGAGCTTTGTTCCTATTCTGACCGCCAAATCTGCTCAATGCTCAAGTAACTGTGAGAAAAAAATGAGTTACTTACATTTATATAAAGCAACAATAATAATAATAATAATAATAAGAAGAAGAAGAAGTAGAAGAAGAAGAAGAAGAAGAAGAAGAAGAAGAAGAAGAAGAAGGAGAAGAAGAATCAACCAGTAATGTAGTGCATATCAATTACTAAACTGAACTAAATAGCTAATTATTGTAACTTGTAAGGATCTACAGAATAAGTGTTTATATATGAGTATATGTATATGATATCTGAAAAAATGATTATTAATTTCAGATATAATACGTGTATTTCAACATTTATGTAAATCACTAGTAAACAGTAATAATAAATGAATAATAATAATAATAATAATAATAATAATAATAATAACGCATAGATAATAACTTACAATATATATATATATATATATATATATATATATATATATATATATATATATATATATATATATATATATATATATATATATATATATATATATATATATATATTACTTTTTTTGGGAAAGAGAAATGAATTTTATACAGTATATATATAACATTTCCTGCATTCTAACACCATCTATTTAGTAACATCCATGGTTTCATTCCATTTTCTATTTCTTCATCTACATTCACCAAATATAAACAAATGAAAGTCCAAACGAGGCGTGCGGTGTGTGTTTTTCCTGGGACTTTTTGTTTGCTTAATGTTTGTATTCATTTGAATAGTAATGGACATGGCATGTAAATGGACTCTTATGTGAAAGCTCAACAAAGACATCTGCCGCCCAGGTGCCCTACTCATGCCTAGGGAAAAAAAAATATAGGCAAGTGTGTGTTTGTGTGGTGGGGGAAGAAATTCCCAGTGTCTTTATATTTCATTCATTCTAATCAATAAAATCAGACTTTTTACATTTTTCTTTCCTAAGCAGTACCACGTTCCGGTTAGCGAGTGGAAACAGCGGGAGGGTCAGAAGGATTTGCCTAATTTAAGTGGATAATTTACAAGTCCTTCATATGTTTTTCAACAGCGTCATCCACCCGAGACGGACAGCTTTGCATTCAGTCAGCCATACGCAATGTGGCCGCAAATTAAACAACTTTGCCGTAATGATCTTGCAGTCTGAGCGCCGGCTGTCTCTGAAGTTTCACAAACAGAAACAAAAGATGAAATGCTGCATATCAAAGTGCTGAAGGCAAAACTAATTTGTGTTTAGCACTGCTTAGCAATGGTCCGTTCCATTGCCCCAGGCCATCTCTTTTTTTTTTTTTTTTTGGCAAGACACAATACTATAACATTTACAATAAAAATCCCCCAATGTATCTTCTCTTCAGCTCAGTGATGATCAGTATGAGCAATAATGATAGAAACAGAGCCTCTGCACATGCTGGGGATTCTTCTGATGGCAGGAGTGTGTGCACAGTTGGGAGTGGAAATAAGAGATTTCAAGAGAAAACAGGATATCACTACCACTATCTCTCTGATTCACATTTAGACGCTCCAGATTATTTCAATGAACACTTTTATTCCTGTTGGACATCATAGCTGTAATATACTGTATAGTACATATTACTATTAAATTGTCCAGGACAGTTCTAAAAAAATGTGACAAATATTGTAATGAGTGTGTGTTAGGATTTTAATCAGTGTGCAGTGTGTATGTTTAGGCAAAGCTGCTGATTAGTGAGCTGCTGTACCGGCCATCATGACGTCAACATCCGGCAGTTGAAATTCAAATCGATCAATGCTCTCAGTGTGTTTCAAGGAGAAAACTCTCACACTTTAATCAAAAAAAAAATCTTAAGAATATGTGAAGTTTCTAAAAGAAAAAAAAAACTGAAATCGACACAAAAAAAATTGCTCATAAAAAAATACAAAGACAAAGAATAATAGAAGTGAATAGTAAGTTTCCTGAAATAACCTTACTATAACATAATACATGATGAAATATGTTATATGTAATACATGATGAACCTGAAAAATAGTTTAGATTAGATTAGATTAGTCTTAGATTATGTGGAGCATCTGCTGTACAAGTCCTTGTGTATGAGCTGTTACTATAGAAACAATAATATATTAATATTAACGTTCATGTTACAGCTAGAACTACCTGTGCTGTAATACAAGAATAATGCACACCTTCTGTCCAATCAAGCATTCGACCATGCTTTGGTAACAATAAAATTAATCAACACCATTTAACCAATCAGATTTGAGAATTCAACAGCACTGTGGTATTAAAAAGTCTTATTAGTAGTAATGACATATTACTGGCTTCCTCAAAAATACGAGATAATTTTGTCATCATTCCTGAAATGATGGCATGGCTTTCTTGTTCGTTATCTAGCTAGCTGACAAACTGGCTAGAGCATTAGCAGAGCTTAAACAAACGAACAGGAAAAACAACAAAACTAGAACACTAATATAAAACAGCATAAGTAAATAAAACTACAATATCTACAATAGAAAACGCTAACTCTTGGGGAAATATAGCATCGAAGTTGTGGAAACAGGCTGCGTGTGAAAGGAAACTGATTTGATAATATAATTCATAAAGGTTTGCCGATTTAAACTCTTTATTTAAGGATTTCTGGAATGTCTACAGTATGAATCTCATGAATGAGGGAGAAACTGTTGAAAACAAGGCCATGAAAAATGTGGTCATAACACTGTTCAGCTGTATAAGAAGAACAAGTCTGGAGAATAACTCCAGCCACCATGGGAGCACAGTAACTCAGATATCTTAACACAATACGTCAGCCATTTTTATTTTGGAAAGCTATGTTGTCACTGCATTCATGCACTACCTCAGTAGGGAAGGGTAAAACATCACCTGTTCTTCAGACAGAGATTCAAATTTAGCTTGGGGTGTGTGTGTGTGTGTGTGTGTGTGTGTGTGTGTGTGTGTGTGTGTGTGTGTGTGTGTGTGTGTGTGTGTGTGTGTATGCGTGTGTCTTTCTAAGGGAGGAATTGATATCAGTATGTTCAGCTCTCCTGTAAGTCTTTGCTCCTCTGGTCCTGTTTTTATGTGAAAAAATAAAATAAAATAAATAATAATAATAATAATAACACTTCCATTCCTCTCATTTTCCTCTTAATGTATTCCCAATCAATACAAATTGAATGAAAATGCTAGTCTGCCTCACTAACAACTAGTTTAAATGTTTAAAAACATCTCATACATATTGTACATTTCTGTCAAATGTTTTATTCCATCACTTTAAAACTTACTGGCGATAATCACTAACATTAGCTTGACCATATGCTGTCCACTGTTACAATAGTGAAGAATCATTAGTTACATATGTTAGCTAGCCAAGTTACTCTGCCAATATTAGCTAGCTGGGTTAGCTTGTTCAGTTAATCAATCTAGTTTCCTTGATATATATATAGTTTTCTGATATATCATTAATTTAACTGTGTACATTGTGTTATTGTGCCGAATTTAATCAAAGCACAACCACACTGCACACAGAAGACACTTTAAACTGAGGACATTTCTGACTAGCCTGTAGGCTTTGGTACCATATGAAACTGCAGGTCATGGTGTATTACGGACATCTTCTATAGGTGTATACTGTATATTTCTGAAAGCTACAGGCTTTCCTAAACATTCCCGAATGTTTCTCTTTTGCATGTACAGCAAAGATGCCTTCAAAATAATGAAATTAAATGTTTCTACATAGAAAAATATTGTAAAGAGCAGTAAACAGCAATAAATGAAACAAAGTCAATATTTGGCTTTGATTTGAAAAAATAAAAATAAAAATAAAAATAGTAGACTCCGGTACAATGTGTGCAGTTTTATAAGGAAATGAGCTGGTAAGTTTTATTGAGCATCTTGCAGAACCAGACACAGTTCTTCTGGAGACTTTGACTTTCGCAGTTGTTTCTTATTTTTGCAGCAAAACCCAGCAGCCTTCATTGTGTTTTTTGTCTGAAAAGTGTCTCTTACGTAATATGCTGCTTTCTTTAATGACATACAAACATTTTTCTGTAACATTTAATTTTGTGCTAGAAAGCTAATGTTTGGGAATCTGAAATGTTTTTTTTTTTGTACTGACTTGATCATGTAGAAGTCATAAAATAACAAATCTATAACAAAGTTTGTACTAAACAAAAGTAGGGTGCCTAAAACTTTTGCACAGTAGTGTATATTTTCAAAAAGAAATTCATTTCACAAAGTAAAACATCAAATAATGTGTTAATAATGTGTTTTCAATATAGTACAGGGTGAATAGAAGCATTTTCACTAGAGGTCTCAGACTTTTGGTCCCCACTGTATATACAGTATTTATTAATGGATGGAACCGATAATGACCATAAACAATATGATAGGTACTCATAGCCTGAAGCTAAAAGCTCATCCTAGTCGCTCCTTATATGAGAAACCATTGTGTTTAAAGGTCAGATCCTCCACCTTCATTCAACAAAAGACCTACAGCCCAAAGCTTTTCTGACACTGAAAGCAGAGACTCTGATATTCACAGCGCTCTCTGGTGTCACTTTTGCTTTGTTTCACAGCATTTCTCCACCTTTTTCCCCGGGGGATGTTTCCAAGAGACGCCCAATCACTATTCTTGTACCTGTAAAATATGGCGTCCCAATTTCCACCTGGCAACATTACACTCACACTGTCTGTTATGAAAAGTGACTACAAGTGTCTTTTGGGAAGATACCGATTGCGTGACCTGGAATATGACTCAAATAGAAAAGAATAGAGAAGATGAAGAATAGGTGTATTGTGTATTGTGTGGTGCGACATTTGCGTGACAGCACAAGCAAAAACACATATTGAAGGACATCCCCATTCCCAAAAGGGTCCAGAAGTCCAAAAACAGAGTATTCTTATTGGCTGAAAGATGTACAGATGGTAATAGCATAATTCATACAAGTATACCTAATCTTTAATTAAATTAATTAAATGTAATTTAATTTAAAAAATAAAATGTACACAATTCCCTCATTTTTCATTCACCTCAATATACAGTATTGTGCAAATGTTTTAGGCACATGCAAAGGAAAGCTGTAGAGCAAAGATGCCTTCAAAACAATGAAATTAAATGTTTCTACATCACTCAGGCTTCATTTTGAATCTAGTTCCGTTTCTTCCTCATGTCGTCTCAGGGACTTTTTTCTTTCCACTGTCGTCTCTGGCTTCTTCCTTGGAGATCTAAATCTATATCTATAGATTTAGATCTAAATCTATATCTACAGTATCTCACAAAAGTGAGTACACCCCTCACATTTTTGTAAATATTTTATTATATCTTTTCATGGGACAACACTGAAGAAATGACACTTTGCTACAATGTAAAGTAGTGAGTGTACAGCTTGTATAACAGTGTAAATTTGCTGTCCCCTCAAAATAACTCAACACACAGCCATTAATGTCTAAACCACTGGCAACAAAAGTGAGTACACTCCTAAGTGAAAATGTCCAAATTGGGCCCAATTAGCCATTTTCCCTCCCCGGTGTCATGTGACTCGTAAGTGTTACAAGGTCTCAGGTGTGAATGGGGAGCAGGTGTGTTAAGTTTGGTGTTATCGCTCTCACACTCTCTCATACTGGTCACTGGAAGTTCAACATGGCACCTCATGGCAAAGAACTCTCTGAGGATCTGAAAAAAAGAATTGTTGCTCTACATAAAGATGGCCTAGGCTATAAGAAGATTGCCAACACCCTGAAACTGAGCTGCAGTACGGTGGCCAAGACCATACAGCGGTTTAACAGGACAGGTTCCACTCAGAACAGGCCTCGCCATGGTCGACCAAAGAAGTTGAGTGCACGTGCTCAGCATCATATCCAGAGGCTGACTTTGCAGAATAGACGTATGAGTGCTGCCAGCATTGCTGCAGAGGTTGAAGGGGTGGGGGGTCAGCCTGTCAGTGCTCAGACCATACTCCGCACACTGCATCAAATTGGTCTGCATGGCTGTCGTCCCAGAAGGAAGCCTCTTCTAAAGATGATGCACAAGAAAGCCCGCAAACAGTTTGCTGAAGATAAGCAGACTAAGGACATGGATTACTGGAACCATGTCCTGTGGTCTGATGAGGCCAAGATAAACTTATTTGGTTCAGATGGTGTCAAGCGTGTGTGGCGGCAACCAGGTGAGGAGTACAAAGACAAGTGTGTCTTGCCTACAGTCAAGCAGGGTGGTGCGAGTGTCATGGTCTGGGGCTGCATGACTGCTGCCGGCACTGGGGAGCTACAGTTCATTGAGGGTTCCATGAATGCCAACATGTACTGTGACATACTGAAGCAGAGCATGATCCCCTCCCTTCGGAAACTGGGCCGCAGGGCAGTATTCCAACATGATAATGATCCCAAACACACCTCCAAGACGACCACTGCCCTGCTAAAGAAGCTGAGGGTAAAGGTGATGGACTGGCCAAGCATTTTCACTTAGGGGTGTACTCACTTTTGTTGCCAGCGGTTTAGACATTAATGGCTGTGTGTTGAGTTATTTTGAGGGGACAGCAAATTTACACTGTTATACAAGCTGTACACTCACTACTTTACATTGTAGCAAAGTGTCATTTCTTCAGTGTTGTCCCATGAAAAGATATAATAAAATATTTACAAAAATGTGAGGGGTGTACTCACTTTTGTGAGATACTGTAACTATATCTATAAAGCGTGATACAAATAAAACTGAACTGAAATCTGAAAGCCATGCCTCCTACCTGAGACATGCTATGACTGTGTTTAGCTTCATTTATTTTTTTTTTACAGACAGTTATGTGTCATACAATGTCAGAAACCACATATCCAGATCTGTTTGAGAAACTGAACACCTGGACAAAGCAGATTAAGGTCAGGAGGTGAGTGTGGGATGTTTTAATAATGAAATGTACTATCTAATTTAGCTTCATAGCTCCAGTGCAAAACAAACTATCCCTTGGCTGATCATATACATTTGGTTTAAGAGGGAGTATTAGCAACAATTTTAGATTTTAGATGAATTATGGACAGATCATTCACATTGATTGTACTGGTAACTGTAACTGATGCACGTCATTAAACGTTACAGGAACTATGAGAAATCATAGAAATATGTAATCACTGGGATTTCTTTCTATTATTGTTGTCATTTTCCTTTTGATCACACTAACAACATCATTTCATGATCCTGATTATATGGTCTGTGGTTGGACATCAAGCATAATTTGACATTAGCTGCTTGATCGAATTTTACTTCCTGTTTGTCTTTTTCTGCTTTATTGGACTTATCATGTAGTGATGGAAAGTTTGATTTGTGGCCCAAATGTTGGTATGTTTCTTCTTTTCTCTGCGTTTTTCTGCCTCTCCCTCATGTGTTTATGCAGATCCACAGAGTCATTTGCTTCCAAATAGCAATCATTAACAATCCTGTAAACACAGCTATGAGCACCAAGTACACAGCGGATTCTTTCTAATAGTGCATAGCAATTTCTATTGGAAAAAAGACAGCAGATTAGTTGTGCATCCCTAACAAGCCAAATAAATGAGACCATATGAGTGATTAGGGCCAGATGTGTGTGTGTGTGTGTGTGTGTGTGTGTGTGTGTGTGTGTGTGTGTGTGTGTGTGTGTGTGTGTGTGTGTGTGTGTGTGTGTGTGTGTGTGTGTGTGTGTGTGTGTGTAATACAGTTGTAGAAAGGTCCAAATGTCTGAATCAAGTTCCATCATCATCAGTTATCAAACGCTGATGTTATTTGATGTCAAATTCGATTTCTCATTTCTCAAACATCACTCTAAACTAAAAAAAAAAAAAAAAAAAAAAAAGTCCACTGCAGTGTGTTCCCTCTGACTCAATGTACTAAGGAAAAACTGATCAGAAAATTCAAATAGATTTCAGTTTCATACTAAAAACATATTGTACGAATTTCACTCATTTTTCTTTCTTTTTTTTTTTTTTTTTTGAACTGGAAGCTATATAGTGTATGAAGCAAGCTCATACTTACCAGTACCCTAAATCACACACTTGCTTGTTTGGCTCTGTAACAGCATCTGTACATAAACAGTTTATAAAAGTTCATATTTAAAACTGAGCTAGTTAATCATCCGAATGACTTTATTGAGTCAATTCATTTGACTCAGCTCACCAATAATAGCTTTTTCAGCTCTCAGATGGCTCATTGACAATTTTTCTTAAAATAGACAAACTTTGTGATATTGTGACTTGAGATTGTGCTTCTTTGTCTAACTATGGCTGGAAGTGTTCCATGAAATCTTCTCTACTTTCTCATTAACAAAATAATGTTACATTGCATTTTAAAACATCTGTTTAAATAACTTTAATAAAGAACAGAAAAGTGTTCACCCTAACGCAGAGAGATCGGGAGTCTGTGAGCTCATGTATGTGGAAAAGGGCAGATAGGCTTCCACATGGCTTCCACATATCTTCATATGTCTCAGAGGAAGCGGATGGTAGCTATCGTATGATAGGGAGAACTGGCTGGTAGGTGGGAATTGGCAACCAAATTGGGGAGAAAATGAGAAAAAATACACAGCAACATCTAAAAAAGGTGTCATATGTGTGAGGTGGCTGTGAGGCACTCATGCGCGAATGGCCTCAATAATAATAATAACAATAATACAATTCCATCTACAAACTTTGGCCCACATCTCATACCAGTGGTCTGATGCCAGAAGGCCATCGTCCTCCAAGTGCTGACGTTACCAAAGAATGGACCGACCATTAAAAAAACACACAAAAAAACAGGCATTTGGGACACACCACAAGCTCAATTTATATTTACTCAAACTCAAATGCTGATGTGAATGTACTGCAGTGAGTGGAGATATTTTTGTCATTTTCCATTCACAGATGTATAACCACAGATGAGTCATTTCATTGGCCCCTTTGCCAAAACAAAAACTGTGATCATACTGATAAGTAAAAGTAGAGTACCACAAAGAATAAAACTCAGATCAAAAGAAGTAGGCTATACAGGAAATGAGGTGTGCTCTCTGACCCGTCGAGGCATGGACTCCACAAGACCTCTGAAGGTGTGATGTGGTATCTGGCACCAACATGTTAGCAGCAGATCCTTTAAGTCCTGTAAGTTGCGAGTTGGGGCCTCCATGGATTGAACTTGTTTGTCCAGCACATCCACACAGATGCACAATAGGCTTGATATCTGGGGAATTTGGAGGCCAAGTCAACACCTTGTCTTTGTCATGTTCCTCAAACCATTCCTGAACAATTTTTGCAGTGTGGCAAGGAGCATTATATTGCTGAAAGAGGCCACTGCCATTAGGGAATACTGATGCCATGAAGTGGTGTACTTGGTCTGCAACAATGTTTAAGTAGGTGGTACATGTCAAAGTAACATCCACATGAATGACAGGACCCAAGGTTTCCCAGCAAAACATTGCCCAGAGCATCACACTGCCTCCGCCGACTTGCCTTCTTCCCATAGTGCATCCTGGTGCCATCTCTTCCCCAGGTAAGTGATGCACACACACCCGGCCATCCACATGGTGTAAAAGCAAACGTGATTCATCAGAGCAGGTCACCTTCTTCCATTGCTCCAAGGTCCAGTTCTGATGCTCACTTGCTCACTGTAAGCACTTTCGGCAGTAAACAGGGGTCAGCATGGGCACTCTGACTTGCACACAGTTTTTGAAGGAACTCGGCGGGTAGGTTGGCCCAAACATCTTGGATAACATCTTGGATCTGAGCTGATGGCACTGCTGGACATCTTACGATTGCGAAGGGAAGTAAGCCTGATGTGTTTTTCATCTGCTGCAGAAAGTTTCCTGGGCTGACCACTGTATCTACGGTCCTCAATGTTGCCCGTCTCTTTGTGCTTTTTCAAAAGAGCTTGGACAGCACATCTGGAAACCCCTGTCTGCCTTGAAATTCCTGCCTGGGAGAGACCTTGCTGATGCAGTATAACTACCTTCTGTCTTGTTGCTGTGCTCAGTCTTGCCATGGTAAATGACTTTTGATAGTAAACTGTCTCTAGCAACCTCACCTTGTTAGCTGAGTTTGGCTGTTCCTCACCCAGTTTTATTCCTCCTATACAGATGTTTCTGTTTCACTTAATGATTGTGTCTCAACCTACATATTGAATTGATGATCATTAGCACCTGTTTGGTATAATTGTTTAATTATACACCTGACCACAGTATATGGCTACAAAATTCCTGACTTTATGCAAGTGTACCTAGAAGAATTGATGCTGTTTTTAAGGCAAAGGGTGGTCACACCAAATATTAATTTGATGTAGATTTTTCTTCTGTTCAATCACTTTGCATTTGGTTAATTGATAAATATAAACTATTAACATGTCTATTTTTGAAAGCATTCTTACTTTACAGCATTCTTTCACACCTGCCTAAAACTTTTGCACAGTACTGTATATGTCTATATGTACAGTATATATGTATATAATGTGTGTGTGTGTGAGTAGAAGCTGAGAAACCTTAAAATTTGCCTGTAAACATTTGCCTTGTAAACAATTGCCTTGTAACTACAGTGCAAAACCAAACAGATTTTGGCTGGTCGAATACATTTAGGGTAAAAGGAACATTTTGTATGTTTTATTTTTGGCTGAATGATCATTTTAAAAGACAGCTGAGATAGTCTATACTATATGTATCTAATACAAATAAACTGAGGAGACAGGATGTAGAATATCATACCTGTAATAAATAGGAACATGTCATGTGTATGATGGATTCTTTCGTCCTACATTCTCCTAAAAGCGAGAGAGAGAGAGAGAGAGAGAGAGAGAGAGAGAGAGAGAGAGAGAGAGAGAGAGAGAGAGCATTCCATTTGCATTTTTGTAAATCAGGTTCATCCACAGAAATGAAAACATGGCACAAAAGCACGAGCATGAAAATATACAAAACAAACCAAAGCGTACTGTTGTTTTAGTGCATTTAAATGGCAAACAAACGCCTTAGACCTGCTGTGGGATTGGGGAGGGGGGTAATGCCTGCACACACACACACACACACACACACACACACACACACACACACACACACACACACTAAATATCTATAACTTCACTTTCCATAACAGATATACTCATTCACTCAATCAAGACAAAAATCTGGTGTATGTGTGGTTATTGACATTTTTTAATTTGAATTTTTTTGGCGTGTGTCTGCATCAATTAACATTGTTAAAAAATGTTAAAAACATTTTCTGTGTTACAATTCATTTAAATTTGGCAATGTGTTGTAACCATCATTATAATATTGTTATATAACAATCAAAAATTTGACAAGAAATTATATCATAAGGAAGACCCATGACCCCTGGCTTTGCTGCTATATTGGGCAACTTTTTAGGCCACATTATTGACTTTATTTAAAAAAAAAAAAAAAAAAAAAAAAAGAAAAAAGAAAAAAAGATAAATCAGGTGACTTTTTGAACAGATGTTAACAACTGTCCTCTTGAGCTCACATTACAGTTGAATCACCACCAGTCTGTAAAACCTGACTGAGTTGCGCTTGTGCAAGGCAATGGTCCCAACAATCAATCACTGATAACCATTGTTCCCAAAAAATCATTGATCACCACTTCTAGTGACATTCTGAGCATGTATTATGTTATTATGCATTATGTGTAATAACTACTGTGCTTTATTCACTAATCTAAAATTAATAACCATTTCACTTTATTAATAGTGGAAAAACAAAACATTTTCCTCAAGTTAAAATTCAAATGAAGAAAAATCTCATGTGATGTGCGCCAGCAGCCCATCAGTAGCTGAGTGAGTGAATGAGCATTAATTGATGCAGACGTGTAAACGCAGCTACACATGGAAGCACTTACAGCATTAGAGGCCTCCTGGCTGCTGCATCCGTGTGTGTGTGTGTGTGTGTGTCTGTGATGGAGATGGAGTCTGTCTTTTATCAGTCCCCATTTGAATGGACAGCATTTGTGCTGCTCATGTTAATTTGTGTGAGTGCGGGGCAGCAGGTGGGACTTGCTGTCTCATCTTAATCACATGACAACAGAGACTCCACACCTGGACATTGGACATGCACACACACACACACACACACACACACACACACACACACACACACACACACACACACACACACACACACACAGAAACAGACACCCACACAGATGACACCTGGTGCTTTTCTGCTTTTGTCTCTCCAAAATATCACCTGAGTGACAGTTCTGTCCAACACACATTTTTCTTCAGTCTTGTGTGGTGAACAGAATGATGAGTTAGTCTTTGCCAAGAAAAATACATTATTTTTCTTGACATTTTCTCAAAATACAGGAAGACAGCTGTCCTTATGCTACCTTCCGACTTTATTTCTTCACAAAATTCTACCATGGTAGCCTCTTCACAAATGGAATCTAGGCATAATGACTGCACTGTATTTAAAAACATCCTTGTTATACCACAGCACTGTTGAATTCTGATTGGTCAAAAGCTGATAATTCTAGGTATTGATCTAATACATTATCGTTTCTACAGTAACAGCTTATTCATAACAACTCTCCACATAATCTAAGACTAAAACAGGTAAAAACAAAACAAAACAAAAACATGCTTTTATTTAACAAATAAAAACATTTATACCATAGTGCAGTTGAATGCTCAAATTGGTCAGAAGGTGTCCATTATATTCATATAACAGCACGGCTCGGAATGTAGTTTCGGCTGTAACGTGAATGATAGGTTAATATGAATGCGCTCATACTAATACATTATTGTTTCTATGGTAACAGTTCATACACAGTGACTTGTATGGCAGACACTCAACATAATCTAAGACTAATAATAAACAGATTTAAGAAACACGTTTGTTTAGCAAAGTACAACCTATAATTGTTGATGTGGTGACATTTTCCGGTTTCTCAGCAAAATGACAAGCTGTATTTCTTTAAAACATTTTTGAGAGAGAGAGAGAGAGAGAGAGAGAGAGAGAGAGAGAGAGAGAGAGGCTGTTGAGGGAATGACTGTTTATCCTGGCTATAACAAGTGAGAACAGGAACTAACTTTTCTCTCGGATGTTCCACAACATTAAATCTAACTATAATCTGTTAAAATTCACAACATTTCATACATTAATAAATTCAACATTGTAATCATTGGCAAATCGCTGTGATATAAGTGGAATAACACATTCCAGACCATGCTGTTATATGAAAATAATGTACTTCAGGGAGTAGCGGTACTCTGCTTTAGGCATCGCCGCATTACACCCCTCTGGTGTGCATTATTTTTGAATAAAAGCGCAGTTTGACGTGTGTTACTCCTTACATAATCATTGGTTTATTTTACATTTATGGAAGGAGTCCCCAGTGTCACTTTGCGTACCTCTGTAACATGACAATTGATGTTGCAAGAAAGAAAAAACAGAAAGAAAGAGTGTCTGGTGAGGGGACAAATGTTTATTGCTGCTATAATGTAAGTGATAACATGAACTTACAAATCTTGTGGAAGTTCAACAACATTAAATCTAATTATAAACTGATAAAAAGTATTATATGTTATTATTTAATTAATAAAAATGTAATTGCTGGCAAATTAGTCTGGTATAAGAGGAATGAAGCACTTCAGGACTGTTATAGATTCAACCTCTGTCCTCATCACACACATCCGTCCATACATCCATCCATCTTCCATACCACTTATCCTACACAGGGTCACGGGAGAGCCTGGAGCCTATCCCAGGGAACTCAGGGCACAGGGCGGGGGACACCCTGGACAGGGTGCCAACTCATTGCAGAGCACAATTTCACACACACATTCACACACCAGGGAAAATTTGGAAATGCCAATCAGCCTACAAGGCATGTCTTTGGACTGGGGGAGGAAACCAGAGTACCCAGAGGAAACCCTTGAAGCATGGGGAGAACATGCAAACTCTGTGCACATAAGGCAGGAGCAGTATTCGAACCTCCATCCCAGAGGCAAACATGCTAACCACTAAGCCACCGCATTAGACCCGTCTGTTATTATTTTCCTCTTACATCACTTTTCCTTGTGTTATATTCCTTATGTATGGTATATTGAAAATTTTGAAACCGCTATCAAACCAACCTAAAAAATGTTATAGTAGTGTCTCACTTACTAATCCAGGCACAGATATAATTTTGGCTATTTCGGAAAGTGATATCTGACTGGCTGCCGCGCAATAGCACAGTAACTTTACTGATGGAGGACAATTTAGTCAAACATGTCGCCAGAAATGTCTATGGTGGTTGTGGTTCTAGTGATAAACTATGGTTATATCGCTGAGCTCTAACTGTACTGTTGTATAATGCAAAGAGCCAGCCTGGGGTAACTGCCAAGTAGTGAACACTACAGGAGGGCTAAACTCAAAATCTAATTTGAGACTGTTAAAAAGTGCACTGTCTTTCCATCTTTGTCTTGTCTGGCTGAACGGAGAGATGTGCTCGACTGGACGGAGGCTGACAGGAAAAACACAGAATCCCAGAATCTCCAGGGGTCATCGACACTGAGGCCCCACAATTATTTACATAATTATTTAGGGTTTCAGATGTCAAGAAAGGCCGAGCAACACTGCATACTGTAGATGAGAGAGAGAACAGGACAGAGAAAGAGAGAGAGGCAGAAAAAGTTAAAGAAAGAAATATATTTATCGAAAGGGACAACGTGGGGGAGATGGAGGAAGATACAGACAGAGACAGAAAGAGCTAGAAAAGAGGTAAAAAAAAAAGAGAGACAAGCTGACAGAGAGATAAACATTTGAGAGTGAGAGGAAAATAAAGGCAGACTGAGAGACTGAGATTGACCGACAGAAAAAAAGAGATGGCGCACGAGAGAGACAGAAGAGTGCAGTGTGTGTGTATGTGTGTGGGTGTGTGTGTGTGTGTGTGTGTGTGTGTGCTTTGCACTGTATGAGCACTCTCTCTCTCTGAGGCGCCATCATCTTCCTAACGATTTCTTTATTTTTGCAGGAAAAGCGAATCGTCAGGGGAACAGCTCCGCTTCCGCTGCAGACCCGTCGCCCTGCCGTCTGCACCTCCACCTTCGGGGAGCGCGGCTCTCCTTTCATCCCTCCACCCTTTCATCCTCCACGCCATCAATATCATTCCTGCAGACCCCTGAGACCTCCGAGGCCTTACGGAGAAAAACAAACCACACCGCATTTCTGCTCTGACTCACACACCACACACGCAATACATGTTACGACTTTCAGCTACATGTGCATGAGTTATGAAGTTACACCAAGATGCAAACATGTTTGTGTTTGTGTGTACACTTTATGCTACATGCTGCTGTCTACTATCGTTCTTTTTCAATCCTTTTTCTTTTTGTCATTTTCCTAATATTACTGGGATATAACAGTTCATATAGTACACACTACTATACTTTACTATTCTATACTATACCATACTATATGGGATATGACATTTCATAGGGTACACTCTACTATACTTTACTATTCTATACTTTACCATACTGTATGGGATATAACAGTTTATACAGTACACACTACTATACTTTACTATTCTATACTTTACATGTTTGTGTGTGTGTGTGTGTGTGTGTGTGTGTGTGTGTCTGTGTGGGACTTAATATTTGTGTTTTAGTACGAAACAACATTATAGTATACACTTTATGTTACATGATGGTGTCTACTCTCTTTCTTTTTCAAACCTTTTTCTTTTTGTCATTTTCCTAATATTACTGGGATATAACAGTTCATACAGTACACACTACTATACCGTATTATACTATACTTTACTATACTGTATTGGATATAACAGCTCATACAGTACAATAGAGTAGTAGATGAAGTGAAAATTAAACAGTACAATGTTTTCACAGAAACAGGTTATTTCAGACAGTACACATTGTACTGTACAGTATACTATAGTGTACTATAGTAAGCTAAGTATAGAAGTAGCAATAGTGACACTTTAACATACAGTAGCACAAAGTTTTCAGAGAAGTGAGTCATTTTAAACAAAAGTGCTTTATCAGTAAATACTACATGGGATATAACAGGTCATCCAGACACTACTGTATTGTACTATACTATATGGGATATAACACATCATGCAGTACACATTATACTGTTCTATACTGTACTATACCATACTATATTATAGTGTACTAAGTATTGTAGCAGATGTATACCACATATAACAGTTCATACAGTACACACTGCTATACTATACTATGTGGGATATAACAGTTAATAGAGTACACTATACTATACTATACTATACTATACTAAATATAGTAGCAGATGCAGGAAAATTGAAAATATATTTCACAACATTTCCAGAATGGTTCAGTCAAAAGACCTACCGCAACTGTGCAAGCAGATCGCGTCTGAGGCTGTAAGAGGTGAAATCTATATACTAAGTATAGTATCTGGTCTTTTCTTGTTGTGTCATCTCAGTCTTTGACTCCTGATTGCATTCAGATGCTCTTTGAATTTCTTCTCTGCTATTGTCTTACAACAGCAGCAACACAGTGTGTGTGCATCATTACTGGTGATAGTACATTGGTGGTAAAACAGTTTGCATGCAAAAGTGGACTGAGGACAAGCAGTAAAAGCCAAACATTCCCCGCTTTAACTGAACAGTCCATCTCTAAAACCATAAAATGTCACTATTCTCACAGAAACTCCATTAACGTCTTGGAGAACACCAAGAATTCAGTTCTAACGTGACTTTTAGGTTTAGAAATAACACTCATCTGCAACATGAAATTCAGAAAATGTACAGAAAATGTGTAGGTTTGCTTCTTTGATGCCCAAAGTCATCACACGCAATATAAGATGATCCACTTTTTCTGTTTAGCGCACTCCACGCATAGACGAATATTAGATTTACACACACTTTGCTGGAGGGCATGTGTGAACAGTCTCAGCTGGTACTTGTGTACGTGTGTGTGTGTGTGTGTGTGTGTGTGTGTGTGTGTGTGTGTGTGTGTGTGTGTGTGTGTGTGTGTGTGTGATGTTGAAATGACAGTGGAAAACTGGGGAATTTTGAAGGGTAGCACAGCAACAAGGCCACAGAGCAAAGCAAAACGTGTTTTTTTTCCCTCCCCGAGCAGCGCATAATCAGAAACAGCCTCCAATCATGAAACACAAGTTGAGCTCAACCTACATCAATCCACTTTTTTTTCCTTTTTCTTCTTTCTGAGTGCAGCTGATTGCTCCAGATGGAAATTATGATCATAAACATATAAATATTGCAGGACTCGTAAAAATCAATCTCTCAGGTGAACTCAAAAGTGTACACCGAGTTACTAGTTTATTACTTACAGCTATCCAGGACCTACTTCTACTGAAAGTATATAAGGCTTCAAATAGTTAGAAAGCACAGATTCCCTATAGACCCTAGATTTTTATCACTTCCTAGTCTAAATTTCCTGGACCCCAAGATTCCTTAGACACTAAGATTCTCAAGTCACTATATATCCATCACTTCCAGAAACATGGGTTTCTTAATCCCCTAGATTTTTTAATATAGTATATACTGTATCTAGATTCCCCAGGGCGTAGATTTTCACCTCTAGACAGCCTATATTTTCTAGACATATAGATTCTCTAGAGACTAACGTAGATTGTCTAGTCCCTGGATTTCCATGCCTTCCAATAAGCCTATATTTTCTGACCATGGTCACCAACCCTCTTCCTTGAGATCTACCTTCCTGCAGGTTTCATCTCCAACCAAAATCTAACACACCTGTTTTAGTTGATCAAGAACTTCTTAAGGCAATAATTAGATGGTCAGGTGGGCACAATTATGGTTGGAGCTAAAGTCTTCAGGAAGGTAGATCTCCAGGAACAGGGTTGGTGACCACTCCCCTAGACCAATAGATTCCATAGATTCCTAGATTTTTAGCAGTCTAGTTTTGTTGGTCCTATATATGACCTCAGTAGTGTTCTATTTTAATGGTATAGATAATATATCACAATAATACCATTTTCCAGATGGTGCATTTCATGTGCTTCAAGATTAAAATAAATTAATAAAGCACTTTTTGACAAAGAGAAACTGACGTTTCTACATTGTTCTGATAAACTACTGAAAGCTAACATCGGTCCTCTTTAACAACATAAACAATATTCTAGAAGTTTCCGTGAAAAACAAAACTGAACCCTCAAATTGTTGCTGCAATATTTATAGAATTGCACGTCGTCCTCTTTGAAAATGAGAAGCTGTAAACAGATATAGTGGTGCAGTGAAGATCATCATATGGGACTGGACAATTATCATTAAAACTAAATAAAATTAAGCAAGTATTTAGAGGAGAGTGATTGGAAAAATAACTCTGGAAGCGAACCTTGACCCCAGGCCTCTCTGTCTAAACAATAAAACCTTGAGTGGGATTGGTTTAGGAGCTGGTCGTTTTGATTGTGCGCCATTTGCAGAGCACGTTTGGCCACAGAGGTACGAGAGTTCTGGCTAAAATCATCCAGAAATCACCGCTCCGTCCTGACACTTGAAAGCTTTTCCTCTGTCTGATTACTGCAATATGACACAAACCATTGTCGTAATCATCGTAAATCTCAACAAACCTCGTTTAGACGACTCAGACATGGTGCACAGTGTCTCTGACGTTTAGCGTTAGCTCATGATGGGGCTGCCTGCGTCTGGGTGGGTAATTTAAACATGAAAAGATGCATTTGCTTCCTGAATTGTGCCATTTACAGGCACGGTAATCATGCCAAAGCAGAAATGAGAGAAATGATATTTAAAGAAAAGCGTCTGATCGCTCATTCCTAAAATCACAGAGTTGAATCCTTTCATGCTACAGTACATCAGTGAAGCTTCTGATATTCCTTCTTTCAAGGTGCTCTGTAATTTACTTTATGAGTCTCAAATTATGATGAAAGGATAAAAGCTTTCTGCTTAGAAGACCTATAAAAGCATTGCGCTATCTGTCAAAGAGATTGCAGTAGGGAGTTTAAAGTGAAATCTTTGTACATGGTTTTAAATCCCTTTCTGGTAACTGCATTAAATTCAATTTGATCAGCAAATTGGATCGCTTCAATTTATTTGGATTAACAAAGTCAAATGCAGTATAAGTTAGGCAGCTACCTAAACATAGCGCTGCACTAGTTACTAGTGAATGGCAGCATCAAATAGCTACACTTTCAGTAAGAAGAGCACTAAACTGTATAATTCCTTGTGACTTAAGTGGAACCCTCAATAAATCATACACCATTTGTACATGTAGTGTATGCTTACATTTTTACTCTAAATGGTAATTATGGTCCAATTATGCACCTTCAATTTTCAAAGTGTCCACTACATACACACTGATGGATGGATCCAGGTGAGAAATGCATATTAAAGGTACAGAGGATAAGGGTAGCACCCCAGCAACAAGGAAAGGTCCAGTTTCTGAGAGTATAGGCAAGCAAAGTAGCAAGCAAACCTTATGTTCATGCTAGCAAGCAACAAGTCATTATGCTGTGTTCCTGGTGCCTTGTAAGTGGTAATTTGCACACACATTCACACACACACTACGGACAATTTGGAAATGCCTATCAGCCTACAATGCATGTCTTTGGACTGGGGGAGAAAACCCCCGAAGCTTGGGGAGAACATTCAAGCTCCATGCAAACAAGGCAGAGGTGGGATTCGAGCATCTAAACCCTGGAGATGTGAGGCAGACGTGCTAACCACTAAGCCACCATGCCCCCCAATAGCGAGTAGCATTAGCAAAAAAGCTAGCCAGTGATGTCTTATAAACTAGAAAGAATGCTTCAGTCAAATGCATAGGAGTTTGCATGTTCTCCCTGTGCTTCAGGGGTTTCCTCCGGGTACTCCGGTTTCCTCCCCCAGTCCAAATTCGTGTTGTAGGTTGATTGGCATTTCCAAATTGTCCGCAGTGTGTGTGAATGTGCCCTGTGATGGGTTGGCACCGCATCCAGGGTGTCCTCCGCCTTGTGCCCAGAGTTCCCTGGGATAGGCTCCAGGCTCTTCCACGACCCTCTGTAGGATAAGCGGTTTGGAAAATGGATGGATGGATGGAAGATCCGGTAAGTGTGAAGGCCATAGGAAGATTTCCATCTATTTCATCTTCAACAAACCCTCCAGTGAGCCTTTGTGTCCTGTGAATGGGGCGGGGTCATCCTGAAAGAAACCGCTCCCACAGGATAGAGATGTTTCATTATAGAATATAAAGGTGATCAGTTAGAAGAATTTGATTCACTTTTCGATTTTAGAAATCTGTGTTTCTAGCAGTTCCCCTCACCGAGTAACTGACCTTTCCGCTATTGCTGCAGCGTTATAAAGCCTTTAATGTTGAAACGCTGTAAACAGACACCATGCTGGACGGAAGTCCGCCATATTGGATTGTATTGTGAATTTATCATACTGTTACACACAACAGTTAAACATATAAATTTCATATAATGTTGTATTGGCAGGTGGGCGGTGGCTCTGATTTAATCCGGGTTTTATTCATCTGGGCCAGCCGCGTTATTGTTACGGGATTCCCCGAGTCCCTCGTCTCCGGATTCTCTGTCACATTCTGTCATGCCAGGCTGCAGTGCCAGCTGGAGTGGTGTGTGTGTGTGTGTGTGTGTGTGTATGTGTGTGTGTGTGTGTGTGTGTGTGTGTGTGTGTGTGTGTGTGTGTGTGTGTGTGCGTGTGTGCGTGTGTGCATGTGTTTGGAAAATAGGCTACACTCTAGATGAGATGACTCTTATTATCCAAGCAGCTCCATAGTTAATTTAATGTACTAGGGAAATTTTCCTATCACCTGTTGATCTTATGCCTCTTCTATCTATCTATCTATCTATCTATCTATCTATCTATCTATCTATCTATCTATCTATCTATCTATCTATCTATCTATCTATCTGTTGACAACTCATACATTTAATTGTAAATTATAATTGCTATAATGATGCTGAGAAAATGGAGAAACTTTTAGTGTGTTTGCCTATTTTTCGTTACTCATATGGGAACAGTGCTAACTGGAATAAGGAAGGTCGAGCAAGGTTTATGTGTGTGTGTGTGTGTGTGTGTGTGTGTGTGTGTGTGTGTGTGTGTGTGTGTGTGTGTGTGTGTGTGTGGACATGCACTGTTGGTCTCTGCAGCACTTAAGTGTGTGTGAACAGAAAAAGCCCACCTGTGCTTATTTAGAGGCAAGTGGGAGTTGGTAGAAGAGTTATAACCCGTTTCTGTGTTTCAGAACGTTCGCAGTGGCATTGTGCACACAGTTATACAGCTAGGAAAAGAAAAATTTACACATTTATACAAACAATTCGGTATCGGTAAGAATTTTTATAGACAGGAAACTTGTAATCCTTGTAATTATTAAACACATTGTGCAGAATGTATAAAACAACATGCTGTGTATGAGGCAGCTTTGTGACGTGGGTTGGAGTTGCTCCTACAGTATTTGATCACTCGTTTTTTTTTTTTCCCTTCTTTTTTTGGCATGCTCCTGAGCTGAAGTCTGTCTGTACAAAGTTCTGTATTTGAGCAAATTTAAGGACTGAATCACATGTCCGTCTCAGTGAAGGCAAGCCCATAAATCTGTTCACCAAGCTAGAAAAATAGTAATAATAATAATAATAACAGAAGGGTATGGTGGCTTAGTGGTTAGTTGCCTCACACCTCCGGGGGTTGGGGGTTTGAATCCTGAAAGAGCTTGTGCTTAGTTTGCATGCTCTCCCTGTGTTTTGGGGGTTTCCTCTGAGTACTCCGGTTTCCTCCCCCAGTCCAAAGACCTGTGCTGTAGGCTGATTGGCATTTCCAAATTGTTCATAGTGTGTGAATGTGTGTGATTGTGCCCTGTGATGGCTTGGCACCCAGTCCAGAGTGTCCCCTGCCTTGTGCCCTGAGTTCCCTTGGAAAGGCTCCAGGCTCCACGTAACCCTGTGTAGGATAAGTGGTATGGAAAATGGATGGATGGATGGATGGATGGATAATAATAATAATAATAATAATAATAATAATAATAATAATAATAATAATGATGATGTGTACTCCTGCTGGAGGGATTGGGGAGAGTAAAAAGCAGTAAACAGGAAAAATTACCTGAAACATTAAAAAATCATTTACCATGACAGAAAGTGAAGATGTCAGGTCCAGGGTGTTTGAGTTAATACTGGAGAGTCCAAAACATTTACACAACTGGCAATCATTCCAGATTTACATATCGATTGGCTCATCCGCCATTTTTGTTTAGTAAAAAAACAAGACATTTATGAGTGATAACTGATACCAGTATACTGCAGTCTTCAAATGTGGAGCTCTGGGAGCACATTTTTTTAAAATGTAGGTGAATTGTTTGTCTTAGTTAGTTAACACTCATAGATTGTTAGAAGTTGTTCTACGTTTAACATGCTAAGATAATGCCGTATTACAGTTCATCTGAAATCTTGCCAATTACCTAGGTAGCAAAATTATTAGCCATGTTATTCAGTAAACAGCTGTGTTCTGTAAGTAAAGAGTAGAAAAGTAGCTGCTATTAGTTGGGAATCCTTCCATCCATTTTCCATACCACTTATCCTACACAGAGTCCTGGGGAACCTGGAGCCTATCCCAGGGAACTCGGGGCACAAAGCAGGGGACACCCTGGACAGGGTATCAACCCATCACAGGGCACAATCACACACACTCACACACCCATCCTCACACTACGGACAATTTGGAAATGCCAATCAGCCTACAGCGCATGTCTTTGGCTGGGGGAGGAAACCAGAGTACACAGAGGAAACCAAGCTCCACATACACAGGGCAGAGGCAGGATTCAAGCCTCCAACCCTGGAGGTGCGAGGCAAACATGCTAACCACTAAGCCACCATGCCCCCATTTAGGAATCCAACCACATGAAAAGCAAGCGATAGTGAATAAACAGCATGCCATGCAGCAACTTGTAATGATACTGACGGCCCCTGAATGCGAGGTTCCTTTTTGGTTAAAATGCTGTCGGAAGGACTTCTAAAGGATGCCTCTTACTAAGAACAGAGCACCAACAATCATACAACTAGTGATATAACCATTTCCAATTTCCTGATTAAGCTACACAGCCATAGCAATATATCATCACAGTCCTAATTAGACTTCTTTTTTTTTTTTATTTCCAAATTGCTTTTCCACTGATAGGCTAAATATGTCCAAAAGTCATTTTGATTGTGCCAGATTTGATGTAGACTGTAATTATAAACTGAAGTTAAAGTTGTTTTCAAATACCTTCGGGTAATATACAGAGCGAATCAGCACTGATGAGTATTTATTTATGTGCAAAAACCACTGTAGTCATGAGTCAAGAAAAATGCCTTCCATAAAATCTGTAACTGGCAGAAGAAAGTATACACAATATGAACACAAACACACACACACACACACACACACACACAGAGAGAGAGAGAGAGAGAGAGAGAGAGAGAGAGAGAGAGAGAGAGAGAGAGTAAATAACTCTCTAATAAACTTCCAGTGAGCAGAGTAAGAAATGAAGTACTTCTGTCTGCAAGAAAAACTCAGTAAGAAAAAAAAAATTAATGGTTATTTGTTCAGTCGTTTTTAAGATCCGGAGACGGAGAACATGAAGAGGACATGGCTTTTATGCGAGCTGACTTGGACTGCTCGGGGCTTTTTGAAGTGACGCCAGCGTGTTTTTGGAAAAAGAGAGAGAGCAAGGGAATGATGAATGTGTTCAGGGAATTCCTGCGTCTCGCCAGGTCTGCTTGTCTCCCGCTGAACCGCATCATTTCTTGTGGCCTTGTTACTGAAGCCATGGTGTGAAGAGAGAGACATGGTGAGAGAGAGAGAGAGAGAGAGAGAGAGAGAGAGAGAGAGAGAGAGAGAGAGAGAGAGAGAGAGAGAGAGAGAGAGAGAGAGAGAAAGAAGATGAATGGATTTATCTCTTATGTTCTTTTTGGCTCAAGATTGGGAACAATGATTTTTTTTTTTCCAACATGAAATTTTAGGTACTCATTTTTCCAACAAATCATTGTTTAAAAAAAAAATCATATTTAATATTTAGGACTGTGCAATATGACAATTCGAGATTGATATCACAAAGAATGGGACTTTTCTGGGTTTTTTTAATTCATTTTGGTATCATAGGCTCTTTTTTCCATTTATTTCCTCACGTTTTACCGTAATTATTTTGTAAAATGAAAATTTCGAAATTGTGGTGCGTATCGCGTATTTTCAAAATGTCTTCCAGTTCTGTGACGTGCTATTTTCCTATTATCCCAAAGCACTGATGAATTCTCAAATCCAATCAGAAGGTGGTGATTCATTTTCTGTTATAGCAGCTGCAAGGCAAATCTTAGGTTTGTACTAATGCACTCGTTTCCATCGTGACAGGTAATATAGCTTCAAGAGAGACAAAAAAAAGAGAGGTTAGTGAGGGAAAGACCTATAATGCTGCTATAATTTAAGGGATAACAGGACATTCCTAAACATTAAATACTATGAGTGGATAAAAAAAAACAAAAAAAAAAACTACAAGGTGTTGTTCATTAATAAATAAAAATTGTAATTGTTGGAAGATTGCATAATGAAACATAATGGGGCATGCGGTTATAGAAAAATAATCAGCTTCAAGCTGGTAATTCAGCTTCATGTCAGGCGGCATTACACCACCCCATCATTGATGATTTCCCTATAACCGTATGCCCCATTATGTTTCATCCCTTACATATTCTCCATGCTTATTTATATTATAGATATTTTTTTTTTTGAACTGAGAGTAACAATGTGAAATAAACTTATTAAAATCATAGTGTCTGTCCCATTCCTTTCATCTATTATTTCTAGTCCCACTTGTACACACACACCTGCCATCAGTAGGATGCCCGAGTATGTGAAGGAACTTTAAAGCTTCATTTCCATCAGGTCTGCCTCTACATAAAACATAACTGAGATGAACATGTGATTTTAAAATCAATGTTTCATTTGTACTGCTATAAAACACGAAAAGAAGGCCTGGGGCAATGGGACGGAACCTTGCTAAGTAGTGAACACTGCAGCAAGGTTAAAATCAAGAGAAAGAGAAAACAACCATAAACCATTTTCCATCCCTCAGAGTGTATGTGTGTGGGGAGTTTGTGGGAAAAAAAACAAGCGTGCTGCGCTGAAACAACACTTATTCTGAGCCACACATGCCAAAACACACAGCAGAGGCCCGAAACGTGCACATAGGAGGCTCGCTAATCTCAACACACCCGCCAATCACCAAACATAACAACCATCTGCCATAAAAATCATTGTGCTATCACTGGGCCTGGAGAAAATACTTCATATTTTAAAAACTGTAGCATTTGATTTGTGACATTTAAATTGTTTTCATGAGGCCAAGCTTTCCTTCTGTACCTGAAAGCTTTGTTAGTAGCTAGCTAGTTAGAAAGCAGATGATATATGTACGTAGTTGAGCAATAAAATAATTTTTGAAAAGTATGCTATTCTGTGTTAAAAGTAGTTTTTATTTAGTCAACTTTTTACATGTACATGATATAATTACCCTGCTATGTACACTGAAAAAAAAGGAATATATGGTCGGTCAAATTTATAGTACATAACATATTATGTACAGTTACATAAAAATATTAAATAGGCTACGACCTCATTAATCCGGATAGATCTGAAAACTGCATTTTCGTTTTAAAATGCTTTCCGTCACCACTGGCGTTTTCAAACGTTTTCCAAAAATTGCTCGTCCACACTAAAACGTCTGAAAACGCTTACATCCCTATACTGCGCATGCGTAAAAATGTAAGAAGCTTTGGCCTGCGTCATTTCCATCAGCCATCTTGTTTGTTTTGAATTAAATGGGTCACATGACTAAAAATAAGTCATTACTTTTGAATAACTACGTTTTTTAGTGTTTTCAAATTTATCTACTTGGGAGAGCGTTTTCGAAAAGCTCCGTCTCAGTGTGGACAGAAGGCCAAAAACCTAGAGAAAAAGACGCGTTTTCAAATGAATCCGGATTAATGTGGAAGTTTCTCATCAAAACGTGATTTCATTGCTTATACTATACTTAATTTAAACAAGTTTCTAATTAGTAGATTGAATTATGTAGTGGAGTGAGTGAGCATGATGCGTGATCAATTCACGTAGCGTTAACGTAAACCAATTACACTATGAAATCTTCCTGGGCTTCCTGAGACCTGGGCTTGATCCTTTGTTTGGGAGAGTGTGTGGAGTTCCATTTTATTGAGCGCTTTGAAAATACATGATCAAATCATTTTGAATGTACAAAAAACAAATTGGGTTAATGTAACTCAATTCAATCATGTGGAACCGATATACCCATTTGTATTAAGTGATATTAAGTAAATACTTAATATTTCAGGAACATATTTGGTAAGCTTTGTTCAAACTGGTTTAATATGGCCACCTTTTCCATCTGTACATGATACCTGACTAGCTACCAGTTATCAAATAGCTAAAGGGCAAGCTGATAAGATGTGTCATCAGTCCACTCAGCAGCCATCTTGGCAACAATGCCATACAAGACCAACCTCCAATTTTCTTGAATAGGAAAATAACATGTCTGTTTATATCTTGATCTTTTTTTTCCTCCCAATTTTTTTTCTCGACCAATATTTTTTTTCTCCAGATTTGGTCATTTTGCCTTTTCCTACCCAACAGCTACCAATCGGGGCGGGTGAAGACTACCACATGCTTCCTCCAAGACAGATCTTTTGGAACTGCTGCACATGCTGCATCACAGGGCAGCATAACACACTCAGAGGAAATCACCTCTATCAACCTTCTTCCTCATACCTGAGCTAACAGCAGCTCATGATTCGCTAGTGTTGTTCTGATTGACAGGGAAGAGAATAACGTCATCCCTCCCACTTAGGATCCCTTGATTGGCTCATTTTACTATATTACAAACTGTAATACAGCCACCATGTTGAATATTCCTCACTTGTAGTTGCTTTCTATAGTCAACGTGTCTTCCATGTTTGGCCATTTAGCAGGATAGCAAGCTAGCTAGCCAGTATAACTCTGATATGTACATAGTTTTGAGTGAAATTTAAAAGGTCTATAGTTTGAAGGAAATATTATAAATCTATTTCTTATATTATCACCGTGTTCCAGTTCTTCCCTTAGTTGAAGGTAATTAGCAAACTAACTAGGTGAACTTCGCATGAGTGATGGGGTTAGAGTAAATAATGGCGCTATGATGATGATAGCTAAATTACAACTTTAGTCCAAGTTATATTTCTGGCACAAGCATGGTGGAACTTTTCAGATAATCAGCAAGTAGTTTTGTATTTTTTTGTGACTTTTTGACTTAAGCTGAGTCAAAAGCCTCTTTTATTTCTCTTTCTGCACTGCTAGACTCATCAGTTATCTTCTCCAGTCTCCAGAGTGTCTGCTCTACCTTTCACTGTTTATTTTAACCGAGAAAAACCGAGTTATGTGCTTTTTTCTTATCCAAAGTGGGTGCAACTTGCACATAAAAATACATCTCTCATCTCCAAATAAATCTAACGAGAAAAAAAAAATGCTATATGAGCTGCCACCGTATGCTTCTCCGAGAGCTGAATGGCAATAACATTTAATCCAATTGCAAGAAAACCTTCTTAGCAGATGTACGATGTAATATGAAAGTTATCTGCCTACTCGCCGTGGCTCAGTCCATTATTTTCCCACCTCCTGCTAGTCTTTATGGCTTCAACAGGTATTAAAGGAGGAGAGAAGCTATTTTCTTTTCATTACTTATTTCCCTTGGGGAGATGAGCGACTTCTGTCCAACAAATTCTGCACGGGCCAAGATTTTATTATTTTTTTTTTTCAATTAAAGATCCATCCAAACAGCTGGATCCGGCATTAACCAAGTTCATGGCGATCACGCAGCCGGTTCGAACAATATAATCGTTGTGTATTTGGTGCTGCCTGACGTAGTCATCCTTTATACAGGTCTCTAAAAAATGCAGAATATTTCAGGTGCATGTATTTCCATCATGAAGTTTGGAGATGGAAAGAGACACAAAGACCATTATACATAGTTCATGTGTAAAAAATTACTGGGAAACGTTACTGTTTTGAGATGTTATGACCCAGCCAGGTGACTAGTCATATATATTCAGGGTGTCCCAAAAGTCTCCATACATAGGACACTTTTTAGCAAAATGTCTTCCAATTTTTTAAATTTAGTTCATATATATATATATATATATATATATATATATATATATATATATATATATATATATATATATATATATATATATATATATTTTTTTTTTTTTTTCAGCCTTTAAGAATGCCTTTGACAAAAGAAGAACGTACTGAAATCATTCTCATGGCAGGATCGGGAAGCTGTCGCAAGGTTGCGATGGACATGCAATTACATGCATAACACCAGATGTGTTAACACGAGTTCATAATGAGTGGGAGAGACGACTGTGTGTTTACAAAGAACTGGCAATCAGGTAGAGGATAGTTTGTTAATAAGGTACATTTTGCTAAAAAGTGTTCATTTCCCCTATGTCTGGAGACTTTTGGGACACCCTGTAGATAGGGTATAATGTGAGAATAGAAATAGTCAGTGGAAAAAGGATGTGTCAAGTGATTACCGTTTTACTGTATAGTGTTGCCATATGGCAACAATTAATTTATCTAAAATTTTTTGATAGGTAATAATCCAAAACTACAATTTTCCCATGTAACTGGAAAAAGGGGACTTTAACTTTGAAATAACAAACAAAAAAAAAAAGTAATCTAATACATCTTGTGTTATTTTTGACTATATAATACTTTCCACCATTGCACATGGTTGCCATACAGCAACAATTTACCAACTACAATATATCTTTATTACTTGAACTAATTCAAGTAATAAAAATCCATAAAAACATTTTTGATGTAAATGTAATAATTCATGCAGTAGAGGGTTAAATGATGCTGAGTACTAATACTGACAACAATATTTTAATGAAAATGATTCACTTGGTTTCAGGTTGTTTTTTGGTTGTTTGATTGTTTGATACATTCAATAAGGAATAAAACATGACCAAGCTTGCTGTTGTAGGAAAATAATCAATGGTGGTGTGATGGCACCCCAAATTCGAATTATTGCACACCCCTAAGAGTTTTATTCCTCTTAAACCACACCAATTGCACACAATTCTAATGCTTTATTAATGAAAGGATGATATATACTTTTTATCCTTTTATACTCTAGTTACATTAAATGTTAACATTTGATTATGTACATTGTTCTCCATATACAAGTCCCTGTGAGTAAGTTTTTACTATAGAAATGATATCATCTTAATATGAATATGTTCATATAAACCTTGAATATGCAATAAATCATTTGAATTGCAGACAGGACTACTGGCATGCTGTTACAGGAAAATAATCAGCACCTTCTAGGGAAATAGAATCGTCAGTGGTATACAACTGGTTTCATTTCAGGACAGAATTAATCCCAGGGTTGCCAGGGTCACAATTTTTAATCCACATTGGTATAGCTTTAGAACAAGGTTGCATCTGGAGAAAACAAACCCACGGGTCCACAGCTGCCACAGATTGTTCTAAAGCAAATAGTTCTGAATTCAGCCTAATCAATTTCATACAACTTAGTGCCATTAGTATAAATGCATACAAGTGTATCTATGATGTACAAAACTATTTCCTCTGAAGATAAATCGCAAAGATTGTGGGATGGAAATCGTGAGTATGGAGGTCTGTACCAGGTGCTGATAAAAACAAAACAAATTGAATTAAAAAAGCAAACATGTATTGCAGATACTGCAAATCAGAAATGCGTGCACACAACAGTGACCTCATTTTCCATGCAAAGACGTAGAAAAAAGTAGAAATCTGTGTCTCCCCATTTGCAATATTTTTTTCTAAAAACTTTTTGGGCTAGTTTCAGGTCTTTTTGTGCAGTTTTGTTGAAGAAATTTTGTTGATACATGGCAACCCTTATTTTTCCTGATTATTAGCTGCTTAGCTAACCCAGTGATGCTTAGCTTATGTTAGGTGGTTGTCTGCTATATACTGGTTGTCTGGGATATATTAGACAGCAAGTGAATAGTTAGTTCTTGAAGTTGATGTGTTGGAAACAGGAAAAATGGGCAAGCGTAAGGATCTGAGTGACTTTGACAAGGGCCAAATTGTGATGGCTAGATGGCTAGATCTCCAAAACAGTAGATCTCATGGGGTGTTCCCGGTATGCAGTGGTTAGTACCTACCAAAAGTGGTCCAAAGAAGGACAACCGGTGAACCAGCGACAGGGTCATGGGCGCCCAAGTCTCATTGATGCGTGTGGGGAGTGAAGGCTAGCCCGTCTGGTCCAATCCCACAGAAGATCTACTGTAGCACAAATCGCTGCATTTTTGTAATTTACCTGGGGAAGAGATGGCACCAGGATGGACTATGGGAAGAAGGCAAGCTGGGGGAGGCAGTGTGATACTGTGGGCAATGTTCTGCTGGGAAACCTTGGGTCCTGGCATTCATGTGGATGTTACTTTGACACATACCACCTACCTAAACATTGTTGCAGACCAAGTACACCACTTCAACGGTATTCCCTAATGGCAGTGGCCCCTTTCAGCAGGATAATGCGATTTGCCACACTGCAAAAATTGTTCAGGAATGGTTTGAGGAACATGACAAAGAGTTCAAGGTGTTGACATGGCCTCCAAATTCCCCAGATCTCAATCCGATCGAGCATCTCTGGGATGTGCTGGACAAAAAAGTCTGATCCATGGAGGCCCCACCTCGCAACTTACAGGACTTAAAGGATCTGCTGCTGACGTCTTGGTGCCAGATACCACAGCACACCTTCAGAGGTCTTGTGGATTCCATGCCTCGACAGGTCAGAGCTTTTTGGGGGGCACGAGGTGGACCTACACAATATTAGGCAAGTGGTTTTAATGTTATGGCTGAATGGTGTATGTTTACAAGCCTGCCATGACACTATATACACTATCTTTTTGAAATAAAGTAGCTACAACTGTTTACATAACATCTATAATTCTTTACTTCAGTCATCTAGTAACACTTTTAAGCACCAATGACCACGGCATTAATGACTTAGTTAATAGCATTGCTGTAGCTTGTAACTTGTATCATGTTCACATATCCTAAATGGAAATGCTCAAAATTTGAGTCTTATAAAAAGAGCCCTTAAAGATGCTTGTAGGTAGCAAAGAAAGCATGTGACACCCTGCGATGTCATTTTCGAGATGTTAAAATATACATATACATAGATAGATAGATAGATAGATAGATAGATAGATAGATAGATAGATAGATAGGTTTTGGGAAATGGCCTGTGGAGGAACAGATCAATTAAAAGGATCGTGGGTTTGTAAAAGGAGAGGCTAGCGGTGGGGGTGGATTTGTAAAATGGATGTCCTCCAAGAAAGCGTGAATAATTTATCCCGAAACTCTATCACAGAGTTGTGTATCAGTTTTCATCATAAAGCTCGGCGACGGGGAGGGGAAAAAAAGAATACATCAGTCTGTGTGTGTGTGTGTGTGTGTGTGTGTGTGTGTGTGTGTGTGTGTGTGTGTGTGACAAGCCTGAACAGGAGACAGGCTTTATAGGCAGTGTTGAAAACACACACACACAAACACACACTCACACACACTCACAAGAAAATAGATAATAAATTCATTCAGCGTCAAGGCTGAAAGAGTCTGAGGAATGACAGCATATGGCTGGTCACCTCTGTCCAGGGAACAGACGGTGCACACACACACACACACACACACACACACACACACACACACACACACACACACACACACACATCTCTACTGGGGTTTTCCCTTAAACAATGTATTCCTGTAAATGCAGCTATACCAATAAAATATCCTCACAATGTCAGAACTTTTCAGGTTTTATTATTATTGGACCATTTTATATCCTCTCATAGGAGAATAAACCCAAATCCCTCACACAAATATATCCCAATACACACAATTCACACAAACACACTTCTGTCTATATTGGGGATTTACTTGAAATCATCACAGTAAATGTGTACTGTAGCCCTTTTTGTGATTTTCCAGTAAAATGTCCCTCAAGTGTCTGAATGTTCTTTTTTTTCATAAAAGCATGAACCAAAATACACACACACACGTTACTAATTCTATCTTTGTGGGATATTTCCAGTGACTTATGTTTTACTGTAGCTAAATAATGTTACGCTTACACCTGTCCCGAGCCCTAACCTTAACCTCAGTGACCAAAAGGAAATATTTGGGCTTGGGGTCTTTTTCTTGCCTTTTTAAAAAAAAAAAGATTTTCCTCATGGGAACCAGCCACATGTCCGCATAAGGTCAAAGATGTCAGATATTCTTATCATTATGGGGACATTTGGCCCCTATAAAGAGATAAAACATTACTCTCTCTCTCTCTCTCTCTCTCTCTCTCTCTCTCTCTCTCTTACACACACACACACACACACACACACACATACTGTTCTGTATGTTACACTTTTATAAATGTCCCCATGAAGTCAGGATGTTCACATTTTATAGATGTTTATAAGAGAATAAATCAAATTGAACGCACATTCATACAGAGAAACACACACACACACACACACACACACACACACACACACACACACACACACACACACACACACACACACACGCATACGCACACACACGCACATCATTTTGGTGGATTTCCATTAAATTATGTATAAGTGTAGCAAAATACTACTGAGCTACTACTACTGACAATAAAATGTCCTCACAATGTCACACCTTTTCAGGTTCCTGTCACTGTAGGGAGACTTAATGTCAAGTAATTAGAAAATAAAATATGCCACACACGCGCACACACACACACACACACACACACACACACACACACACACACACACACACACACACACACACAATGGATTTTCAATAATTAAAGTAATAATGCATCAATATGTCAATATGTTACACTTTTGTAATAAAATGCCATCACTAAGAATGTAAAGTGTCTAATTTTCTAATCCTAACAGAATAAAGTAAACAAACACACATTGTGTATTAATGTAGTAATGTAGGTACATAACTGCATGCCTACATAAAGTTTATTTTAAGTTCAAGGACTTTTCCTCATGAGGACCAGCTAAAACTATCAATATTATCATGTATATCTGTCGTCACAGGGACATTTGGTCCCCAAGAAAAGTTAACACGTGCTCAGACACACACACACACACACACACACACACACACACACACACAGACAGAGAGTATCGCTGTCCTGTCTGGGCCTCCTCCGAGAGGCAGCAGGAGAGAAAAGAGGAGTGGGTGGTTGTAGAGTTTCATTCTCGTGCTGGCACAGCGTCACGCGCCATTTTAAAAAAATATTGTTTCGGATTTGGGAGAGAATCCGCTGTGAAGCAGCGTCTGAGCCCGTAATGCTCTTTACAGGTTCTGATCGTCCATCAAAGGCAAATGTAACAACTGTCGACCTGTACAGACGCATTATTTACTTTGTTTGGTGTGTTTCTTTTTGGAAATCTGATCGCACAGTGAAAGAGAGGAAGAGGCTGATGGATAGAATGAATGTCAAGGCACAACAAATAAAAACGAAAAAACACACTTCTTTTCCAATGGTTTAACAATGAAGTCATGAGCGATGGAGTCCTTGAACAAACGAATTATCATTGCAGACAGACATTAGATGTAGTAATGATGGTTCTTTTTGTCTATTTTTTTTATTTAATACTAATGCATATGAATTTAATTAGTAAAATTATATATCATAATATTTGTAATAAAAGTCATATGCTATTAAAATGACATATATCAACATGAATGTATATAACTTTTGTAAGCTCATTATGAAGCACAATTTGGCTAAAAATGTTTACTTCAAATGTAATCTGTTAGTCAAGACACTGTATTTGGTGTATGACATGTGGTTCATAAATTTTACAGTCCGTACAGGATTTCGCAGAGGTTTTTTTTTTTTTTTTTGTGATTGTTGCAGTCAAAAATGCTTTTTTTGTGCTTTTTTTTTGCAGAAAACTAATTGAATTGGTGAAATTGCAATTGCACGAAATTGTTTTGCACGCTCTTTCACAGTGATGTTTGTTGGTAAATGAGACCTTTTAGCTGTACTCATGTTCGACGCACGTGAATCGAAGAGGGCTTTGACTGAATGCGCGTTGTGATGACGTCACATGACACGTCTTGGCCCAAATCTGCAGAAAATCTGTGGTAATTTTGAAAAAAAAAAAAAAAAACACAAGCTCCTCTGAATATCACAGACTTTGCTTGATTTTGCGTTAATTTCTGTGATCGCAAAATCATGACTGATTTTAAACTGAAGCTAATGTAGCCAAAGAGAAGCTTACAGCCTCTAGTTTAGCATTGTGCAAACTCCATGCCTAAATGCGAGCTCATGAAACCTCTAACACACACTCACCTAGAAAATATTGTTTGGCTCGGTAACCATATCTGCATGAACGGACATTAGGTCTGTATTTATTTTGAAAAAATAAATAAATAAAATAAAATAATATATTTTACTATCCGAATCACTTCTAATTTACAACTGACCTTCAGACTTTGTCTGAGGAAGAAAATGAGACTGCTGGCATGAAGGTTTTAGCTCTGATAAGCGTGATTTGGTCGTGCAGTTTAAACAGTGGTAAACTAGTGGTTTATTGGAACAAGCTATGTTTATCTACAGTACATAACCTCATTACTAACATTAGCCATGTTACTTCAGTACAAACATAAAGTAGCAAACTTCAAACCGTTCTTGGGGTTTGAAACATTTTATTTTGAAATTAAGCCGAGTCAAATTGTAATGGTCTCATATGGTCTCATATATTGTTGTCTCCAAGCTCCTGTAGGATGAATTTGAGTGCTAGGTAGGAAAAGTGTTTCCCATGAGTACTTCAATAAGAAGAAGTTGAGAACTTTTAAATGCTAGTTTCTGCCATTCAGTACTATTCTTATCCTGGTCATAATGCATCATGTTTTAAATATGTCTAGTTCTCATAATTCCGGAAGAGGGATTTAGAATATTAAGGTAGTTGTATGTTCTTACGTATGGAGATAGATATTTAGTACATACTGTATATTTAGTACGCCTCTTAGTTTTATAGACTTTCCTACCTGTTTGAAGGCATTTTTTGTTTGGTGTTTTAGTAACATTAATATTCAGAAAGCAGTAATCGAGTGTTTTGATGCACATACACGAAGGAGCACGTACATTCCTTTCCAGAGATAATCAATAATGTATTATTTATCATTTAGTCATATTGTTTAATACTTGAAACACTAAATTAATGAAAGCACAGTTGGTGTCTGGTTTTATATTGTTCACATCTACACTGTATAAGATTGTAGTGAATAATAATAATAATAATAATAATAATAATAATAATAATAATAATAATAATAATAATAAAGAGTGTTGAATAAAATATGACAGGCAATTCCAAACTTTTGAACTTTATTGTGTATATATAAACTACATATAATTTTTCCAAGTGGCAGCACGGACTTCTTTTTGTTTGCCTCCAGACGTTTTACTCAGATTTTTTTAAGCGGGTTGTTGAGATTTTGAACATGAAGACTTCCATCTGTTGGTGTCTAATTGTTTCTGAGTTCAGTTTGCAGCCAAAATCACGACAACCATCATTTCCATCTGTTGGCGGAGTGAACTTCGCTCCTGCGCATTTCCTCCCTCCTCCTTCTCTCTCTCTCTCTCTCTCTCTCTCTCTCTCTCTCTACCTTTTGAACTTGCTGCCAGAGAGCAGTGCTCCCAACGGAAGGTGAGATTTTTCTTTCTTTCTTTTTTTTTTCCGTTTAGACTGAATGTCTCGTTTGAGGCGCAAAATTAAAAATACCAGCTTGTTTGCGTCCAGCAGGAGATTTTAGAGGAAGTTATTCAATCCCTGCCTGACTCGGTTCAAGTTTAGACAAGAGCAGGATACGTCTTTATGGAGATTTTCATTGGTTTTAATAGCCATGCTTTTTGTTATTTATGCTAAGCACATTGAAAATGATGACTACTCCACATTTCTGAAGTGAAGTCCTTGTTTCATAAGTTATATTTCTTTTCTTAAGGGTGAGTTATGCAAGTGCAGGAGCTGCTACACAGGCTCACCATTGTACTTATGAATATACTGCATTCAAAAAAGAAATCTAAAGATGGACACTCAGGTTATTTCCATTTACACCAAAACCAAATATTATATTTTTTTTAAAAGTTATTAAAGAACATCTATCTAACATTTATCTCTTAAGACTTACACTGAAGGTCCTGTTATCACTTACATTATAGCAGCTATAAACAGTCATTCCCTCGCCCATCTCTCATTTCCTTCTCTTTATAGACATTAATAAGACAATGCCATTTTAGTAATAAACCACAAAGCACAAAGTCCTCTGTCTTATTGTTAGGTTTAACTTATATAAGACCCTGTTGCTATAGAAATGATAACATATTAATATAAACCTGTGATTCGAGAATTCAACAGTGCTGTGCTATGAATTGGCTAGATGTACCCTGTATGTTGCAAAATTATTATTGTGTGATTAAAGTCACCATTTTATTCTAAGCACAACATCAAAATTAAAGAACATGACTTTTTTTTTAAAGGTACTGGTGCTGTCACTTAATCAACTGTGATTGGCTGATTAAATTGAACTTAAGCTCCACCCTTGCTGACCCCAGGATGCCTGTTGCTCACTAAAACAAGGACGTGCATAAACACACTGAGCCTCTGTTCCAGACTCTCTTTTTTCATCCTGGAGCTTAGACATTAAAAAAAGACAAAGTTCAGACCACCTGACTCAGGTTTGCCCTCACCTTTACCTGTATTAAAGATGCAGGAAATGTTCCAACTATCAGAGCCTCGGGCTCTGAAGAGTGAATGCTGTGTCTTAGAAACCACAAAAATGCCAGGCTTATTTCCGAAATGTGCCACCTTCACCTCACAAGGAAAATTTGATAACTCGTAGAGCTTTGGCTCGGTTTGTGTAGCCCGGAGTCACAAGGCCATTGTTCCCTTTTTTCTTTTGAAGCCTGGGAAGAAGGGGAGAATATCAAAGTGTTGGAGGCTGACAAAGCTTTGAACACTTAGGTGCTGGCCTGAAGACAAAGAGAGCAAGACAGACAGACAGAGAGAGAGAGAGAGAGAGAAAGAGAGAGAGAGAAAGACAGGGAGAGAAAGTGTGTGTGTTTTTTTTCCTGCGTCATGCCGGCCCTCAGCATTTCTCCAGTTTCAGGCCCGGACTTGTTTTTTTTTTCTTCTGCAGGTTGTGTGAACGCTGTGCTCTTAGAAATGAGAAGGAGGAGAGAAAAAAACACACAACCCGCAACAGGACAAGAAGTTTGACAAGTGAGCCTCCATTTACACTCCGTCAGGAAGTGAATGAAACGACGCGAGTCGAAGTTTCTGGCTCGTTGCAGCGCGATGCTTTGACTGCAATCACACTCTCTCACTTTCTCTCACTTTGCATCATTTGTAATCTGTGTCTCATATTTACATTATATATCAACATCAACATTATATATATTCTCCCTCACCGACTTCTATAAAGTGTGTCCAGAGACTTTTTCACTATATAAATATGCTAAAGAAGATTACAGAAAGTGACTACAGCATTTTTCAGTAGAAATCATAGATGTGGTGAAGATTAACCCTAGTACACAAACTTTCCAGAGAAACAGGATGCCCAGAATAATAACAGTTGTAAAAAGTATGTGGGTGGATTTACTCACTCAAAATACTTACAATAATTAGATCGAAACATGTTCTTGGGTAAAGTATCTTTTTAATCCTTTCTCTTGAATTCTTATTTTTTTCTATTGAAACATACAGTTCTGAACTGTGCAGTGGTGCAATTGCAAAATGTCTGAAAGTACAATAGTTTTTTAAATATGTAAATACACTATTAGAGAAGCCTGGTGTCTTTTTTTTTTTTTTTTTTTTTTTTTTGCTGTGTGGACCTGTTTTAATTCATGAAAGCATACCACAGTTCCATTATCGCATGTTGTATCGCATCCATATGGCGACAATTACATTTTACCATTTAACAAAATACTTAAAATATATAAACTTGTTTAAATGACAAAAAAAAAAATCCTTTAAGTAGTTTTGCCTAAATATTGAAAAATTAATAAAATTTCGAGAGCCCTCCGAGGATGACCTTCACTATGCCATGTGATTGCAGAAAAGGAAGTGCAAACAGCACTTCCTGGTCATCTGACTGGCATAACAAAAAAAAAATGTCATAATATATTATATAGGAAAATAGTAGTTTTGTATTATTGCCTATCAAAAAATTGGAGATAAATTAACTGTTGCCATAACTGTTGCAACACTATGTAGTAAAGGCATATTACAGAAAGTAACTACAGTGTTTTTAAATGCTGTAGTAAAAATCATAGATGCAGTAAAGATTAACCCTAGTACACAAATGTTCCAAAGAAACAGGATGCCCAGAATAAATACATATAAAATATATACTTTCTTTTTCTTTCATTTACTTTTATAAGCTGATATAACTTCTCTCTCACATTGTATCATTTCTCAGCTGTGTTTTAGAAACAAACGCACAATATTGCAATCCTTACAATCATGCACATCCTTTTTTCAGTGTCTCACATTCTATAATTTCTTGGCCATGATTCAAATATACACGATACACTGTGTACTCACAAACATGGGTCAACAAGAGTGGAAATTACATTTGATCATAAGGAGTCAATCATATATGACCATAGAAATAGTATTTTCTAGATTGAGAGCAAACCTGGTTACTAGAAAGATAAATAGATAGATACACTCACTGGCCACTTTAATAGGAACACCTATATTACTTGCTCATGCATGCATTTATCCAGTCGTGCAGATGGCCCGCAGAACTGCTGCTCTACAGACTATTATACATGAAATTACCAAGCGATCATTAACTGAAGCATGATTTTATGCATTGCGCTGTTGCCATGAATGAACAGGGGTAGGTGTTCCTATTAAAGTGGCATGTGAATGTAGCACCATAGATAGATAGATAGATAGATACTAAGGTTAGGGTTAGGTGCATGGGTTTTTTTCTTACTTTATCTTACAGCTTCTCACTTCTAAAGTTAAACGAGTTCCCATTGTTTGGACAAATACACAGACAGACAGACAGACAGACAGACAGCGAGTGCTCTTCAGTTTCCCTATTTTAGAAAAAGGTTTCAAGTAGAATGTCTTTAGAAGAAACCTTACCCATACTAAGAACTTCATGTAGCTAGACAGATGGACAGAAAGACAGATTTATGTTTTATTACTGTACAGTAGTGATGATGTAATGACCCTAAATTATAAGATTGGTGTAACCTTGTAGGATTAAAACTGTAATAATAACATGGAAAATACAGCACATTAGGAGACCTGATGCTCAGGAAGCAGTGATCACTCAGAATAAACTAAAACTCCATTCACACCTCGCCAGAAATGTTCACTCTCATAGCCCGAGGCCTTTTCAACTCTGAGAGAAAGGTGAGAGGAAGGTAGCGGGAGACTGTGTGTGTGTATGTGTGTGTGTGTGTGTGTGTGTGTGTGTCCAGGCTCCATGACAACAGCAGCCAGGTCCCATCCTATTTCTCTAATTGTCTCTGACCTCGTAACTCGATCTGCACTCTCGAGGCAGGAGGCTTTTCTTCTCACACAGCAATCACTCCTGAATTTGTCCCCTACATCTCCTCTAAAAAAAAACAACCGCCTCTGTGACTAAGCCTTACGTTCACTGAAAGTGGCGAAGTAGTAAATTACCTTCATGCCCTCAAATTAATTTAGCTAATAAATTAATTAGAATATAAATTTTAAAATCATATTGCTGTTACAGAGAGGAAGTTTAGGTCATTCTAAGGTTGCGTATGTTAACACAGGGAAATAAAAGTGTGTGTGAATTCTGTACAATCTACACCGTTTCTCCTTTGTCTTTGTTTCCCGTGCTGTGTTCCAAATCCACCTCACTCCCCTATTCCCCACACTGGAGTGTCTATGTGTCCTAGGTGAGTGAGTATCTTCAATATAATCTTCAAATTTACAGTTTCCGTTTCTCATTATTTTGCAAGCCAGGGTTACTATTGTTTGGCTTAATATCATGCTAGTCAGCATTGCTAGCTAATATGTAAACAGTAGCTAATAGTTACCTATGAATTTGAATTATAGTTGTTAATTAAATTAACTGCCACAGGATCAATTTCTCAATTTGTTGAAAGTTGAGACTGTACAAAAGTTCACTCAGTGTTTAGCCTGCAGTAGCTGCATGTAAAAATGCTCTAGCTCTGCTAGCAAAGTCATTAGCTAGCTAGTTTGACTAGCTACATTTTCTTGTGGCAAAGTGCTAGTGTTGCTCATTTTTAAATCAACTAGCTTGTAATGAATTGACTGGCTAGCTAATAAACAGTTTTATGAATCTAATTTTTTATCCAAAAAGTGATTTAATTTGGTCTTGCTTCTTAAGTGATGTAAGGAGATAACTTGCTGCTAAGTTGTTCAAACTCTTCACAGGAATTAATTGTTTGTCAGGCAATTTCTTTTGATTAGATTTTAGCAGAAGTAACATAAATCATGGATAAGGCTTCAAATGTAGTTAAATCAAGTTAAATGCTCTCACAACAAACTGTATCACTTCACAATGTAGCTAGTTAGCATCAAATATGGGTCATTCATGTCGTTTTGTTCATGTGCATTCCTACAAGTTATTCCTTTGCCAAAGCGTCCCATGTGGGTTGAAAAGATGATTGGAGTCTTGATGCTCTTGAGTTAAACATGTGTAACCTCACTCCAAGAACACTAGGACTTGCAGTTAGCACATAGCTACAGTAGCATATCTGGGTATGACAGTGAATCAGATACCAAGGCATGTTAAAGAGTGCATGTAAGCTTTTTTCTTGATACATTTTATTTCATTGCCTCGGCTGCTTATTTAGTCGCTTTGCTAAGCTACGGTTAAGTCTGTTTAGATTTGACGGGAGATGTGGTGTATCTCAAGCGCTGTTGGCTGTTCTGGCTACTTATTCTAGGATGTAGAGTTTAGTATGTATAACTCAGGTGTCATGTTGTAATTACTGGAATGTTCTAGAACAGCGCTGGTGAGTATCATACTGGGTTCGAAATTTATGAACCCATGGATATAGTTGAATATGAATACATTATTCAATTTGAACAGATAATGCATTCTAAATGTATACAAATATAAGAATACAGATATGGATAGTAGGTATCGTGTTCTTTTTTCTTCTTTTTTCTTTTTTTTTTTGGAGACTTTGTAGTTTCTAGTTGAGACTAGAAGTGTGCATTGGGACTGGAATTCCACAGGAGGCAACAAAAAGGAATGAGAATTTTTTTAACTTTCATACTTTAATACAAGTGAGAAGCTTGTGGTACAAAGCCAGTGTTCATTTATGAATAGAAGGTGCACAGTAGTATCAGAGTGTCGAATTTACACCCTACAGTGTTTATATATGTCCAATTGGACACAAATGAACACTCTGGGTGTTAATTCAACACTAGGGATTTTACTGTGCAGGTGGTGGACCTAAATATCGCCTTACTGTGTTCCAAAAAACATATTTCTACCATATTTCTGTTCAAACTGGCCTGAAAGATATTAATAGAGCCACTGGTTCATAGCTCACGTAATCCATGCTCTGTGCACAGGACAGCATCTTTCTCCTGGGGTTTTGAAAAAATAAAATGCTTTTTGTCATTCTTAAAGAATAATCTTCATCATTATTAAAGAAAATCTGCTTGAAAAATAACACAGGTATTATATCGTAATGAAATGCAGATTAAAGGACCCCATTTTGACTCATAGCAGCACTGCATCCCAGCTTCATAGGAGATTGTGATAGCATGTCTAGTGAACAAATCTGATAACGTGTTATTCGGTGGCTATTGCTGTCAACTGTAAACAACAGTTCCTTGATTGTGGAAAAAGATCCTAGTTTTCCTAGCTTACTCAGTGAGATTAGATAGAAAGCTTTATAGAAAGTTCCACAGAGCGTCTGGTTGAGATGAATTATGAACTCGAGTGATGGCGCTGAGGAACTGTCGAAGTTCAAGAATTAAATAGTTTGTTAATAGTTTGTTGTTTATGGGAAAAAAAAGATTTCTTGTTCTCAGCAGTGTTTCTGGGGACAAAGTGGTTGGGTTCACAAAAAAAAAAAATGGTCAGTGGTCTAGACCACGCCCACTTCCATTTTAAATCTGTATACAGATATAGATAATGGCATTGTGTTAAACAAGAAGAAGAGAAATAAGTGTTCATTCAAAAAAGCTAGTGTTTATAAATGTAAATTAGAACGATGATGTTAGTGGCGTCCCGTTCCCTGTTTATATTGAAACAGAAACAGATATATAATAAACATTACAGTATAGTGTATAGCTGCTATGAAATCTGAAAGGCCGGCTAGTGCGATGGGATCGAACTTTGCTAATCAGTGAACACTACAGGAGCGTTAATCTAAATGGGTGAGGAATTTTTCACGGTGTTTAGAAGGGTAAAATTAAATCCTCATCACAATCTCTCTCTCTCTCTCTCTTTTCTCCCACCACCCTCTCTCTCTCCTCCCCTCTCTTTCAATCCAGCATGTACCTACCCATTTAGTGTAATTACAGTGTTGGCCAGAAAACAAAAAGTGCTTTGATGGATGACATAGCAGGTGGAATGGGATTAACATTTTTTAAAATCTCATTCCTCAGTGCTTCTAGTTGATGTATTTATTTATTCATTCATTCATGTCTTTTTTTGGGTTGGGGGGGGGATTGGGGGTCTTCACTTCATTCTAAAAATCAGAGGCTGTGTAGTATTGCAAGTTGGACTGTTTGATTTCATCAGTAATACAGCATGCTTCTGAGCTGTTCATTATTGTTGAAGTTGTTTTAAAACTTTTTAACATTTTATATTGCGTTATCATCTTCAACACGGCACACACCAGTTTCTCCAGTTCGCTTTATTTTCACAAAATGTAACACAGGGTTAATCACCAGCTCTACAGCAACTTGAACGCGAAGTCTGAAAAAAAAAAAAAGTTCTTGTAATCATTTGAAATGACTAACAATAGCTCATAATCACAAGATTTTCAGTTAAAAATGGCTGTTCAGAGGGTTATTGTGTTTATAATAAAAACAAAGGCTATAATGATGTGAACCAACATACAGCAAGGATTTTTTTTTCAAAGGATTCAAATATGCACATGAGGAGTCTTTCTCATGACTATTGCAGTATCAGCTTAGGTTGGTAAAAAAAAAACAACAACTTATACTTACATGTATATAATGTTGCTTCTGTAAGTCACTCTTAATAAGAGCATTTTCTGAGTGGTGCAAATATTAATGTAATGTAAATGAATTATGTCGTTTTCCTTCTCTCTGATTTTCTAACATTAAAACAGCCTTCAGAAAAACTCCAAGCAATTTGGAAGGATCAGTGACATTGTTGTTTTACCAAAAACAAGATGCACGTCAAGTTGAACACAATCATCTTGGTGCACAAAGGCCTTAAGCCTCCTTACAGAAAACTCACTTCGCTCATGCTTTGCAAGTGAAATTTGCACTTGTGGTATTAAGACACTTTACATGTAGAAGTAGTGCATGTATTTTTTTTTTTATTTTGTGTGATTTTTCATTTGTCATTTATTTGATTCGTTTATTTATACATGTGATTTTTTTCCACGGTTCATTTGTTTTTTCTTCATTTTCCATATATTGTGCATGTATTTTTATTTTCTCACGTGATTCATTTATTTTCATTTATGTTGTTGCTGCTTACTTGAATGTGCAATTTCAGAACAGAATATGTGAAAAAACGTGATCATTTTTCTAAGGGCTGTATTTAACATTATTTAACAATGTACCTACCATTGTCACCATGATAAGGTAAACTCGGGTATCAAAATTATTTTTCAAGCTTCCACTATTCACGGCACCTTTTAGTCCCAGAATTTGAATTTACAATAATTCCAATAGCACATGAATACAGTACATTTTATGCACTACTGCTTAAAGTCTATAAGAACTCACTGTTTTGAACAATAAAAGTAAGAATTTTGAAATCTTTTTGTATTAGTGGTTTATTAATGATGTATAAACAGTTGCTGTGGATAAGACTTGTGTTGATATCTATGTTGCCATGCTTTAAGGCCTTTTTAACGCTTCCTGTCACACAGGGATATTAAGGCTGAACCTCTTCTCTCTCTAAAGGCCGCAGCAGCTGCTTCTCTCCTGAATAATTTGATTTTGCGTTTTATGGCGGAAGAGAAAAGCCTCCTTTTTTCTTGGCGAGCCGGGCTTTCGGCGCTGGGCTGAGAGACTTTACATGACATTAACACATTTTTAGAGCGCATTACCATTCGGCAGAGATTTGTCTAGACAAAGGCATGGTTTATTTGGAGTTAAGGCTTCATTTCCTCTCCCTCTCTGTCTCTGCATCTTTTCTCATTGTCCATCCCTTTATCCACCCACCCAGGCAGTGAAACTCCACAATAGCTGGCTGGCTGACAGGTAAGAGGATTTCAATTAGTTTACACACCCGGGGGGGAAAAAAAACGTGATAAACGAGTGCAATTAGTCTCTGTCATGTCTTCCCTCTCCGTTCACTAAATCACAGCTGCGTTCTTTTCTCCGACGCCGAGAGCGCATTACATCACTCTGTCTTTTACGAGGTTTTATGAGATTGAGGCCTCTTTGGAAAAGAGTTAAAAGCTAGGAAAACGGATTGAAGACTCTGAAATTCTCTTCCATTATGTGTCAAAAGCCATTACGAGGTTAAAATACGACTTTAAAATGCAAAACCTAGTTTCTTTGGAGATGTGATTGAAAACATGCTTTATGTAACTTGTAAGAAGTTCACATCGCATGCGTACATAACCACTGATTAGCATTTATAGGTTTTATAATTGAATTAGTCTTCTTTTGACATGAGGGAAATTAGGGGCTTCAGAACACATTCATAAGAAATGAATAATATGTAAAAACAAACAAACAAACAAACAAATAAATAAATAAAGGGGTGTTTGCCTCGTACTCGTACCCCTGGGGTTCTGGGGTTCAAATTCCGCCTCCGCCCTGTGTGCACGGAGTTTACTTGTTCTCCCCGTGCTTCGGGGGTTTCCTCTGGGTGCTCCGGTTTCCACCCCCAGTCCAAAGACATGTGTTGTAGGCTTATTTGCATTCCCAGATTGTCCTTAGTGTGTGAATGTGTGTGCGATTGTGCCCTGCAATAAAACATCTGCCATTTACTCAAGAAAACACGTTTTATGCAGTACATAGACATGTAGCAGTAAAAAAAATGACGATGCTGATCATCTGATAATAGTACACAGCTAATATTTATATGTAACTTGTGCATACCATCCTTAGTGTTTGGAACTCTGTATAACATATACTGTAATTCAGGAAGGGGTTAATGGGTCAACTGGGTTAACTGATGCTCACGAGATAATGCCATTATGAAGCATCATATCCCTCATCCCCCATCTTCCTTTTTTATTACAGTTCCCTGGAATGAACAGTGATGGGTGTGTGAAGGATTCAGTACAACCGGTGGCTCATCTAACTGCATGATGAAGATGTTAACAGTGTCAGATAATGGTGTGTGTGTGTGTGTGTGTGTGTGTGTGTGTGTGTGTGTGTCTGTTATTCTTTGCTGAGCATAAATGAGTCTTGATGTCTGAATAAGCATCATATATCACTGTATAAATATTATCTATTATTAAAAATGTTTTACACCTTCTCCTCCAAAACTATAGCAGCACTACTCGTCAAAAACTGCCTTTCCTACAGTATATTAGTGGTGTCTCGGCAGCCTCTCTATTTCTCTCTCTCTTGACGTTAGCTTGTCATGTTACTGGGAAGTCTTCCATCCTGAAAATGTCAACTTACAGCTTGACTGTTAAAAAGCACTGACACTGGAGACTCTTAACCATATCTTAACCATATCAACGATTATGTATTCCTTTTTAAATCCATTCATGTGGAGTCCCTGCAAAAAAGCTGTTATTATACAAATGATAATGTATTAGAAGGAGCATTACTATGACTAATCAGAATGGAGAATTCATCAGCATTGTGGTTTAAGATATAAGAGATAAGCAAGTTACAGTATTGTGCAAAAGTTGTAGGCACATGCAGAGAAATGCTGTAGGGCAAATATGCCTTCAAAATAATGAAATTAAATGTTTCTACATTTTAAAAAAAAAATACCGTAAAGAGCAGTAAACAGTAGTAAATGAAACAAAGTCAATACTTGGTGTGACAAAAAAATAAAAATAAAAATAAAAATAAAAATAAAAATAGTAGTCTCTGGTACAATGTGTGCAGTTTTATAAGGAAATTAGCTGGTAAGTTTTATTGAGCATCTTGCAGAACCAGCCACAGTTCCTGAGTGGTGTAATAAAATCAAAAGGTGCTTCAACAAAGTATTAGTTTAGGGGTGTGCACACTTATGCAACCAGCCTGTTGTAAGTAAGTTTTTTGTTTGGTTGGTTTTTTTCTCCTAAAAAAGTTTCTGATTGTTTTTCATTTGATTTTTATACATTGTAATTTCACATTGATTCTGGAAAAAGTTCTGACATGATTTATCTCGGTTTCATTTATTTACATCACAAAAACCTGCCATTTTAACAGGGGTGTTTAGACTTTTTATATCCATTGTATTGTATGTAAACATATTCCTTTCTCAGAGTGACAGTTTAGCTTGCCATGTTCGTCTAGTCCAGAATCATGCGACTGCCTTCACTGAGAAGGATCCATGCGATTCAGTCCTCAAATTATACCATAAGAATATGCTCAGAGGAAAGCGACATTCTGAATGGTGCAGGTTTTATTTAGGGAGTGTGCAAATATGAGTCAAATTGTGTCCCTACGAATGGAGGTTAATGGTGGTTGACATTACAATGATTGCTAGCAGTCTCTTCTAATATTCAGAGCATTAAAATAGTATCAGGAGCATTCAAGTCCTTATGTACATAGCTTTATCATCATGTATCAAATGCAACAATTCCAGGTCATGGCGGAGTTACACATTCTAATTTAATTAGCGTATATGAGTGTGAGAGTGTGTGGTGAGTGTTTTCAGTGTTGGCATGTTTGATTCGTTGCCAGGGTGTAAAACAACGTGTTTGTTGTCAGACTTTTAAAACAGCGGGGAGCCGCAAAACGTGCCTTGATTACTCCATCATGTGCACACACACTACACATAGCACGAGTGTATATGTTCGTGGCCAGTGTTTTGAAATGACTTGAGATTTATAGTGATATTACTCAAACTCAAAGTGCGTGAAAGTCCAACCAAAATTCTTCCAAGAACACAAAAAAGACAATATATACTGCATTTTCTGGACATGAAAAATGAGAGATAAATACAATTCATATGTCACAAACCTGCATGCATATTATAGCACAGTGCTGTTGAATTCTCTAATCTGATTGGTCAGAAGGTGTTGTGGTTTTATTTATTTATTTATTATTTTAAAAATTATTTAACAAGGATATAAATATATAATCATTATTATGGTGACGTTTTCTGTAAAGACACATTCATTTAACATTGAAGGAATCAGAGGAATATAAGAGGAATAAAACACTTCAGGACATGCTGTTATAGGAAAATAATCAACTTTGGGGAGGTATCAGTAAATCTGCTTCATTACACCACCTTGTTTTTTGCTTTCCTATAACAGTTTCTTTTCCACAATCGTTTTTCAACCCTACTTCAATACTACTTTACGAAGAAGAGTGGCTGTAGGCAAAGTGAAAAGGGTAGAGCTGGGTGACACAATAAAGCCATGCTTTATGCAAATGGGAAGCAAAGTGACCTGGTAACAGCCAGCAAAGGACTCAGGGTGCTTATTATTTTGCACTGTGAAACACGATCATCTTTTCTGAATCCTCATTGGGATATCGGTTCATCATCAAGACGGGCAACTTGTCCCAAAGCCAGCTTAAGGGCCGTTGCATTACTCTATTAACTCGAGTGAAGTTTGTTAGATGACCCCTTAGAGGGGCGAAGCAAGGAATCAACATAGCTGTAGCAGAACTTACTCAGAAATCATTGCAATCTGATTCATTTCAGTTTCATTTCTGGTTTCGAAAAAACAAAAGATGGTGGACAATGCTGTGTGTGTAAGCATAAATCCTGAGCAATGAAAGCATAAAACACTTTGAAAGAATTGATATTTTAAAACATATCATTTAATTTGCTACTTTCAACCTCAGCTGTTTAACATAACAGTGTGTACTTTCCTAGCTACAGTTGAGGTCATAAGTTTTTTTTTTTTAAATGAGGGATCATAAAAAATGCATTTTGTTTTTTATTTAGTGCTGCCCTGAATAAGCTATTTCACATAACAGATGTTTACATATAGTCCACAAAACACAATAATAACTGAATTTACACAAATGAACCAGTTCAAAAGTTTACATACGCGTGATTCTTAATACCTACTATTCTTCAGAAAAATCCTCCAGGTTCTGCACATTCTTTGCTTTTCCAGAAAATTCTACATATGTGACCCCTTTCCAACAATGGCTATATGATTTTGAGATCCATTTTTTCACACTGAGGAAACCGAGGGACTCAAACACAACTATTACAAAAGGTGCAAACATTCACTGATGCTCAAGAAGGCACTTCAAGGGGTAAGTAGACCATTTTGAATGAGTATTCAAACAGGGCACTTCTGAACACTAATAGCCTTGCATGTAAATATTAGCATTGCAGTGGCTAGGAGTTACCGTGGAAACCATGGCCCCCAGCAGGAAGCTCAACACCTATGAAAAAAAAAAAATCATACAAAAATCAAATATCATACAAATATCAAATATCACTGGCATGTTAAGACAGGGTAATAAGATTTGCTTCCTTTTCTGCTCGTGTGTGAAGAGGTGAGTCGAGGAGATTGATGATGCATAGTTTGATGTGATCCTATTTCTTAATTTCCTGCATTGGCTCTCTCTCTCTCTTGCTTACCCTCTCTCTCTCTTTCCTTGTCATCCTGTCAGACGTTTGATGGCAGCTTGACACACTCATTCCACATGGAAATGGGAAGATTGGGGGATTTTTGGCATCACACTCTTCATAGTATTGCAAAGATAGTGACAGATAGAAGATGCCTCTGTGTGTGTGTGTGTGTGTGTGTGTGTGTGTGTGTGTGTGTGTGTGTGTGTGTGTGTGTGTGTGTGTGTGTGTGTGTGTGTTATAGGAGTCAGTCTGTCCTAAATAGTAAAGGTTAAGGAAGTGGGCAGGGTTATGTTGATGGGCGGGGTTAGCTACGTCCTTCTTAATCCTTTATATACTTTATATATATATATATATTATATACTTTATATATTATTTTCTTCTTCAACTGTTGTTCTAAATGCACTAAATAGTGTCATATATCAAAAAATAAAACACAATAAAAAAGCTAAGGGATAAAACACTCAGGGAAAATAATCAATGACTCAGAGGATTCAGAGGAAACCAATTTTATTTATTAAAGAACTGCATGTCTTGTTATGGGGGGCTTAGTGGTTTGCCTCGCACCTCCAGGGTTGCGGGTTCGAATCCCGCCTCTGCCCTGTGTATGCAGAGTTTGCATGTTCTCCCTGTACTTCAGGGGTTTCCGCCTGGTACTCTGGTTTCCTCCCCCAGTCCAAAGACATACGCTGTAGGCTGATTGTCATTTCCAAATTGTCTGTGGTGTGTGAATGGGTGTGTGATTGTGCCCTGCGATGGGTTGGCACTGTCCAGGGTGTCCCCCGCCTTATTCCCCAAGTCCACTGTGATAGGCTCCAGGCTCCCCGTGACCCTGTGTAGGATAAGCAGTACAGAAAATGGATGGATAGATGCCTTGTTTGTTATGTCTATAGCAGCTATAGACAGTCCTTCCTTAACCAGCATTACTTTTTCTCTCCCTCCCTTTGAAGTTATTAAGACAAAGCAACGTAGCTTGTCATGTTACCAAGGAAATGGAAGAGCATCAGCCATACCGGTCCCTGTGTAAGCTGTTACTATAGAAACGATAACGTATAAGAACTAACACATTAATATAAAGATGTGATTTGCCTTATAGCTATAACTACTGTCAGCACCACTGTTATTAAAAATTAGTTAACACCTTCTGACTAGTAGCGACCTAGTAGTGCATAAGCCCTTTCAATTTTCCTTATTTGGTCATAGTTTCCTGTGTTTGTTAACTCCTCTGTCTGGTTCCTTGTTTCCAGCTTTCCAGTATAAGCAGGAATTCACTCTGTTTTTTTTTTATTTTATTTTTTTTATTTTTTTTTTTTTAGGGGGGCTGCATATACTATTAGCCGTCACATATAGAAGGGATGACGATTACACTTCCATCCACCATTTTGAAATAAAATTGATTGTTTTTTTTTATTGGTTCTTTCATATAAAGCTTAACATTTCAGCTCATAAAAAGGTTTTTTGAAAGACACAAGCTGGATTCAACCAACAGGAGGAGGAGGAGGTGTGTTATGGGATACATGCTAATGGTGTGATTATGCTCATAGAAAAAAGGTTTTATTTGGAAAAATTCTGTTGGAGTGTTATACACAAGGGAACCCCAGAGATACAGTACAACCAACGAACCATTACCTAGCATGTTTGTCCGTTTACATTTACTTTGCGTTCATTCATGTTTCGTTTTGAAATTTTAAAAAATAATAATAAAAAAGTTTTTTAAATAGCAAGAGTGGCAGTAAAGGAAAATGAGATTGCAGGACATGACAGGATTTTCCAGATGCTGCAGTTTAAGGATATTTTAATCACCCAAATTTTATTCCTGTATATGTTGCTCCCTTTTTATCGCATTTTTGTACTGCAGTGGGCATGTTTTCATATTTGAATTCGGGAATGTTTGATTTCTAGTGGTGAAATATGTAGAAACAGTTTTAAAAAGTCATTTTTTTAATTTAAAAAACAATAATTGAAAAATTGAAAAATGAATGAATTACCTATTTTAGTGTGTGAAAAACAAGAAAAACAAAAATGAAATAAAAAGTTGATCTTTTTTTCACTTTTTTTTTTTTTAAAACAAGAAATGAATAAATGCAATCCACACGGATGCACTTTCTATTTCTGTTTTTTTTTTTTTTTTCTAGCAAACTTTGTACAAGCTTTGATTGATTTTACTAAACATCCAAATATTATTATGCCTAGATGGAGGAAAACTGACTAGCTACCATGTCTACTGTGTATTTGGGCATAACCAGAGATAAATCACTAACAATAAATAAAAATAATATGTACCATTACCTCTAAATGCCTCAAGTGGAAAATAACCGTATCAATGAATAAGTCATTAGACTGCCATAAAGTGTCAAGTGTAAGTTATAGCATTTCTAACTAATGACTTGTATGAATTATAGACTGACACTGCACACGTCGCACACTCCCCATTGCCTAACATGATTAAATATGCATGGCTGCTATTCTGTGTCCCCTTGTCCCCTGTGACCTCCGACTTGCCAATGACTCTCGCCAGCTTCCTGTCCTTCTTAACCAGGCTAAGTGCAGAATGCAAGACTGTATACACTGTATTTCAGGGCCTTGGGGAGGAAGGAGAAAGAAAAGAGGAGGGGGAAGTCGGATTGTGGTTTCCGTTCCATTCCCAGCTCCTGTCCTAGTGCAGGTACACAAAGCCTCCGTTCACATCGTTCAGGCAGCCGGGGCTAGATGAAACGAGTCCGCTGATGGCTAACAGATCTGCCGTCCAGCACCACCGCTCGTGAACCCCCAAATGCCCCCCCCCCACACCCCTTACCTTTTTCACTCGCTCTTCAGCCCCACATCACAACACGGCGTTTGTTTACACTCTATCGAAGTCTTTTTAGCGTTTTTGGCAGCTCTCCACACTGCTGAATGCTATATTCCCAGACCAGAAATGTCACTTACCACCTTTCTTTTCTCCATCCGCTGGTTTAAAGCCTTTGTAATCCCCTGGCTGGGGGGAAGGGGGTTGGTGGGGGTGTTGGTGGGGGTGAGAGAAGTCAGCTAGGAGCTCAAATACATTTTTTTTTTTTTTTTTTTGGGAAGACCATTTCCATTTCTATTTCCATCCAACTGGAACAGGACATTAACATTCCACCAAAGGAGAGGCAGACAGAGAGACAGACACAGAGAGAGAGAGAATTCTTATGAAAATAAACTCACGAGTCTATGGACTCTGACAGCATGGCTGATTTTGGAGATAATAACACGGCGATGTGGGACAGGTGTGCTTCACCCGCTCCGCTGTGAGGGCATGGGAAACATATCATCCTATTGAAGTGTGCACTACTTTTGAGTGAGTAAGGGGAGTCTGTCATCTGGCTGTCCAGTCTGACTACAGCCTTCCCAGACGTATCAGTCGACATGATCTGGCCAGCTCCCATAAAGCTAGTCTTGATGTATACTCAAAGTGCTCGGTGAAATAAAAGAATAAGGTGATAGAACAGAATAAGGACAGGGAAAATGTCTCCACGCATTCAGGCCACAGGGGTCCAGCTCAGAAAAAAGACGCAGGAGTGAGAAATGGAAGAAAAAGTCTTGACTTATTGAGTAGAAACAAGCCGAGGTGGGCTCGAGCGCTGTTTTATTAACCGGACGACGTAAAGTTTATTAAACTGGTGGAGTGGCTGGAACCGGGGCCAGCTGAGCAAAGCCTTAACGAGTCATAACGGGAGAAATTCAGACCAATTAACACCAGGCAGGGAGGTCCGAACTCAAATTAAGTCCCGCGGGGAGCAGAAAATCACGTCTCATAAGCTCGGCGCTGCCAAAAAAACGACCCTGGATGACTATATAACATATAACTCACTGCCACTCACTGCTCCGAACTCTCGCCGAGTACGTCGTGTGACCGCAAATGCAGGTGGAGGTTTTGCAGGGAAAAAAAAAAAAAACATGGAAAGTCGATCCAGTTCGCCCTCTCCGACTTTTGAGTAATAACTGCCATCATTAACGATGTTGACTGTCGAGCTCCCGTTGTAAAATTCTCATTTTGTGTTTACACAGCAGAAGGGTTTGGAAATAACGTCCCAAAAAAGGGGTCACTTGGGCACCGTATCCTGTGTTTCCTATTAGGATTATAAAGCCGGTCAAACCTAGAGGTGTGATAATGTGATAAATTACCGATTTGATAACCAGCCAACATAGTAAGATGGTTTTCAGCGCGTTGCTACAGTATATTCACTTCCCATTCACAAAGAGGATGCTGTAAAATGCCTTATAATTGTGCTGCAGCAACTCAACGTTCAGTTATTCAGTGGAGGGAAACTTCTAGAATATTGTTTAAGAAGATTACTGTTAGTTTTCAGTAGTTTATTAGAACAATGTAGAAACACCAGTTTTCCCAGATTTTTAGTTCTTACAAGTAGGCCTAACACAGAGTGTGGGCGACAGAGTGTGTACTACTGTTCACAAAACTGCAGTACGTATCCCAGGAAGTAATTACACATACCCCCATGCACTTGTATTGCATTTTATCTATCACTACACCACTGTTTTGATTGTCACAAAACCAAGATATTGTTTTTGTTTTCTGCGAAGAATCTTATTTCTTTAACTATAATGCATGGTTTATTTGACCTTTAGTTTCTTGTTACACATTATTTGTGTGTGTGTGTGTGTGTGTGTGTGTGTGTGTGTGTGTATGTGTGTGTGTGTGTGTGTGTGAGTAAGTTGTAAGGGTCATCAAGGATACTCCAAAAAGCTTCTCAAAGTTAACCGGCTAGTCATTAACTAGCGCACTGGTGAAAAAAAAAAAGTCTGGCTAAAATTATATACATCAACATCAATTCCACAGCACACACACACACACACACACACACACACACACACACACACACACACACACACACACACACACACACACACACACACACACACACACACACACACAAACACAGGCCTCATTCACACCTTCCATTAACATGCATCCTGGATGAACAGATCACAAGTGGTCAGTGCCAGTGCAGGTGTGAATGGGGTCAAATGTGTCTTGATGCATCCTGGACAGCAACGAAGGACCACCTAATCAAGTTTTTGGAAATCGTGCTGAATGGTAGAGCTCCCTGCTGCTAATGAATAAAAGATATATAACAGTAGAGACAAAAGCAGCTGCTTTTCATAGCTTCGTTCCTCTCATCTCTCATCATTAGCAAGAGAATGTTTTAAACAGTGCATACAGGTACATGAGGTAGGATTTGTGGGAGAATTAAATCAGCAGAAGACTGTCCGTGCGTGACAGCCTTTCTTCAGTGGAAATGACGTATGAAATCCGATCACAGGAGACGCATTCATAATGCCAGGTGTGAACAGTGCCACATTCACACCTAGGGTGATTTTGAGATTTTGAGAGAAAACCTGAGAACCTGGAAGTAACCCACATGGAACCCCGGAGCTGTGAGGCAGCAAAGCTTATGAACATTCCACCATGAAATACATGGAAAACATGGCATCTCAGCATATTTGTTCCATCTGTTCCATCTGATTTAGGAATGTTTACATTACATCCATAGCAACCCATTCATTGTACAGCTCAGAAAAAGAGCGCCAACGTGGTGGCTAATGTGTTTTTTTTTTTACGTCACTGTGTATTGACGATATCAAATACGTATCTAGCTGTCTAATATGGAGATCTACGGCCCGAACACACCTCATAGCCGTGTATGGAGAAGAAGGAGGTAGCTCGTCACACCTCTAGTCCAATCCAGTTACAGTTACAGTTTGGCAGATAAACTTTCCACGCTTTCACGCCTTTAACAGGTTTAACTCAGACGTCATAAATCTACATCATAAACTCTGTGCAGTCCTGAAGATGTATGGGGTATAATACGATATATTAATGGACTAGAGTCAGAATCATCACAGGCTGTAAATAGAGAAGTTAAACTGCAGGCGTCTCCTTCAGTCTCTCAGTGCGGGTGTTAAACTCTCCTGACCTCGACATAACAGCGTCCATTAAGCCTTCTGTTCTGTTCTGGTTAAAGTGAGCCGTTTTAAGTGAAACCGGGCTAAAGGGGATTTTGCCAACATGGAACCTAGGATATTCTATTTGATCCTGAGTGTAAGGTAAATGAAAAATGAAGGTTTTAATAATATATATATATATATATATATATATATATATATATATATATATATATATATATATATATATATATATATATATATATATATATATATATACTCATGTTTGTGAAAAAGAATTGATGCTTTACTCACACCTGTATCAGGCAGGTTCTGAGCATGTGAAGGATGAAGGAAGATGAAAAAGACAGGTAAAGCGTCAATGGTTTTATCCCTTTTCCTTGTTTAATGCAAATTTTTAAATCACTCAAAAGCTGAATGAAAGCACAAATATCCTGAGCCCTATATGAACTGTTTATTTATTTATTTAACATGTGAGTCACTTTTTATGTGAGTAAAAGTGCGAAAAACAAAACCATCCAGTGAATAGGAGTTCTCTGGGACGGAAACGTCTTGTTGAAAAGAGGAGAATGAGGAAGGCTGTGGTAACTCAAATAACCATCCATTACAACCGTGGTGAGCAGAAAAGCATCTCAGAATGCACAAGGCATCGAACCACATGGACAGACCAGGCAAGGTTTTTTTCCAATCCAGTCCATTTTTGATGACCTGAGATCCTGTGCGAATCGATCATAATTACTACAACATTACTTAACTGACATTTATCTGAAAATCTGAATAGTGCTAGTACCATTTGCTTCCCATAGAGAGAATGCAATAATAGCATTATTGGTTATAAAATTCTAGAGGTGGAACGGTCCTATTAATAGCTGCTCTTGTTGTAAAGTAACTCGGGCACGTCATGGACTTTGTGATATGTGTGTAATATAATCTTCACTGCTTCACAAATCCGCATGAAATCGTTGTCTGGACCCAAACACTAAATCATCAAGCCGTTCTTTTACTTTGTATTTCTCTTTCATGGGCCACAGACAGCGGGTGAGTGTATGGCAGGTTGATCAAGCGCACAGGCAGACAGGGTTAATACAGGCAAATCCATAATCACAGTCCAAACAGACCAGCAAAGGTCAAAAACCTGGACAGCTGAAGAGTGGTAGAACATGAGTGACTTGGATAGAGTTGGATAGAGTGTAACACATGCAAAGACATAATACAAACACTGGGGACACTAATAATTACTCCTCATTGTATAAAGACATCAGTAAATGAGATACAGTCTAGACTGCAGTGAGCATTGCTACAAGATAATTTGATATTTAAATAATAAGGACAGGTACAAGGAGTACAAGTAAGTAATCAGCAATCGAACATGATAACACAAATGCTTTGATGGAAGGAATTGACACAAAGCCTTAAATTGTTCTTATTAGCTATTACTTTCAGAGAGACTGAAATGGTAGCTGCAGTCTGATTAGTTATGTTGGCATTTTGGGCAGGAACTTTGGTCCGATTGGTTTACAGTGGCACTGTTGGAAGTAACTTGCGGCCCACAGAGACCACATACGGTAGATAACAGGCGATCATTTAAGACTTTAAGAATGGAGGCCTTCATTCAAGGCTAAAGCTGTACCACAACAATGTAGTAACATTAGTTTTATTAAGAAAACTATAGAGTCTTACTGTATTTTATCAATGTGAGGCAAATGTGACATACCATACTAGCATTGCTGAGACAACAAGGCTGATAACAGTCAAAATGTTAGCTAGATCTCCATCCATACATTTTCTATACTGTTTATCCTACACAGGGTCGCAGGGGAGCCTGGAGCCTATCCCGGGGAACTTGGGGCACAAGGCGGAGGATACCCTGGACAGGGTGCCAACCCATCGCAGGGCACAATCGCACACACATTTCACACTATGGGCAATTTGGAAACACCAACCAGCCTACAACACATGTCTTTAGACTGGGGGAGGAAACCGGAGTGCCTGGAGGAAACATCCAAAGCAGGGGGAGAACATGCAAACTCCACGCATATGGGATTCGAGCCCGCAACCCCGGAGATGCAAGGCAATCTTACTAACCCCCCTTCTCTCTGAATATGTTATCGCATAAATTACCTAAAAACCCGTTATATATTGGGTAGGCTTAAACACATTTAGTTAGAACGGAAGAGACACAAGTTGCGTGACAAGGCCGAAACAGAACCCCGGATCTACACTTCAAAAACATACCGGAAATAGTACACCATCCAGGTACCTTTGGGATACTCATTTCAACATACTACGATTTGGGACACACTAATTCTAATCTTGGATATTTAGTACGGAGCCCCGCACAAGACATGCGGGTAAAAAAAACAACAATATATTGTGGCACAAATTAAGAATTCGTTCCCACGACTTATTAATGTGAGCACGTTTTATTAATTTGTTCCCTCGTTTTAGGAAAATTGTGGCCCCGTTTGACCCATTTGTGCCCGCAATTTCATTAATCTATCATCCTTTTACTGTGTATTGATAAAAGACATCTATTGTTGATGTTATGGACAGAGACAATTTGACTGAGTTTTATTTTGAGTTGGGAATGAGGTATAGAGACATTCTCAAAAGCCTTGCATTGTATGGAATCTTTTTAAGTGAGAGTCACCTACATTGCATATTGAGAGCCAGGGGGCTTCACCGACGACAATATGGTGACTTTAGGGCTGGGTTCAAGCGTCGGCTTTGGCGAGCCTGGGAGTTAATGGGGTCAAGCATAGAGAGAACAATCCTTACAGTAGTAAGGATCGTTTAGGTGAATTGGGACATAGCATATGACTTTGAAGAGCAGCAATCTTCTTCCCGTAGTCATGGAAAGCCATGAAATTTTAATAGTGCCACCTGCAGTACTGGAGCACTCGCATGGAAAAGCCAATACGAAAACCGTACAGAGTATGAAAGCTTGTAAGCATTGTCTCTGCATTATCTATGCTGAGATTTGCTCTTGAATCCTACAGTAATGTCAACTCTATCCCTCATCGATTTCACCTTTGTGGAAGTTTTAATGACATAACAGTCCTTTTCAACCAAGGGAAAGTGGAAGAGGATGTGTTAAATACAGTGCAGAACGCAGCCTTTGTCTTTCAGCTATTCGGAAGTGGAAAAGCACATCGTAAGGTCTTTCTTCTGTTGCATTCCAATGATAACAGTCTGAACGGCTCCTCCTGGCAGACTAAATCTGAAAATATAATTGATGTTATTAAAGAATGAAAAGGTCAAAACAAAATTCCACTGCTGCCTAAAAAATCCTTTCTTCCTCAGCCAGTCCACGCCATGACCGCCTCATAAAATAAATACAATCAGGCTCATAAATATTTCTCATGTGTTATTTAAACGAACGCGGGCAAAGTGGGGCTTTATTGTTTTTAGAAATGCACAAAGAAGCTCAGGGGTCTGTGCAGAGAAACTTGGCCATAGTGTAAAGAGAAATTTCAATTAGCAGCATAGTTGGCTTTCAAACCTCCCTAAAAATAACAAAAGATTTCCAAAACCGGCATCCGGAAAAGGGAGAGTTCCTAATGGGAGGCGCCGTTTTCTACATCAAAACAGATCAAATTTAGTGTGACAATTTACGAACCAATTTTTCATAATTCAAATAAACTAAAGTAATAGATGGGCTAATCTGGAACTGCATTGGTTCATTTAGGATGTATACTTTTTTCTTTTTATTGCATATAGTGCTTTTGATGTGTTTATTTTATAGGAACAGTTCAGCCAAAATTTAATGTATATAACAATTTTTTTTTACTCCTAATGCAATCAATCAACCACAATATGTCTGGTATCTAAGGATCGCTTCTTTAGTTTTATCTGGAAAGAATGAGTAGAAACTAAGAAACTAAGAGAAGTGTATTTATTTTCTAAGGTCTACTGAATACAGTCCCCTCTGAAAGTATTGGAACGGCAAGGCCGTGAGAGCAAAAGATGAATATGAGACAATAGATCAGAATTTCAGCTTTCATTTCCTCCTATTTACATCTAGATGTGATAAACAACTTAGAATATAGCACTTTTTGCTTGAACCCACCCATTTTTTCAAGTGATCAAAAATATTGGAACACATGACTGATAGGTGTTTCTCGTTGCCAGGTGTGCCCTGTTAAATTGCTCGTTTAAAGAATTAATATCTCTGAATGTCTACTCTTGGTTTGGGCCTTGGGTTTCACCTGTGAAGACTGCATTTGTTGTTAAAAAGGATAAACCAACATGAAGACCAGAGGGCTGTCTATGGGAGAAAAGCAAGCCATTTTGAAGCTGAGAAAAGAGGGAAAATCTATCAGAGCCAAGCATTGGGCATAGCCAATACAACAATTTGAAATGTCCTGAAAAAGAAAGAAACCACTGGTGTACTAAGAGACAGAGATGGAACAGGTTGGCCAAGGAAAACAACATCAGTTGATGACAGAATCATCACCTTAACCCAGTTGAGCATGCATTTCACCTCCTGAAGAGGAGACTGAACAGAGAAGCCCCCCAAAAACAAACAACAACTGAAAGAAGTTGCAGTACAAGCCTGGAAACGCAACACAAAAAAATGCAATCAGTTATTGCAAGCAAGGGATATGCAACCAAATATTAAGTATTATTTATTTTAATTTACGTTAATACTATCTGTTCCTATACTTTTGCTCACCTAAACATTGTGTGGTCTGCCACCAAAAGTGCCATGTTTTAAGTTGTTTAACACATCTAGATGTAAACATGAGGAAATGAGAGCTGAAATTCTGATCTATTGTATCACATTCATCGTTTGGTCTGAAACCCAAATGTCTTCAATGTATAGTAAAAAGAATAGAATGGGCCTGGCTGTTCCAATACTTTCAGAAGGGACTGTATGAAAGACACTAAGCAGGAAAGTGAAATAAGTGAGCTACAAGAAAATCATTGAAATAAATAAACTAAAAACAAAAAGAAAGAAAAAAGAAAAAAGTATGTAAATAAGTAGTCATTCACTAGAGAATCTGATGCATTTCCTTAATAAACGTAACCAAGAACCACCTACTTTTACAGAACGAAACAATTCAACTGACATTCTAGATGAACAACCAGACTTTTCTTGTTTACTCACCACAGATCTGGTTTACTCACCACTAACTGCTTTAAACAAACAAACAAAAAAGCAGGATTATGCAAAGATTTATCCTGTAATTCTATCCTCCTCAAGATACTGAAGCTTGTGGCCAGAAAAGTATACGAAGAGACTAGTAAATAAGTAAATACTACAGCCATGGCCAAAAGTTTTGAGAATGGCACAAATATTAATTTTCACAAAGTCTACTGCTTCAGTGTTTTTAGATCTTTTTGTCAGATGTTACTAACTGTTACTGAAGTATAATCACAAGCATTTCATAAGTGTCAATGGCTTTTATTGACAATTACATGAAGTTTATGCAAAGAGTCAATATTTGCAGTGTTGACCCTTCTTTTTCAAGACCTCTACAATTCGCCCTGGCATGCTGTCAATCAACTTCTGGGCCACATCCTGACTGATGGCAGCCCATTCTTGCATAATCAATGCTTGGAGTTTGTCAGAGTTTGTGGGTTTTTTGTTTGTCCACCCGCATCTTGAGGACTGACTACAAATTCTCAATGGGATTAAGGTCTGGGGAGTTTCCTGGCCATGGACCCAAAATGTCGATGTTTTGTTCCCCGATCCACTTCGTTATCACTTTTGCCTTGTGGCAAGGTGCCCCATCATGCTGGAAAAGGCATTGTTCATCACCAAACTGTTCTTGGATGGTTGGGAGAAGTTGCTCTCTGAGGATGTTTTTGTACCATTCTTTATTCATGGCTGTGTTCTTAGGCAAAATTGTGAGTGAGCCCACTCCCTTGGCTGAGAAGCAACCCCACACATGAGTGGTCTCAGGATGCTTTACTGTTGGCATGACACAGGACTGATGGTAGCGCTCACCTTTTCTTCTCCGGACAAGCGTTTTTCCAGATGCCCCAAACAATTGGAAAGGGGATTCATCAGAGAAAATGACATTACCCCAGTCCTCAGTAGTCCAATCCCTGTACTTTTTGCAGAATAGCAGTCTGTCCCTGATGTTTTTCCTGGAGAGAAGTGGCTTCTTTGCTGCCCTTCTTGACACCAGGCCATCCTCCAAAAGTCTTCGCCTTACTGTGCGTGCAGATGCACTCACACCTGCCTGCTGCCATTCCTGAGCAAGCTCTGCACTGGTGGTGCCCCGATCCCACAGCTGAATCAACTTTAGGAGACGGTCCTGGCGCCTGCTGGACTTTCTTGGGCGCCCTGAAGCCTTCTTCACAACAGTTGAACCTCTCTCCTTGAAGGTCTTGATGATCCGATAAATGGTTGATTTAGGTGCAATCTTACTAGCAGCAATATCCTTGCCTGTGAATCCCTTTTTGTGCAAAGCAATGATGGCTGCATGTGTTTCCTTGCAGGTAACCATAGTTAACAGAGGAAGAACAATAATTTCAAGCACCACCCTCCTTTTAAAGCTTCCAGTCTGTTATTCTAACTCAATCAGCATAACAGAGTGATCTCCAGCCTTGTCCTCGTTAACACTCTCACCTGTTAACGAGAGAATCACTGACATGATGTCAGCTGGTCCTTTTGTGGAAGGGCTGAAATGCAGTGGACATGTTTTTTTGGGATTAAGTTCATTTTCATGGCAAAGAGGGACTTTGAAATTAATTGCAATTCATCTGATCACTCTTCATAACATTCTGGAGTATATGCAAATTGCCATCATAAAAACTGAGGCAGCAGACTTTGTAAAAATTAATATTTGTGTCATTCTCAAAACTTTTGGCCACGGCTATATATATGCATGTAACAGGAAGTGATGGAGTTATTAAAGATATTAGGTGTAATATAAGTAATATAAATTAGATGTAATATAATCAGTTAATAAAGCTTGCAACAAATTATACTTGTTTTGGGAAAATGTATATGCTGTGGTTAAGGATATTCTGGGTTATTCAGTAGCTAAAAAATGTAGAGTTATGTACCTTGGAGATCTAAGCGAATATGTTAATGATAATGACAGATACTTAACAAAATATTACTTATAGCAAGCAAAAAAGCAATCACAAGAAATTGGTATAGGATAGAACCACTGAATATAGAACAATGGATGGAAATTGTAAAAGAAATCTACATATTGGGGAAAAAATTAATTACCAATTACAGGTGAAGTAAAAAGTATTTTAATAATTTAACTTAATAAGTGAGAAAAATGGACGAGGTATGAAAAAACATACGGAGTGATGGACATGCAAATACAAGGATTCATACTTTTTTGTAATATGCCACTGTAAGTACAGGCAATCTTGTACTTTTTTTGTTGTTGTTTTGTTTGTTTTGTTGTGTTTTGTCTTGTTACAGAAAATCCCAACAAACATCAAAGTGGAAAAACAAGAACCATTTAATTGAACGCAATTGTATTTTAGTCCGAAGTTTAATTCAGTCTGAATAATTTCTCCAAGAAAGACATAAAAAACACTGGTCAGAATGAGTTTTTATGCTGAAAAGCAACTTGACTGTACGCAGCCACAGTTAAAGTGGGACGTCACATCACATAGTGGTGAATGCTGCAAAAATAGCACCAAAAAACCCCTTGTTTTTAGTTACATTGCAATGTTGGCATATTGGCAAAGAAATATTATCAACATGTCATAAATCTCCTTATATTGGCTCACTAGCAAGACTCATTTTTCACTGCCACTCTTTCCTCCATGTTGGTTTTTCTCATTTGCCTCCCAGCTCATGACCTGTTTGGCGCTTGGCATGCATTTCTGAAAAGTTTTTGCAACTTTGTGACCAAAAAGTAACCCACACTCAGCACTTTTTAAAAGCGGCCACAATCCACCTACATTGCCACGTTGCTTCCCGTAAGATTACATCTAAACTGTGTACTGGGGGTTGAGAAAACAACGGCAAGTGTGAAAGCAGCCTGAGTTAAGCTGCTGATTGGTCAGCTGCTGTATCAGCCTTTATGACATCATTAGCTGTAGCTGGAATTGTGTTCAATGAGAAAAAACTACTGCACTGGTGCCCTTACAGAAAACAGGCAAAGAATAATAATCTTAAGGAATGTGAAGAATAATGGTACTAATAAAGGTACTGTTGAGTTCTTGAATTTGATTGGTCAGAAGGTGTTGAGATATATATATATATATATATATATATATATATATATATATATATATATATATATATATATATATATATATTTAGAGAGAGAGAGAGATAGATAAATATAGATATATAACAGCAGTTCTGGCTTCAAGTCAAAGGGTTTATATTGTTTCTATAGTAACAGTATACACAGAGTTGTATGGCGGATTACATAACATAAATTTAAAAACAATTTAACAATTGTTGTTTCCTGTAAGGAGATGTTTATTTAGCATTTTTGGAAGAAGTCTCCAGTTTCAGGAGTGACAACTTCAAGTTTTTCAACATGGGAAAGTAACTTTTACTTTGCGTGACTAGAAATGGATAAAAAGTATGACGTGTTATTCTTTAATACAAAGCTGATTCACATGAAAACCTTAATTTATTTTTGCATTGTTTATTTGTAAATAGATGTCACAGAATTTGCTTTTTTTTTTTTAACATAATCTCTATTTTGTTTAATGCAACAAAAGTGTTCAAGTGTCAGGCTTCCTCTAGACAATTATTTTCATGAATGTTGCAGTTTTAAGGTTTTCAGTTGACTCACACTCGTAAATAAAATTGCAATCGTCGAAGAAGTGACTTCTTCTATGAGGAAACTAAAACCTTCAGGGTTTGATTATTTGCCTATAACTGCACACCCCACTGTGTTTTATTCCTTACTTATTACATTTATTTAACTTATTATACTTGAATGCGCTTGAGTAATGAACACGTATAAACCATTAGCTCTGTACACCAGACTGAAATCTCAGTGTTTACAAACAATAATTGATCTATCACACAATAAATAAATGTGCAAAGGGGACGGTGTGTGTGTACCAGTTCACAAATCAATGTTTTATTAATTTAAACACAATCAAATAATAATGTCAAAAAAAAACATCTGTACATATCTTTTTTTTTTCAGACACAACAAATGTTTGTGTGTTCACGACGAGGCCCACGTCAATGTTTTTCCAGTTTGCATTATGATTGCAATATTTATTATTATTATTATTAAAAAAAAAAAAGCTTACTGTATAAAACATCTCCCATCTAATATGACCATGAACTAGCAGCAATATGTGTTACCCTGGGGGACGGGAAGAAGGAGCATAGTAAATATGGGAGATGGGGGGTGGGGCAGATTTAAGTTTTGGTGGTGTAAAAGGGGCAGAATTGAGGTGGGGTGGGGTTATGGGGCAGATTTTATATAGAGGGATATTAAGTGGGGTTGACTTTGGATATTGTCAGTTAAAGAAGCATATATTAGATTAGGAGGGTGGGGGGTGGTTAGAGGGGTAGGTTGTAGATAGGAGGTAGGGGGTAAAAGGGGCAGTAGAACACTTCACCTGCAGGAATGAAGCAACACTGACGACGGAGCAGAAACCGGTCAGAAACTCACACATAGATTCAATTCCTGCTGAGGAAATTCACAGTCGGTAGCGCATGTGTGTTCTTGACCCCTTTTGCGTCATTGTGTGTGCGAGTGTGTGTGTGTGTGTGTGTGTGTGTGTGTCTGTGTGTAGTGGCTTTCTTACAGTCTTTAGAGCTTTAAAGTTTCCCAAGTCCACAGTCTTATTTAATCTAACCACTACGAAGAATTTCTACAGCGACATTTCCAAAAAAAAATAATAATAATAATAAATCAAAAATGAAAAAGACTACTTCATACAAAAATTACACTTAATGTACAACAGTTTCTGCTTTTAGTGCCAGTACAAAAGATAACAAAACCTTGAAATATTGTGGAGTTTGAGGTCTAACTGCTTTGAAACGTCAAACAGAAAGGAGTCAGAGGTGAGCGTACAGACGTACAGACGCTCAACTCAAAACTTGACATTCGTTTTGATTATTACTTTCTTTTCTGATGTGTGTAATCCCATAAATACATGTATTTTTTTATTAAAAATAAAATGCTACTGAGGTTCTTTGACTAGCAAGGGAGGGAGAAAAAAATAAAAATAATCAATAAATCCGTAAACAAAATACGAAATCATTGACACTTGACATCCATGCTTTTGGTCATGATGAAAATTCTCAAGAAATCTTTCAAATCTTAAACCATTAAACAACACTTTTAGGCCCCGCACACTTTTTTTTTTTTTTTGTGCACTCCTGCCTTAGTGTACTTACACGAAGAAAAAAAAAAGCACTGAATAGCATGAACTGTAGCTAATGTGAAACAGGAAGGAATAGTCCAGTGATTAAAAATATACACACACACAAAAACCGCCGTATTCTGTACATGTTTGATTGTCTGAGCAAATCCAGATAAAAGTTTTTTTCTTTTCCTTAAATTATTAGAAAATCCGTTTTCTTCTTCTCCATAAACGTCTTCTTGGGATCAAAGTACTTTGCATGGCGAGAAACACACGAAACAAAAAAGGCGACAAGTCTCTCGCAGGGCGGCGGCGCAAAGTCTCAACAAAGTCTCTGATTATAAATTAGAAGAGTAGGACATCCGGCGCAGTGGTTTCGAGCGAACCCGAGAAATGAGAAGAGGGCAAATCACGCTGAATCTCAGTGGGAGTCTCGCTAAGAGCCAAAAGCGACGTCGGTAGCTCTGGTTTCCTCACAGGTATGAACCCTTGCAGAGTTTTTGTTTTGTTTTGTTTTTTCCAGAAATTCCGTAAAACATTCTGACGGCTTTTTCCGGAAAGAAGCCGAGTCAATTCACAGTAACCCGCAGCTGCAGCGTCGTAAAAATCGCAATCCTCCGTTCGACCGCTCCACCGAGGGCCGAGGTTTAGGGTTAAGACGAGTCGCGGGCCGATTTGCACGTGTGTGTTAACGTTTGTTTTTCCCCCGTTAAGTGTGTTAACGTTCTGCTGTCGGTCCGTGCTGAGTAGAAATGGACAGATGAGGATGTCACAGTGCTACAAATACTCCAGGTCCAGCGCGTGATGAAGAGCCATGAGGTCCGAATGACTGGAGATCCTCCAGAAGGGCATGTTGTGCTACAGAAAGAAAGAGAGAGAGAGAAAAAAAAACAAACACCAATGAGCATATCACTGGGAAAAAAAATTGCATTCACATTCTCACATAAATGTTACATATGATCCAGTGCTGCTGAATTCTCGACTCTGATTGGTCAGAAGGTGCTGATTAATTTTCTATAACAGCAGCTCTGACAATAGTGATAGTTGTAATTCAAATTACAGGTATATATTAATGTGCTTGTTCTAATATGTTTCTATAGTAACAACTCAGAGACTGGGACTTGTATGATGGACGCTCATCTTAAACAGATTTTTAAAAAAAAAAAAACAACAATTTAACAAAGAAAAACATGTCATCATTGTTTCTCAGTTCCCAGGTTTCTCAGTAACATGACAAGCTGTGCGATAATCTAATTGCTAACAGGAACTAACTTGTTGCATAGACATTCCAAAACATTAACTGCAACTATAAATGGATAAAAAGCATGAAATGTCATTCATTAAGTAATATATAAAAAATTGCAATCGTTGAAAATTGGTGTAGTATAAGACGAATTAAACACTTCAAGATGTGCTGTCATAGGAAAATGATCCACAATGCATGGGATGACGTAACGCAAAGCTTGTTTTATTCCGTACGTGTCATACAAGCAGCTAGGCATGGCATTCAACACAATAATTTCCCCCAAAAACTGTACCTCTCTGTCCATTATAGAGGAGGTCTATATAACTAGCACTATCTAACTAGCACTTAAAGTCTGTTATTTGGATCTAACCAACACAATGTAACCTCAGATACAAAATCTGTAACTTTCCAGCAGGCATTACTTGTCTATTTAGATAGCTATGTTGGTCAGCTTGCTCTGTTTATCTTGTATTATAGCCGCACATTTCTAAATATATACTTCGTCTATTGGTCAAGCAAATACGAGAACATTAGCTAGCTCCCAGGAGTAATGCTAGCCATATTTCCATGGAAACATTTCTAAACAAATACTTCATCTATTTTTCAAGCAAATATATGAATATTAGCTAGCTCCTTATTACTATGCTAGCCATGGTTCCATCTAGCTAACCTTCTCTAGCTATCATTGTAGAAAACTGAAAGTGCACCACAAGCTAGAAGTGAAGACCTGAACGAAATGTTGACCAGCAGAAAGAGCATACTCATTTGAAAAAGAACAGCATGATATTATATAAACTGTTACAAAAAAGACAGGCAGTTATTGTGACGTAAATTTATTATCGACGAATGTCAATGCTATGCTAGCAACACAATTCACATTGTGATAGTTAAGAAAAGAAAGTGAGTTAGCAAAAAAAAAAGTGTGCATGTTAATAACTGTTCAATGAATATTCTTATAGCTAACTACTAAACATGTTAAAAAACCTTCCTGTCATACTAGCTGCGATAAGAACTTCTTATTGATAAACAGTTTTTAGAAATACAATTTCTACAACTTACCTAATTAGCTATTTGTATTACTAGAAATGTTCTAGCTAGCTATGAATACAAATACTAGCAAACATTTAGCGACACGAATTTACAAGATCCCCTTTTCTCTCCTCATAAAAGCCTTGCCATTTAATTACTTACCATTTGAGTATTTTTACTGCCATTAAATGCAGATTAGTAAGTAATAGGTATTTAGAAAGTTAGCAATTTAGCAACTCTGAAACAGAGCTAGCAAACATTTAAAAATACTTCCTGTTAGCACCTTTTTTCCCCACAACATTCTTTCTCTCAGTACGAGCTACACAAAGACATTGTTATAAAAGGTAAACTCTTTTATAAGTAACAATTGAAAGATCTTAAATGCTTACCGATTAAAAACAAAACAAAACAATGCTAGCAGCCATTTTGAGAATACGTCCTGTTATACTTCCTTGTTATACTTCCTTGTTAAGTGTGAAGCCGTTTAATTCAAACTTTGAATGACTTTGAATTTGAATTGAATTTGAAATGTTTTGGTGCAATTAAGAAAAAAAAATGTTAGCAAACACCCAAAGGCTTTAATCACCTCATTAGTAAAGTAGAGAAATTACAAAAAGACAACATTTGTAGCAGTCTCGAGGCCTCTTTTTTTTTTTTTTTTTTTTTTTTAAAGCCCTACTGGGAAAATAAGTATGAATGAACTGTACAGCCCGAACTTCCCTGAACACGGCATTGCGAATGAGGCTTTGTTCTCGGAGAGACGCTGGGAGAAATATGAGTCTGCGAGAATGAAAGAAGCTTGTCAGGAGTCTTCAGTGCTTCCATTACTGCCTCTTATCAACGGTATAGCTTCTCTCAGGCATATGTTCCGCTTAGAGGAGCTTGCGCTGACCCTTAAAAGAGTCTTTTTTTCCCTTTTTTTTGTTTTGTTTTGTAAATTGTCTTCTGCTTTTAAGTTTTAAAAGCCTAGAGATGCTATCTCTTCTTCACCTTAGCTGGGTTATGAGGCAGACGGGGGGGGGGGTCGTTCGGGGGATTCTTTACGGGGAAAAAAGAGGGGAGAAATAACGACAAAACTCTGACATCCTTCTATTGTCTAATGATTGGAAACAGAGAGAGAATCGTTCGCACTATATTAGCACAGGTGTACGGGAGTGTCAAAAACAAATACACGAAGCTGTGTTAACATCCACATTCCTCGCATCTCTAATCGACAAAATGCAACTCAATACTTGGCAAGATATAATAAAGAAGTGTGTCAACATGCAGCTTCACCTTCTGGATCTGTTTCTTAGCTGTCAGGGAAATGTGTTTGTTCCCCCAGGTAATTAATTAGCTAATGAATATCTTCGTCTTTTGCGGTTTATGGTTAGAGCATTGAGTTTACATGGAAAACTTGGCAGAAACTCAGCACACAAAAAGGCTTTTAGACAGTCAGCAGGTAACATAAATCCTTCAAATCCTCCTTTGAACAGCACAGACGAGAGCAACTACAAGACCCGGCTGCTACTGCACCATGTCGTACAACACATCAAAAGGCTTTGGCAGCCAAGCCGTTCCCTCATCTTCAACCCACAGAAGAAAAACATCCCACATTTCATCAAACAAAGATGTAAGCTTCTTAAACACGTGTTCTGTTTATGGGCCGGTCTCTCGATCATGCCTGAAAGGACTTGTCTAGCGTTACACGCATTCATGCTGCTTCAGCTCAGCTCGGCAATGTATAATTATGCCATCTCGCCCCCTTTTTACACTTGAGCTGTCAGTGCTGATTCAATTGTGAAAGCTATTTTCTCGTTTCGCCAATGGGCTTTTTGGGAATAAATGGACGAAAGTGAAAGAGAGGAGGAGGGGGAGAAGTCGAGCAGGGTCGAGTGAAGGGTTTCTCATTTACCTTTTTGGAGCTCTGCTCCTCTTCTACTCCGTCTCCCACCACCACGTAAACAACTTTCCTCCCGAATCTCTGAATTACTCGCTCGAAGCAGCTCTCTTTGCCTGCGGAGGAACAGAAACAGGTTTAGTGCTTCCAAACGCGTCCAAGAGCCAGCCTTTTGTGAGAGCTCTCTAAATACGCAATAAGTTACACAAAATTACCCAGTGTAAACACTTAGCCGTAGCTTGGGGGATTCGATAAGATCAATGCCCAGATAAAAGTGGCCTGAAAAGCATTAAGTGTGTCTTTCTCCTCCCTAAACCTGGGACAAATGGAGTTTAACGAGCTAAATCAGCCTCACATGCTAATGCCAGAGTTTAGGGAGGCATGCAGCCCACAACCAGAACCGTCTCTGCTCAGAGATGGCCCAAAAAAAAACAAAAAAAAAGTGAACTCCCTGCTTAGAGTTTATTTTGCATTTGAAGAAGTGGAGGCAGGAGTGGAGGGGGTGAGGGGGCAAAAATGTCCGTGTGGAATGACATAAATTTGCCGAAGTGGTTTCATATGCAGGCCTGAAAAAAAAAAAGGAGAGGCCCAGCTCAGGCCTAGCTCCAAGAAAATAATCCTAGCCTGATTAGGCCTTTTCCTTAGAAACCGACATCAAACCTCTCGTGTGTCCGCCCCCTTCTGCAGCCTAAACCAATCCTGCACCATGCGTCTCCTGATGCTCACACATAATAACATAATATCCTGATTGTTCGGCCCACAGGAACCCGTAGGTAGAGGAGCTATCACTCACCTATTTTCGTAGCGCTATAAATATTCTCGATTGGAAAAACTATTCCCAGTCCGTAGAGCAGCACTTTTGCGAGGGCTGGTATGAGCTGCGTCGTGGTCACTAAGATGTTCACGCAATTTGACCTGGAATTGAAGCAGAAAAGAGAAAGAATGATTTTCTTCGATTTTGGCAGTAGCCAATCTTGTCACCATTAGTGATTATATTGTTTGCAAACAATATAAGGTGTGTCAGATTCCTCAGTTTTGGAACGTATAGACTGAAGCGCTATCCTGTAATTTTTAGATTTATGTATCTGCTCTCTAAATAATTTTCCTTACCTTGAGTGGATTAATGTTAGTGCTTTCAGTGCCAGTGTTAACCAGGAATCTGTCAAAGCTTCAATTTCTGCTCGCAGTTGCAGCCAGGCCTCCCTTTTGGCCGGACCCAGCAGTCCTGAAAACCAAAAGAGAGCCTTGTTTGAGTTGGCCCGTTTTTGCAAACAACTCCAGAAATTTCAAAATTTAGCCCCAACCCAAGTTGGAGGCTTGGTGGAAAAAAACCTCAGAGTGTTTTTGTTGACACACATTTCCATTCCCCTTTCCCTCCTTCCAACCCAGCAATTTGCCCTGAGCATTTTTATTGCGGAATTACCTCCGACGTTGTTTTTGTAGGTGGTGTAAATTTCTTTTACTCGTCTGTAGCGGAAGGCCAGCTTTCTCATCCAGTCCACTCCTCCTCTCACACCGGTCGCCAAACACAGGTTGGCACTGGTGGCGGCGGCATGGAAGCCGTCCGTACTGAAGTTATACGTGCTAAAAAAAGAGACGAATTAGTTTCAGACTGGAGTGGTGGATTGAGAATACCGTTGCATTTGCACAAATTTACAACTTGCACCAAATGTAGTTGATCAGCCTTGGCATTTGATGTCTGAAGGGGCGTTGCTAAAGAATTTAGACGTTTATGGAAAAGACTTTGGTGAACAAATCTTCAGAAACCAAACGTCTTGTCTGAGTGACTACATTTTCCTGTGTAAATGTCATATTTGACCTTATGAACACCATGCTAGCTTTACCTCAGATCTTGACCATTGTCGTCAGATGAAACGTCATCAATGTGGACTTGATCACACTCCTGTAGAAGAAGAACAGAAAAAAAAAAAAAAAAAACAGAAGACAATCCGAATTAAAGTAGGCTGATTTGATTAATGGCTTACACGTGTGAAACTGGGTGCGATTTGGCAGCTCGGATCCATGTGAAGTGAGTAATGTCAACAACTGTGGAATTCCCATTTTGAAGCCTAGAGCTCAGGGCGGAAAGCAGAAATCATGGCCTAAAACCACTTCCAGGCTCGAACCCCCCACCTGCTCAATCTTAATAAAAATAAACACAATCATCAGGGGACCAAGGGTGTAGCCACTCGGGCACTAGTTCTAAAGGGAAGAGCTTAATGCTTTTTCATCTACTGCTAGATAAACATCAGCTGGGACGAGATCGGTGTGGCTTCAAAAATACAAATAAGCCGCTGATGTTTGTCACGTATCTACTCATGGGATTCTTCTCGACTGGGTGACTTCCAGTTTCTGCATTGGGGCATCTTTTGATTTCCTATAAAAATCTGTGATGAGACTTAGACAGAAAGCTGGATTAGAAACAACAAGGCACGTGCAGTAGAAGAAGAACCATCCATTGGTACCTATTTATTAATTTAACAAACCGTTTACAAGCTTCTTTAATACGCATGGCCTGAACAGGCATCCTAAAAAACAATCTAAAATACAGGCTTTAATACATACAATATACTAATTCAGTAACATTCGCTAAGCTAACCAGCTTCCTAAAGGATTAGCAACAGACTAAGAAGAGAAAATAGGGGTTTGGGATGTGGTCACATGATTAAGTTTGCGATTAGCTGACCAAATTTAACTTTAAGTTCCGTATTGCATGGGAAGATTATTACATGAAAAATCCAATACTTAAACTTAGTTGCATGTTTATAGGAGGACAAAAACGCTTGCTTTGTTGCAGTGCCTAAATGAAGCGGTATCTGCGGGATAATGAGCGCATCCGTGCTCCTTTCGTTTTCTTGGAGAGGCCGACGAGTTCCTCAGCTCCAAACTGACGCTAACGCAAACCAGACTTTCTGCTAAATGTAACATACTAGAAAAATTGAACCTGATGCTAACCGCCAATGAAATTATGACCTCTGATTGCTGCCGAGCCACACACCAGCATGGCCCGAGGCGTTTTTGTGCAGAGTGCAGACTTAAAATCTGTTATTAGTTTTCCATTTATAGGCGTCCCCAACCCCCCTTCCAAACCCCCCACCACCACCACCACCAACCAACCAACCAAACCCACCCACTCCTCCACTTGGACGAGCCACAAATGTTTGGGAGTTCTGCCTGGACATTAGGATCCAACAAATTTCAGATGGGATGGAAAGACAGGATTGCAACATTCAGCTGCAGTAGAGGATGAAAATGGAGCAGCTAAAATTGAGCTAAATTGAGGCCAGGCGAACTTTTATATTCTTGTTCCGTGTTCGATAATGACCTCTTTCAGCGATCAGCTGAATATGAATAACAGTTTATTACTATTTTGTTGCAGGTTCGTAAATTCCTTTTCTAAAACTTCCTTTAAGATGTTCAATTAAGTTTCGTCTGTTAAAGACACCAAAGAACACATGAACAAAAGGACTTCCTCGTTTTAACTCAGTCCAAACCCGGCCAAATGCTGACGTTATTGCATTCCTGGCTAATGCTAGAGCAGGCTGAGGGTAAAAGGGTCTTTAGACCGTAAACCTTTTTTATTTTACTGGTTCCCCTCTGAACAAATTTTTCATCTCCACGGATTTGTAGGGGGGCGACGCGCGGAGAAACTCAAACCAGCTGTTCTTTAACAGAATTAAAATCTTGACCTCGAGAACCTTTGCTCTAATGCAGGCCTTCTCTCCCAGCAAGTCTCCAGATCCAAAGAGGAAAAGACTTTGACCCAGTGGCCTTCTGCTCCTCTCTAGGGCTCCGTGGACTCAGATAAGGGGAGGAGGGGTGGTAGACGGAGGGAGCAAGGGAGTGATGGAGGGAGGGGTGACCTCACATGGAGATTTCGGAGCATTATGGGTCCAGAAGATGGACTGCCTACTGGAGCTGCTCAAGCTGTTTATGTAATCTGTTTCAGCAATGGATCCTTAATACTTGCGAAGTACCAATTTGTCATTGGGAGAAGCGGCAGCTTTGGACAGGCTAAAATCATTACAGGACAATAATGTCTAGTCCTCATTCACAAGTAGCAAGAGGAGCTAGAATATCCAAGCAGCATGATGATAACTGATGTTCATCAGTGTGCAGTGATGTACGATAACTTATTAACAGTTTTCATAACAGTCCTTTACACTGAGCAATAAAATGCGTTTATTCTAATAGCCGACGTCACTGCATGCCTACATGGCCTGTTTGATTTATTCACTGTACCAGTACACACAAAACACAAATGTTGCATTGCGGACTGCCAGACATCCACGAAAAAAAAGGAAAGAACGCAGCAACCTCTGACAATCACCACGCACAGCGGGATTTCCCATAAACTACTTGACTGCTGAGCGTCTTACAGAAACTCACGAGACTCATTATTCGTCCTTCTTAAGCACTCGTAAACACTGTTAAGCCTAAATGAGCAGGAATGGATGAGTGGTAAGTGCTTTAACAGGCCATGGTGTGCATTTAGTACTGAAGCAGAGGCACAGGAATTCTGAGAGCACAAACACACACACACACACACACACACACACACACACACACACACACACACACACACACACACACACAAACACACACACACACTTGTTAACATTTTAATAATACTTCAGGGCATAGCCAGTTGTTGGAGGATGTACACTGGGACCGCTCTCGTGGTACTGTCATCTGATAAACATTAAAAAAAAAAAAAAAAAAAACCTTCAGAGACAATTAGCTAAAATGCAAAATAGTGGGGTAATGTATACGGTATCATACATATACATGATACTGTATACTGATATGTGTGGGAGTTTATTTGTTTATTTATTTAATTAAGTAAAGGTGTATTGCGGTTTTACAAGACACAGTCATTTGTATGAAGTAAAATGAAAAAATTAAGACAACGATCTGGTTTCAAAGTACTTTAGTAAATATACAGCTATGTTTAAACAGGCAATTATGTTGTGTGTGTGTATATATATATATATATATATATATACAGTGCTGTGCAAAAGTTTTACGCACATGCAAAGAAATGCTGTAGAGCAAAGATGCCTTCAAAATAATGAAATTAAATGTTTCTACATAAGAAAAAATACCATAAAGAGCAGTAAACAGTAGTAAATGAAACAAAGTCAATATTTGGTGTGACAAAAAAATAAAAATAAAAATAGTAGTCTCCTTTACAATGTGTGCAGTTTTATAAGGAAATGAGCTGGTAAGTTTTATTGAGCATCTTGCAGAACCAGACACAGTTCTTCTGGAGACTTTGACTTTCACACTCGCTTCTTATTTTTGCAGCAAAACCCAGCAGCCTTCATTGTGTTTTTTGTCTGAAAAGTGTCTCTTATGTAATATGCTGCTTTCTTTAATGACATATAAACATTTTTCTGTAACATTTCATTTTGTGCTAGAAAACTAATGTTTGGGAATCTAAAATGTTTTTTGTACTGACTTGATCATGTAGAATAAAATTAATTTAAAAAAAATTAAATTAAAAAATAAATAAATAAATAAATAATCTATAACAGTTTGTACTAAAACATATATAAGAGAGAGAGCTTAGATTATGATTCATTATGTATGGTTCTATTAGAAATAGCAAGCTTGTAGCAAAATACTAAATCTTGGCTAAACGTGACATTTGATACACCGTATGAACCTTAATATATATTAGGATATATTATTATATCTATCTATCTATATATATATATATATATATATATATATATATATATATATATATATATATATATATATATATATATATATATATATATTAGAATTATAGGAATTCCTTACCTATAAACATCCGAAGCATTGACAGCTTCATAGTTTTTAAAACCAAGCTTAAGTACTGGCTACTATCAGAACAAATCTGTAACCACTAATGACTGTGTTGTAAGTTCCGTGTTTTTATATACTGATTTTATTAATCTTGCATTCTTGGATATATGTATTGTGATGTTCTATGTAGTGTATATGTAATATTGTATGTTATTTTATTTGTTTACCTGCCCAGGGACAGCAGATGTAAATTAGCTATTAGCTAACTCTGGTGCAATTACTTTTAATTGTGCATTGTCCCTGTAAAAATAAACAATAAAGTAAAGTAAAGTAAAGTAATACACTCACTGGCCTCTTTATTATTGCACACCAGCTAATTCATGGGGTTATCCAATCAGCCAATCATGTTGTGGTAGCTATGCAATGCACAAAATCATGCAGATACAGGTCATGTGATCGCAATGACTTTGACCGTGGCATGCTTGTTGGATGAGTTTACACAAAATGGTGCAAAAAAAAGCAAAAAACATCCAGTGAATTACAGCTCGGTAGGCGGAAAACTCCTTGTTGATGAGAGAGGTCAGAGCAGAATGGCCACACTGTTTCGAGCTGATATGAAGGCTATGAGCTGATATGAAGGTTTGATATATTGTGCATTCTGAGATGCTTTTCTGCTCACCGCGGTTGTAAAGACTGATTATTCAAGTCATTTAAGAAAAATGATCAGTTAGTGCTAGTTATCTTTACTACTATATTATTTGTATATTACTGTGTATTACTGTACAGACATTTGTGCTCCAAAATTAAGAGCTTCTTGACAGGTTTAAATCCTTTGCTGCTTGCCTGCCTCATTTATGGCCTCGTTTAATCACCAAAATGGAAGGCGTTTTAAGTCACATAAACTATAAAAATCCTAAACTAGTACTAGTAATCTGAATAACAGTTGTCATATACTGTGTACTACTATGAGAAATAGTGTGTACTAAACAGTACGTACTAGTGGAGTATGCAGTGTACCATCTGAACACAGCTTAAAAAAAGCTAGAAATCTGATCAAGATGATGTACTTTGAGATAGCAAAGGCAATAAAACAGCAAATTGAATCACTGCCCTCGCTATTCATGCTGCTCCGCTGCGTCCTCGGCTCTTCCTTCGCCGAGCAGCGATCATCTCAAACCCTACAATCACCCTTAACTCGCTCCACATGTTCCTACTGTAGACTGTACAAGGATCCTCCTCTACGGTCCATACGTAATTACTTCCTAAGAAAACAATTTGTCTTTCGGTTTAATTCATCACATTTTCCCCTCATCTTGTTCCTTTTCGACCGTCTGGCAGGCCTCGTTCTAACAGACAGAGACGACAGAATGAAAAAGCACACACTTAAACATGGGAACTCGACAAAACTATAAAATAAACACCTAAAAATCACCTTCTCACTGTTTCTCACCCAGCGTTGTTTTCTCTCTCTCTCTCTCTCTCTCTCTCTCTCTCTCTCTCTCTCTCTCTCTCTCTCTCTCTCTCTCTCTCTCTCTCTCTCTCAGTTCACCCTATGAAAAAGCTTTTTTTCCTTTTTTTCAGAGTGGCTATCAGAGGCTCCTTTGTTCCTCTGTCGTCTGTCATTAAGCAATCAGGCCGATTCTTCCTGTTGGCCAGAGGAAGGACTTTTGCTACTGACGGCTCAGAGGAGAGCTGCAGTGCGTCAAAAAAAGAAGAAAATGATTATTTCAAACTACAAAAACCTGGCTTTTCCCTCTCGTCCTAGAAACATCCGTATTGCATTACTCTCGCTGGCTTGCCTTCGTTTTTTCCTCATTTTTTTCTTCCCCACACAGGAGGAAAAGGACTCGAACCAGACGAGAGTCTTAGCCCAAGCCGTTGATGCTTATGTCTTATATAAACACAACAGCACATGCCACTCATGACACGTATCTTTATTTATTTCATTATGCTTTTATGTTGTTGTTATAATACATACTTTTCCCTTTACATCTGATATGAATTGTTTTTGGCTCCGAGCACCAAGAGATATTCAGTGTGATATTCATTTGTATAACTGAAGATTCTGATTCAGAATTCGATTCATTGACTCTGTAGATTCGAATTCACCTCCTTCAAAGAGATACAGCCGGAAGTGATTGGTGTGTTCTTTTACTGTATATATTCAAATATATTCTGTATATTTGCTGCACGTTAATTCAATATTTCTTCCTCTGACTGAAATTTATGTTTGCACTCTTTACACCATGTACCTGATGAATCGAGTTTCTGGTTCTATGATTCAGTTGAGTGACCTGAGTAAGGAAACCAGTGCGATTATAAAGATTCGGATTCTGAATCAAATTTATAATTCATATGTTGATTCCTATCGAAATCCTCATTGTAATTTCCCCTGCATAGCTGTGAAACATAATAAAAGGGGAGCATAAAGAAATATTTCATCATGAAGTATACTGATTCAGATTCTATTTGTATCTGATTCACATAATTTTTTAAAAAACAATTCTGATCATTATTCGAAATTAATTCTGAACTTTATTCTGAACTTAAGTCCTGTCTCTGAAAATGTTCTAACTCGGAGTCTAATTCTGATTCTCTCCACAGGTAAGCAGAAATTAATCTAAAATTATGCTAAATGTTTTGTTTCCAGTTGATTCTTTTACTGATTCAGATTCTAATCTTGATTCAGATTCAAATTCCTGTATTCATATCATCCTGTACTGTAACTCAATTTCAGACTGTGATTGTCTCTACAGTGTATTATGTATGTAATGTATGTATTACATAAGATTCTAATTCTATTAACAATTTCTTATTGTAATTCTAATTTAGTCACATGACCTGATTAGATTCGATTTTGTGATTCTGGCTCTTCTTCTGATTCTGTCTCTCTGACTCAGGTGAGCGAGCCGAGCAACAAAAAGCACAGTGTGAGCGATTACGGCCGTCATCACGGCATTCCTCCGAGCCTACAAGCTCGGCCCATGTGAAAAAGCCAAAGCCACGGTTCGCAGGTTCTCAATGCCGCTACTCCATTCGCCAAGTCTGTCATCTCTAAGGGGTGGGGTCGTGACCCCGAAATTTAGCTTCGCCAACCCATCACCCCACCCACCCCAACTGCTGTGGGGGCAAAATGAGGGAGGGAGAGAAAGAGAGTGAGAGAGTTTACCTGTGGGTCAGATACAGGATATAGAGAACAAAGGAAGTTCTTCAGACCCACTTCATTCCAATCCACAATTCGTGCTTGAATAGTCATGGAATTTAAACACACACCAGCACATATATACAAAACAACTCGGTGGAAACACAGGTATCATGAAATTGAGCGTTTTTTTTTACACGTTAAATAAGGAGGGGGAAAAAATCTCCCAGGCAAGATGATATAGAAATTTCTTTCAGAGCGTACAATGCTATAAAAGAAATTAAACACACTAGTTATCATAAACCCTAAAATAGACACATACAGTACAATTCTCCTCTAAATCCAGTATCAGACCTTTTTTTAAATTACAATTTAATTTACAATTTTCCTCAGTAAAAATATATAATTGATTTCACCTCTCCCAAACAAGCAGGTGTTAAATAGCTAGATAAAACACACGAGACATATATTTCTTATTGCCATCATTTGGATCATTTGGCATGGAGTTGTTAGTAATGTTATGTTTTCCCCTCGACCCTGTGGTGTTATCCGGGCGTGATGATATGGTACGGGTAGTGTGTGTGTGTGTGTGTGTGTGTGTGTGTGTGTGGAGGAGGGGGGCATGTTGAGAGAAGATAGACAGGGCTGCCTTTTGAAGGCTCGACTTTCTCTCTTTAGTCCTTCCAACAAACCCATGAGGGCTGCCGTGTCTAGACACAAAAAAACACACATTAAAATCCGCAGAGTCAAATCCAGCGCCTAAATACACACGTGTACGCACACACACACACACCCGCACGCACAAACACACACACACACACGCACACGCACACACACACAACGAGTGCAGGGAAAGTTATGATAATGACTTATTTCACTTTCAAAAGAGTTGCTCCTCTATTTTGATAAGCTTGGAGGACTTTATGGAATTACGGGGGGACGTTAGGATGCAGCGCAGGTCACAGTGAGGTTCGACAAAACGATAGAAATGCGTCCAGCAGTATTCTCAATCTATAAGTGATTAAACGGTTCAATAATTTGCGAATAAACTAAATAATCCATATACATCAGGCTGAAAAAAATCAAACAACATGACAATAACAATCATCCTTAGCTTTATATAATAAACGAACAATCCAAAAACGCTTCACTGTGATATAAATACTAGGAGCAATGTGTTTAGGTAAATAATAATAATAATAATAATAATAATAATAATAATAATAATAATAATAATAATAATAATAGGAAGCAAGGAAGAATCGAAATTATGATCAATTTTAACACTAATCATGCTGATAATAATAATAATAATAATAATAATAATAATAATAATAATAATAATAATAATAATAATACAAAATGTATCATCTCTACTACAGTAACAATTAACAAATTTTAAATCATCTTTATCTTAACTGCTGTGTTAAGATAAAAGAGTCACAGCTTTGCCATGTCATCGCTCTCTCTCTCTCTCTCTCTCTCTCTCTCTCTCTCTCTCTCTCTCTCTGTCTCTCTGTGTGTGTGTGTGTCTCTAATATAAACCGTGCCCAGCTCAGGCAGGGAGCTCCGTCCATACTCAGCTCAATTTCTAACTAATTGTTTCAAAGATCGTTTTATTGTTAATTATATTGTTGTCTGATTGTTTAATATATTAGTCCAATTGAATGCGTATTTCCACATTTCATTTATGGCCTCAGATTAAGTTCAAATGAATTGATCTAATAAACAACAGATATTGTCACAAAGCAGCTTTAAAGAAATATATATATATATATTCAGGATATGAATTTTAAATTTATAAATGTATCCCTAATGAGCAAGCCAGAGGCCAAATAAAAAAAAGCCCAAAACTCCCTGAGACGACATGAGGAAGAAACCTTGAGAGGAACCAGACTCAAAAGGGAACCCATCCTCATCTAGGTGACAACGAATAGTGCGATTATGAATAAATATTATAAATAACCATTTTAAAATCATTATTAGACATCATCAAACCCTGCAGTATTGTCCAGGTAATTGCCGGGTTTGGTCTTGATACCCTGTATCTATTTCCTCCAAACATCTTTCTTCCAGACAAAAAAACCCCCCAAAAAATAGAATATTGCACATCCAATCAATACACGGATCACGTTGCTGATGAGTGTTTTATGGATTCGTCCTGTCTTTGTAAAATATTAATAATTAAGTGGCCGAAAAAAGTATCCATTTCTCTGCGGCACTTTATTATCTTATAGCTAGGAGTGACATTAATGCATATTCTGTTGATCAATATGCCGAGGGTTTGTGTTGTTTCAGTGGGGCCTGTGTGTGTGTGTGTGTGTGTGTGTGTGTGTGTGTGTGTGTGTGTGGGTAACTGATCCCCACTGACCAGCTCAACATGCGCTCTTTCTTTTTATTCCTTTCCTCTGCATCGTCATGCATTAACTACACACACACACACACACACACACACACACAGAATCACACTCACACACACTTAGTGGCAACAAAGCATCAGGACTCTACATGATCAAGTCAGTACAAAAAACATTTTAGATTCCCAAACATTAGTTTTCTAGCACAAAATTAAATGTTACAGAAAAATGTTTATATGTCATTAAAGAAAGCAGCATATTACATAAGAGACACTTTTCAGACAAAAAACACAATGAAGGCTGCTGGGTTTTGCTGAAAAAATAAGAAGCGAGTGCGAAAGTCAAAGTCTCCAGAAGAACTGTGGCTGGTTCTGCAAGATTCTCAATAAAACTTAGCAGCTCATTTCCTTATAAAACTGCACACATTGTACCGGAGACTACTATTTTTATTTTTATTTTTATTTTTTTGTCACACCAAATACTTACTTTGTTTCATTTACTACTGTTTACTGCTCTTTATGGGTTTTTTTTAAATGCAGAAACATTTAATTTCATTATTTTGAAGGCATCTTTGCTCTACAGCATTTCTTTGCATGTGCCTAAAACTTTTGCACAGTACTGTATATACAGCTAGATATACAGAAAGATAACTATAGACATATAAAATATTTCCAGCATTATACATACAGTATATAAGTATAAAATAAAATATAATTTAATATTACAGATTTACGAATGTGACGCCGTATGGACGCATTTCATTTCAAAAAACCATGTGAGCTTTAAAGAACTTTACAGAAAACATTCTGTATAATAATTATCGATAAAATACTTTCAAACACAAAGAGTACAGCTTTGAAAATTCCTGCTTATGTTTAACTTTTTCTTGTTTATTCCTTATTCTTATTTAGATTACAACTAACCTTGTGCATTTTTAATACAAAATCTGTCCCATATAATATATATCATGTTATAATATTATTCACTAATTTTATCAGTACTGTATGAACCAATATTTTAAAAGTTATTGTGTTCCTGAAATCAAAACTTTTATTGAATGGTTGACATTTTATCCATATTAAAGTAATTAATATACAGCATTTATACCAAAAAAAAAAACAAAAAAACATTTTTATATCCACCAGAGGCACAGATAGTGTTAACGAAACATATTGCAACTTCTAAAAAGTCATAAAAGTGCATTAGTTGTGGAATATTATATTCCTCTGCAGCCTATCCTTAATGCTTTGGGTATTCTGAGTAATACACATGCATTCGTGTGTGTGTGTGTGTGTGTGTGTGTGCGTGTGTGTGTGTGTGTGTGTGTGGTAGCAGTGGGGTTTCCCTTTATGGCTCTGACTAAATTAGATATAGCATATGCGTTTGGACAGAGCCATAAATACAGACCTGCTGTGGTGTTGTTTACACTGAAGGAGTGTGTTCAGTTGTGTTTAGATGAAGCCTGTAAAAATGGAACAGGCCAACCAAAGACATGCAGCGCTCGCCACAAAAGAACAGCGCGATTCAAATAGTGCCGAAAAATTCGAAAACAAGCGCATGCATCACTCCTTTGCTGTCAAACTGTGTTGCGGAGAATCTGCCCTCACGCTGTTGTACTTTTAACCATCCTTGGCTTTCGACCTGTCAAAACGAGCTGAAATAATTCCTTCATTGAGATAAAGCAGAGCGACGAAACTATGCGCATTCGAACCGTTTTTATAAGAGGCTCCCCGGCTTGAGCTGCCAATTCGTCCACGGGCACATGAAACAGAAATCGAAATACGGGACAGATGTTAAAGCCACATTGAAGCTTTTTTGTCACAGCCTCATTTTCGTACTTCTCAGAAAACAGCACGGCCGCGTCTATTAAAGCGAAGTGCAGTTCGACTCAATCCGATGTGGCCAAACATACGGGAATATTTAACAGCCAATTGCCGCCTATTAACTTTGATCGCACGACTGTAACTCAGCTGTCTCGTGCAGCACAAACATTTTCTTTCTACCCGCTCGTTTCTTTTTCTCTTTTTTTCCCCTCCTTGTCCGAAAAGGTCGGTGACTAATGAAACTTGGCAGCTCACTTCACACTTAAGTATCAAACAAAACATTTCCTCTCTTGCAGGGTCAGACGCGAGCAGGACGTGAAGGAAAAGCTTGTGGGTCAGCGGTGTTGGATTATATATAGACAGAGAGAGAGAGAGAGAGAGAGAGAGAGAGAGAGAATGCTGGGGTTTGGTTAGTTTGGGTTTGTCTTGAATGATAAAATAAGAAATGACATTTTGAACAAGAAATGGGCATTGTGCAATGCGTTAATCTGTGCTTTAATGCTCCTGTGATTAGCGTGAGTAGATAATCGGTTACGCGCTATAGGCCTACCACAAGGCTTTTCAACAAGTACAGAAGGAACTCAAAATACCATAATTTGCCACAAGTCTTTCCCATAAAAGTCTGAAAAACAAACTCTCATAGCTAAAATGTCATAGAAGTTCCTCCCATTCCTAAGGGTACATTACATTAGCTAGCTAGCATTATAGCTACATTACATTAGAAGCTAGCTAATGCAGTGCTACAGTCAAAGAGCTATGTGTTCACCGTGTTTACAAGACAGACCACTTTTGAGGTATTCACAACGTTCAAAGATTTTTATAATAGCTCTTATAATAGCACACTTGTGATGGAATGTAGCTGTCTCTCCAGTTTGGTTAGCAATCAGTGCTAAGTAGAATTACAGCACGGTTTTAGTCACATGGAATATTTTCTTAGTAAATTGCCAACACATCTGAGGTAAATGTTGATATTTTTGACAGGTTTGTCTTGTTCACACGGTCGCTTTGCCCTTTCATTGTCCAACAAACACTCAACAGTTTCATGCTAGCTCGTCAACTCATTAATCTTAGTCATTATCCTCATTACTTAGCTTATAATCAGTGTCCATATTTCCCAGTTGCCTAGCAAAAGTGGTTTCATGACTTTGACAAGTCATAGGTTTAGCTTTCCATATTGAGACACCAAAAAAAAAAAAAAAAAAAAAAAAAAAAAACAAGCAGTGGATCAAACATTACGTGCCTACTACCTAGCTTTAGTTAGCAACGATTGTGTTTCTGTGACAGTCAGAGCTACTCGAAGGACAGCTTCTTTTTTTTCCATAGGTAAGAAAAATGTTGTAATTGATAAAGTATAACAATACACTACATTTTAAGTGTAAGAGTACATTAGATGTAAGCTAACACTCTTACCATGCTACCAAATTTGTCCCAGCCAGCCTAAGTTTTACCCCTCACTGGGTAAAGCAGACAGACACCCGCGCAGTAATTGCCCCTGGGGGCAGATTTTACACCGATCTGCATGAATCGGGAGAATGGGGGTCGCCCCAAACCATAACCAAGAGGAGCGGATAGCATCACAGCATGACACATAGACACTCCAAGCACATAGAGAAACACTAGACACTGACAAATTGCCCTGGCCAGAGGGAGGAGGGGCAAAAGGGGGCAAAAGTGTTGTGGTGGATGGGGGGAGAGGGGTGGGGGGAGGATGGGGGGTTCAGTGAGACTGACAGGACTTGTAAAATTCATCATGTCCCTCAGGCTCTGAGGTCATACATCATGGCTCAGGAACTTTTCTGCCATTAAACGGTTGTTGCTGCGAAGCTTCATAATGAAACTTATACACTGTGTTGTGACTTATCGTGTGTGTGTGTTCATAACGTGTCGTGCTCATAATGTAATGTCTACAGCCTGTTTTGACTTATCTTCAATCTCGGGCTTGGGCTTTACATGTTATGGTAAAGAAAATACGCTAACATAAGCGCAGAATTAGGGGGATTTTTGTGAGGTAAGCAAAAACAAGCTGCCATTTTACTCTCCCAGGACTGCACTCACTCGTAGTGTAACATAAACACAGGGTTGCCAGGGTTTACACCAAATTGAGCTGGTTTGGGCACAAGGTTGCGGTTGGAAAAGCAAGTCTGCGCGTGTCGTTTTCTGAGCCACTTGTTTTAAAGCAAATATCCAAAATTAAACCTAATATATTTTAGAAAAAAAAAAAAAAAAAAACCTTATGGCAAACAACCAATGAAGGACAAACTATACTGTCACTGTTCTGTTATATATATTCTGTTATGCAACGTTTTTATGCTAATCTTAGCAACAACAGCCACCCAGTTTCCCTGATCAGGAAGTAAAACTAGCTGCTTTAGACCAACACTTAGTCATAACATAACAACTTTTACCTCAGGACTAGGCTTTACATAATATGGTGAAGAAAACATGCTAACAATACTGAGGGAATGTTTTGTTTAGAAGGCAACAACATTTACTTTCTGTCACGGAAAGTCAACTTAGCTTCTTCCATTCTACTATTTCACCAAGTTGAAGCAAATTTCATCGAAACAAGCCAAATGAAAATCCACACACAACGACTTTTCTAAAGGAGCCGGAAGTAGTTTTCTATATCCACACCACAACTTTTACTCCTCAGACAAGCTTGTTTTGAATGTTCCCATTAAAGGTATACAAACAAATTCAAAATTTCTATTCAAATAAGGAGGAATGCCAGACACATTACTGAGTTCAAAAGAAACCAGCTCAGGAAAATAAAAACGCTTGAGCACTTACTTCCAAGTCATTGAAGAATAAATGTGTGTCTGCTAAATTGAAGATCATCTCTTCCATTCGGAGTCCCAACGACACAGACGTCGGTGGATCCTGGAAAAGACGAAATATTGATTATTAAGAACAATAGCAAAATATGATTGATCAAACATTATGATCATACAGGACCCATCTGCACATCACAGTGCACACAAAGCTTATCACATTGAGTCCATATATGTAAATGTAGGTGTTGCATCGAGTCCATATATGGAAATGAACGTCACATTGACTCCATATATGGAAACGTATTTGTCACATCAAGTCCATAAATGGAAATGTAGGTCTGGCATTGAGTTCATTTATTGAAATGTAGGTGTGGAATTGAGTCCATAAATGGAAATGTGGGTGTGGCATTGAGTCCATAAATGGAAATGTAGGTGTGGCATTGAGTTCATATAGAAATGTAGGTGTGGCATTGAGTCCATAAATGGACATGTGGGTGTGGCATTGAGTTCATATATTGAAATGTAGGTGTGGCATTGAGTCCATATATGGAAATAGGAGTGGCCATTACCTGACATGTCTCTAAGTACATATATATTATAAGTGTTCAGTTCAAAAGAAGCTCAAGGCCACTCCTATTTCCATATATGGATATGTGCTGCAGGTGTTGCATTGAGTCCATATTTGGAAATAGGAGTGGCCTTGAACTGGCATGTCCATATATTGAAGTCTTCAGTTAGGAGGAAGGAGATCAGTGTGCATGTATTTTCAGAGATTTTCTTAGCTATCTAACTAACATGAGCTAAATTCATGAGTATTTTTGTCACAAGTTTTCACTGCTTCAGGATCTGCTACAGAAATATCCATACTAATTCTTGATATTTCATAGAAAACTTGTCATAATTACACCCACTCATGGATTTAACTAGCTCTGATTGTAAAGTGTCATATGCAGTTCAGTACTGATACAGAGTTTCAGGCCAATATCAAAGTGATACTGATACTCATTACTATTTGCATCCCTAGTTAACATGATTGCTGTTTTGTTTTGGCTTATGCTGTCACTGTGTGGGCTGTAAAAGCTATAAAAGTCTGTAAAAGTGCATTGAGATGAGCTGAACCTCATTCTGGTATCATAAACACATCATTCTTCACATACTTTAGTTTCTGCATCATCATTTCCTCATTGTTAAACCATAAAACCTCCATTTACAGTCCACCTCAGACAGGACGCCGTTTTAATCTGCACTTGAACGCTGCATTTGGAGAGTATCTCAGACACAAGCAAATTTGAGAAAAATGGAAAAAAGAGCCTTTTTTCCACAGACAAATGCTGAAGCTTTTCCTTAATATCCCTAATATTCCCTAATATCATCAAGAGGCAAAATGCCAAAAGAAAGGGCCATTCTTTTTTCTTTATTTCTTTCTTTTTAAAAAAATTAATAATAATAATAATCTACCTTTGTTTCTATAGCACATCAGACTTCAAAAGCAGTTCATTTTGATTAACATTAAACTGAACAGAATTAAAAGCACGTGCCTGTCTCATACCTAGCAAAGATAGCATTCGAATAATTTGAAACTCAGTGCTTTATTGTTTCTACAGTATGTTTAATTGTTTTATTTGAGGTAATTGAATTTTACCCAAATCTGGAGCACTGAAGACATTACAAATCTTATTAAATACGAATTTAGACATTAGTCAATCACTTCCTTTTAAACTGTTTTTTTTTTTTTTTTTTTTTTTTTTTTTTGTAATTGTCGTTCACTCTGGGCTTCATGTTCCTAATCTCTGAGCACTTTATTAAAAGGGAGAGAGTGAGAGGAGAGCAGGTGAAGGAGAGGATTTGTTCCTGTGTGTGTGTGTGTGTGTGTGTGTGTGTGTGTGTGTGTGTGTGTGTGTGTGTGTGTGTGTCAGTGTGTTCAGCAGTGGGGGATTAAATGTAAAGCCACCTGAAGAATCACCTGAGCTTTTCTCCTGATTGCGTGTCACACTCAACAATGAAAATGATTTAAGTGCAGAAAAACCACACACGGAGTCAGTTTCACATTTCTTCTTCTTTAATTAAGTGTGTGTTTAGATTTTATTTCTTTCTTTATTTTTTTTTTTTAGAAATTTGAAAACTTTCTATTTCTTTATTTTAAAAAAATAATTATATGAAAAGTTATATCAATTATGAAGATTTTCTTAAAAAAAAAATGGACCATCAAAACAATGGATTTAGGACTTTAAATGATGAGTGACGAGTCTTAATCTGATGTCAATGTATCCAACACATTTGTCTGAATTTCAGAGATCCACATAAGACCCATGTTGTGAAATTAAGACCAGTCTAGGAAAAGGTCAAATTAGTGTTTGATTGAATAAAAGTAGTTCCTTGTATTTGACCTGCACAAGATGTTTATGGTTTGATTGAGGTCTTCTTTTTTAGAAGTACTTAATTAGTGCTTGAAAATTCCATCAAAAGTCCTGATATTTCACTTTAAACCACCTGTTAAACCCTGTTGGACGTGTACTCAGACACTAACCGTATACACACATATACAATATAAACATTGTAGTGTATCAAGATACATCTACGCTGCTACAGTATAATATCTATTTATGAGCCCGCTACTCATCGCCTTCATTACACACGCCTGCATTTTGCATCCGACAGTTAATAAAAACGAGTTCGGTGCTGAGAGGAATGTAAAGTGCATTTCTGCGGCGTGGCGAATCCCCTCCAATTAAATCGAGACAATCATTCAGCAGGAGGAGTTAAGAATACAAGGAGGCCAAAAGGTCAAAAGGCTCTGCTCCTGTCAGTGCTCCACCTGTTTTTACCCATCAGCCATCATCAGCAGGGCGCCAAATCCCCCCCACCCACCCCCACCCCCTTGACACCACCGCACAGCCGCACACACACACACACACACACACACACTTAGAGGCATACCCTAAAACCCTGATGGTCACACAGCTGGTCTCAGCCATCAGCTTTATGGAAGTGAGCTGCCTTTATGCCAATTAGGATAACTGATAACCACAGCAGTGCACTTTTCCAATACAGCTCTATTTATAGTATGCATTCAACGGGGAGGGAAAAAATACAGTTTCTTTTCCTCCTTGCTCTCATAGTAATTCTGTTCCAGCTCTATTAAGACTTTATAACAATATAAATTACAGTCATCGCCACAATTATATAATATAACCAATATTTCAGAATTGTTACAAAACTATTTCTGATACGCATTCAACGATGAAAACATTTCTGTTCATTACATACAGCAGCAATGTCTTTTCTCATCTCGTTGTATTTCATAGCATTAAAATGATTAGGAATATTTATAGAAATAAACCATTGAAAAGCAGCTTTTATGCAGTGCAATCGAACGCTTGTACACCTTTTGGAGGTTTCTTTCAGGTTGTCTGAGTTATTCTGTTATCCCAAAATGTTGTATACCATTAACCAATATCTTTATCTCATAATTCGCAATATTAGAAATATTTACAAAAATTGACATAGAAAAAAAAAACATATATTGTTTTAATTTCTAGTGCACATTCAGTGGCTCTCAAATTTGTTCTTTTTTTTTTTTTGGACTACTTTTTGTCTATTTCTGCCCACAGAGGATGTACATGAAGACCTCCTGACTCCAGAACAGTGATTAACAGAGCTTAATTTTACAAGTTTCTTATTCAAAAACCTGATGAACAAACAGTCAAGCATGTATTTATTCCCCCTTTTGTAAGTCACTACGACAAGCCATGTCGGTAACACTTTACAATAATAGTACATGAATAATCATGCACTAATACTTGAATTAATACTTACTTTAAATATGAACTAATGATGAGTTAAGGCATGAAAACAATTCGAAAATGATGCACGTTTAATTCATATTCTTTCTTATAGAGCATGTTTAATTTAGTTTACCCCTACGTGTTAATTAATACATGAACTAACAAACTAACAAACGTACTAACATGTACTTAAGGTGGTCGTTATTCACGCATGAATTCATAAGGCTCATGTCGTAGTTAAGGTTCGCTCTTCATTAGTTGGTGAATAGTTCATGCCTTAACTCATCATTAGTTTATATTTAAGTAAGTTTTCATTCAGGTATTATTGGTATGTATGATTATTAATGTACTGTTATTGTAAAGTGTTACTGCCATGTCCTTTGATTTTATAGCAGTACAGCAGTATTTTATTTTTATTCTTTTTTGAGTGATAGGTGAGTTTTTTGTTTTTTTTTAAGATTTCTTGTAGTGGGTCAATAATTTTTTGTGAGAAAAGCACTGATTACACTAAAGAAATTATATGTGTGTAAACGTATATATATATATATATATATATATATATATATATATATATATATATATATATATATATATATATATATATATAGATGAACTAACAGACTCAACAAATTTAAATTCAGTTGAGAGCATTGCAGTCTGGGTAGCACATTTGAAGGACAGAAGAGAGTGAGAGAGAGAGAGTTAGAGAGAGTTAGAGAGAGAGAGAGAGAGAGAGAGCGCCTAGACCTCTGAGGCCCTTTTTGGTCCATGTATGCACCAATACTGCATCTTTGAATGGTATCTTGGTATCTTGGTATATTGGTATGGTCATGGTAATAAAGCTACTTTGAACTGCATGCGAGGAGTGTGTGTGTGTGTGTGTGTGTGTGTGTGTGTGTGTGTGTGTGTGTGTGTGTGTGTGTGTGTGTGTGTGTGTGTGTGTGTGTGTGTGTGTGTTTGAAGCCTAGAGGCTCACTTTTTTTTCCCAGCATGCACAGCAAAGACAAAGTAAATAAACAGAGTTGAGGGTCGAGGGGCAAAGCTCTCTAGGCCCTAAAACAAAACACCGCAGCCATCAAACACCCCGCTGCAGGAACAAAGAGAGCCAAACGGCTCCATCAACACACACACACACACACACACACACACACACACACACACACACATACACACCGTCATAGAATCTTAGCACAAAAGAAAATTAAATCAGCTACACAACTCGGTCATTAGACACAACGCACTAAGCACAGAACTCTGCTCCATGTAGCCATCTGTCTGTCTCAGAATCCCGGAAAGTACCGGGCTAATCTCGCTAAGAGCGGAAGGTTTGGAAAGCACTTCATTAAACTAACAATGAAGTATTTTTGAAGGACAGGAAAGCGAAAAAAAATAAAATAAAACGCTTAAGAAGTGTGAAGTGACATTCTCAGTGCAACTGTTTTGCGGTCACATATCTCAGACAGCTGCAGGCCAAATCGCATTCCTCTCAGGCCTCGTCGGGACGATTAAAAAAGGAAACAATTAGTCAAACTGGTCTTGGAACAATGCAACAAATTCACCAAATATGACAGGTTTCAGTGCTTCACTTTATCTTTAAAAAAATTTTTTTAAAGAGGATGACATTTAATATAGTGTAGTATTCTAGCAGCAGTGCGAGTGAAGGAAACTTCTGGAATATTGCTTAAAGTGCTCTTCGGTATTTTATCAAAACAATGTAAAAACTACTTTTTCTCTAATCTCTATAAAATACTTTAAAAACAGCAGATTTCAATCCTCTGATCATTTTTGTGACATCACAAGTACTTGTTTCTGATTGGTGGATTAAGTTAACTTTATGGCAGATTTCAATCATCTGCCCAGTGTTATGACATCACAAGTAAATGACAGCTCAAAATGAATGACTCAAACACACACACACACACACACACACACACACACACACACACACACACACACACACATATATATATATATATATATATATATATATATATTATTTTCTGATATCAGGACTCCAGGTTCTCCTACACAGCATAAGGTTAACTATAAAACTATTATAGACTATTCACAGATTTTTTTTCTTTCAGTCATTGTCAAATCACTCACCCGTCCATATCTGTTGGCGTAAGACCCTGTGAGCAAGGAATGGAAAACGATGATCGTTTCGTCCAAATCCCAAATGAACACACGCTGGAAGGGAACGGAGAAGGAGAACACTAAATCAATGACACATGCAAACTGAGACGCTTGTCAATGAATAGGGCGCTAGGGTTTAGGGGCCAAGGGAGAAGGCGGCATGCAAGAAAATTAAAAATAAAAATGTTAATGCATTATCCTGCATTAACATGATCGATAATAACCAACGAATTAAGCAGATATGTTAACATGCTATGAGATACGAGATCAATAATGTAATGCAACATCAAATTTTACGCTAAATATAAAAATACAAAGTGGAAAAAATACACAATTATTTAATACTCATGCTGTAATATACGTAGCATATGGATTGCAAAGGAAAAATATTGGTTCGGTGTTAAGGTTCATACATTAACTTTCTGTTTTCTTGTCAATTTTTGAAAATCATTACTCATGCATGACGTTTTATTAAACAAATTCCTAAAAATTCCTGGTTATATTTACTGGAACCAGAAAGTAAGTTTGCGCAGTACACTACCTCAAGGTCAGAGTCCGGCGGTGGAGACGGATTATTGTTCCTTCTTCCTCTTCCACGTGACTTTCCATCCGAGGCTCGACGCAATCGATCCGAATCTGAATCTTTAATGGGGGTTGATGGACTGTGGATTGTACTGTACTCTCCTGCAGGAAGACACAAAAAAGTGTATCAAAAGCGAGAAAAAAAAGAAAAAGAAAAAAGCCTTTCACCTTCGAAACCTGAACAATGTGCGGCTGAATCCATTTATCTGATCCTCTTACACCCTTGATACCGTTTATTCAACACTAATGGCTGTAAGGGAGTGTCTGGAGTGCCCTGGTTCAGCCTGTCTGTTCTGTTCAGGTCAAAATGACTCATTTGAAATGACTCATTACACAAATGACTCATTACACTGTACAATAAAATCTTGAATTCTATAACAAACTGTACGATAACGTGTGTTCTCCAGGTCAGATTATATGATCAAGCTCTTCTGGCGATAGACCTGTGACTAAAGAAATTTACTACGAGTTCTGCTTACGTCATTAATCTGGTCTCGTGCGTACAGTAAAATGGAGTCATATAAACAGGATCTGTCGTCAAAGCTAGCTTGAGGTAATAACATTAATAAAAAGTTTCATTTACTTTTCTGCATTACCACGACCGTATCTGTAGCTGTTACATAATCCTATGCCATCCTCCTATTGGTGGCTTTTAGACAAATGTCGTAGCAGTTTGGCTGAGATTTTAAACAAAATGTCTCCCAGAACTCTGACGTCGACCGTATTTGATCATAATCTTTAACTCACAACCAAAGAACTCTTTTACGATGTGCGCTTGTTGCCTGAGAAAGCAAAATCAAGCCCAAAGTCATGCACAGTAAAGCCAACTTAAGACATTAATAAGCCTTGTATAGCAATGAATAAAGGGTGAGTCAGTTCAGTAGTCACTATTTAAAGCATCTGGGCCAATTAGCTAAGAGGAACATATGAAGTGAATGCTCCACCCCTTTGTTTGATGGACAGTGTTACCATATACAATGCCATAGCTAAAAAACTACGAGGCTGTTCGTAAGCAACCAGTCGTCGTTAGCATCTCACCTGCTGATTGGTCATTCAGAGCCTGGCTGGTGATGGCGGACGGCGGCTCCTGCAGCGTGTATGTGGCGGTGGTGGACGGCGTGGTGGGACTCGTGTTGTTGCTGGTCATGTAGGGCGATGTGTATGGGCTGCTGTTGTAATACTGCGCATACTGACCCTGGCCAAACGCAGGGTAGGACGGGTAATCCTGCACACACAAACACGTAAAAAAAAAAAAAAAGCTGTGCGTGAAGATGTGTACGTTCAAATAGGCTAACAGGTACATTTTACCAATGCCAATGTTATAATGTAGTTTATTAGCTATTAATATCTAATATAAAATACTGACCTTGATAGAGCAGCATTACTGTATCCAGGTGTTAGCTACTATTACTGTTAGCTACTCTAAGTGTTAGCTACTATTACTGTTAGCTACTCTAAGTGTTAGCTACTATTACTGTTAGCTACTCTAAGTGTTAGCTACTATTACTGTTAGCTACTCTAAGCTATAAATGTTAGCTACTATTACTGTTACAGTTAGCTACAATATGTTCTAGGTGCTAACTACTATTAACTATTGTTATCTACTACAAACTCCAAGTTATAGCTACTATTAATTACTGTTAGCAAGTGTAGGCTCCAGGTATTAGCTACTATTAACTACTGTTAGCTACTATAAACTCCAGGTTTTTTTTTTATTTTTTTTTTACTTATTATTAGCTATGGTTATCTACTAGAAACTACAGATTTTAGCTATTGCTAGAAATCCTGCAGCGACTGTCTTATATTCCAGTTATTAGCTACTATACATTCCAAGTGTTAGCTGCTAAGTGTTAGCTGTTAACTACTGCTAGCTACTATACGTATGTCTTAGCTATTATTAGCCACTGTTAGCTTCAGAGATGAGCTACTAGTTGTGAATTGTGAATGAAATAAATCTGAAAACAATTTAATCTCCGTTGTTTTTTAACTTTTAAAACCAGTTCTTTAAAAAAAAAAAAAAACGCGCACTGTGTCCGTGGAATAGAAGTGTTATGCCATCATTTTTACAAAGAAAATGATATAATATGTAAGCCACAACACATAAATATAAACTCAAGTAATGTACATTGTATTTATAGCAGAGGAACACACACACACACACACACACTGCACGGCTGTAACGTGATACAGGATTGAAACACTCTACAAACACCGTTACTTCCATCGCATAGATTCCCAAACATGGAAACGTGAACACATGTCAGTCATGTGCTACATCTGGGAAGCGATCTGTCTTTTTTGCCTTCTTTTTTTTTTTTTTTTTTTTTTTGGCCCTCACGGTGTAACGCATATGTGAGAATATCACAGAGGTGATCCTTGTCTGCAGCAGACGAGACGTTTTGGAGTGATTCCTATCATGTGGATGAGATTTAAGGATACAGATGTTTTAGAAAGGTTTCCAGAAATCCAGTTTGCATATGTTGACATGCAACACCTGGAGCTCAGCTTTAAAGAAGATACACTGTCATAAAAATGTACCGTTTATAATGGCAAAAATAAGGCTAAAGCTGTTTGGCGTGTTGTGTAGCCTCCTGTTGTGTTCATATGCAGGAGCTTTATTTACATGTTAGCTGCATTAGCTGTGTGGCTGCAGTGCAAATTATAAAACGTAAAAAAAAAAAAAAAAAAAAAATGTAAATAATAAAATAAACTTAAAAAAAACAGGAAAGGAAACATGTTTTGGCTTAAGATGAACATTTTGGCCTTTAAATGCCTGTATTTTGTGTATGAATGAATGTATAGAAGCGATGCTAAAAGCGAAATTGCTGCAATCATTTATGAGGCAGCGGACAAAATGGATTATGGCTGACTTGAGTGTTGTTAAAAAGCTTCTAAGCATACAGATGTTTTATAAAAGTTTCCAGAAATCCAGTTTGTGTTACGCTACATGCAACGGCTGATGCTAAAAGATAAAGGAAATCCATTTACAGCAGTGAAAGTAGTAAAAAAAAAAAAAAAAAAACGACCACGGCTACCTGGTGCGATGTGAACTGTTGTGCTCCTATCATGTGGATAATACGCAAGCATACACATGTTCTGTAAAGGCTTCCATATGCAGACATGTGATGGCTTGATATAGGCTAAGCTAAACGCTAAAGGAAAGACATTTACAACAGTTGAGGCAAGGGAAAGTGGATTACAGCTACCTGTTGTGTGTTGTTAAATCCAGTCGAGTTTGTGAGGGAATTGCTTCCTGCGTACAGTCCTGATGTCGTTGTAAAACTGCCTCCTGTAAGAGCAAGACACATAACTGTGACTTGGATCTGGGCATTTCCATACAAGTATCATCCTTACCATGAAAAACTTTCCTTTCTTTCTTTTTTTTTAAAACATTTTTATTTCTTATTATATTCATATTTCAATGCAAAACTAAATTTTACTTTGTCTTTACCATTATTTGTTGAAAATTTGTTATCTCTTAAAGCAACAGTAAGTGGTTTTGACAGATCTTAGCTTTAAAACAAATGCAGTATTGCATATGTTTGTTTTAAGGTTATCTATAAGCTAGTGTGATCCAAAACAATGACAAAATTCACATTTAGAAGATATATGCATTCAAAATTTACAGTCTCTCTCTACCACCAATACAGTCCAACAATTTTGATGGCAGCATTCTGCACTTCAGCTTCTCGTCATATTTTCTGTCCAATCAAATGCTGTCTAGAATCTGAAGTGTCCCGCCCCCAACATTATAAACAGAAGAAATCAAATCAGCGAGCATGGGTCATAAATGTGTCTTTGGCTGTTTGTTTTATTCAGTTTTCCAACCGTAAATTCACTTTGAAGAATGAGGAACATTTTTGCCAGCTCAAGGCTTTGTGACAGGCATTTTCCCATGGTATTAACTGTCAAGTACGGCTTAGCCCGGGATGTGAGGTAAGCTAAACACTATTGGGTATTTAAAAAGGGGGAGGAGCCACTCAATATGTCCTGCCCTGACCTCCTGTTTCAGTGGAAATGACTTTCGGTATGGACAGTACGTGTTTGTCATGTCACTATCTGTAACTGTATCTGTTTAGTGCTCCAAATATCCATATCTGGATTTGGATTTAAGCCTGCAGTGGGCGTGGTTTAAAACCGCATGAAAGTTTAAAAAAAAAAAAAAACAACAAGAAAAAGCTTGAGCTCATGCTTTGGGATCCCAAACCTGATGCACTCCTATTCTCAGTCAGATGCCCTGTGAAACGTATTCAATAATAATAATAATAATAATAATAATAATAATAATAATAATAATAATAACGAATAGTGCACCTCCTATTCATATCTGTATGTGTATCCGTTTAGCACACAATATCTGTTCAGTCAGAATATAGTATTAATATTCAGTTACATCCCTAATAGACATGATTGGCAGGCAAGTAGATGCACTTCATTGTCCTGATCGGATAGATTTTGGTGACCCACACCAATTGTTTTTCTCCAATTTAAAGAACATGGAGTGTCACAGAGACCAGAATTTTTCTTCTGAGTTGATATCTTAAGCATAATATCTGTCAGAATGTGAGTAAACCCTGCATTACGAAAGATTACAAAAATAAAACAACAACAACAACAACAACAACAAAATGATAATGGCACCTTTAAAGGTCTTTGTTCATGTGATATCACATCCCACAGTCAAATAAAGTGCCTGATATCTTTACTATGCACTTGAATATATTATTGTTAAATCGTGCCCTGTTTTCTACCTAAAAGGTCACATGACCAGATATTAACGCCGAGTCACTTTTGAGTACAAATTCCACATGCATTACACTAAAACTGTCATTTATTTCCATTTTAATTGGTTTCAGATATTCTAATAGTTGAGATTTACTCACAAAAAATAAAATAAAATTGCAGCCGTCCATGTATAGAGTCAAGAGAAGCAATGGATAACCTGCATTTATTGAAAATGCTGATATAGCATATGAATCTGTAATTTAATCCAAAGTTTTAAATTATAAAATTTAAGATTTCCATTCATCAGTTCAAGGTGCTAGAATAACTGACATGCATTTATGATTTTTTTTAAATAATGCGCTTAAATAATTTCAATAGTTCACATGCATTTATTATAGAGATGTAAGTTGATAAGCGTTCACAGTTTCAGATGATGGAAGCTTTGCCATCTGAAAAACGAAAATAAAATGAGAAGAAATGATTCCTTGCCTGAAATATGTGATAGCATCTCGCCCATGAAAACAAAACTCTGAAAGCCGCATTGCTTTAGGCTAAAACTAAAGCGTGAAGCGCGTGAGGGTTGTGTGAGAGAAGGGAGATGACTACCAGTGTCTTCATGTCTTTTCTTTGCCTTATCACCGGTTTTATCTTGGCTGCAGTTTGAAAAGAAAGAGGTGAAGGAAGGAAGGAGGGTTGAATGGGAGGATGGGTCTTTTTTTTTTTTTTTTAATCAATTATCACCTTCACAATGGCGGAAACAGTCCCAGTGTTGTGTGTAAACTACTGAAAGGTTGATGAATACACAAATCTGTCTTCACTTCACTTGGATCAGGAAGCACTTAATTAAAATCGCTCTGAATGGAGGCAATCTGAAGTTTATACATAATAAATAGGTGTGTAAATGTGTACGGATTCTTGCACTTGCGTGTTTGAATTGCGTTAGGTCGCAAAGTAAAATCTAAAAAAATATTGGTAACACTTTACAATAACAGTACATGGATAATCCTGTGCTAATACCTGAATTAATACTTACTTAAATATGAACTAATGATGAGTTAAGGCATGTACTAATCACAAACTAATGAAGAGCGAACCTTAACTACGATGTGAGTCTTATGAAACGTGCATAATTTCAAATTGTTTATAGAATTTGCCATATGCAACTGGGTACACAAACATCACTGGATGGCGCTGGATTACTTTCATGATTTACACTGATCCTCCTTATAGAACGTAGAAAGACGCACTAATAATAAACGCCAATCATTTCATCTCAACCCGTTTTTTGCGTCATTCTCCATCCATTTCTCTTCAAATCCCACTGTAGTATTAATACGTGCTCTGGGTGGCTAGGGCCCGGGGAACTGCTCCTTTACCCACAAGAGTGAAATTTAATTTAGTTTACCCCTACGTGTTAATTGATACATGAACTAACAAACATGTACTAACATGTACTTAAGGCGTTCGTTATTCATGCATGAATTCATAGGACTCATGTCGTAGTTGAGGTTCGCTCTTCATGAGCTCATGATTATTACATGCCTTAACTCATCATTAGTTCATATTTAAGTAAGTATTAATTCAGGTAATAGTGCATGATTATTCATCTACTGTTATTGTAAAGTGTTACCAAAGTATTTGTATGACACCAAACGTTACAGTACATTATACATCTAGCACAATTTTGATGAATGAAAAATAGATAAGTTTCTCAAAAGCATGCATAAATCGAAGATGATTTTAACTGAGAGAGAGAGAGAGAGAGAGAGAGAGAGAGAGAGAGTGTTCGACATGATGCTCGCTCTACCATATAACAGGAATCTCTTTGCTGTGATGCTTTCTAGAAACTCAGCTGGGTGGGTGTGGCCTAATATTCTAGTTAGCACACTCAATTGACACCCATCTGACATGACTCCCAGTCACTCATGTAGAAATTTGAATGTAGAACTGTATGCCAGAAGTTTCTCGGATGATCATATAGTTCAGATCAGGTTCGTATATATTATAATGTTATAATATTCATTTTTTAAAATACATATTTGTTCTGTTTATGTCGCGAATGCCATTACAGTCTGAACAGGCATGTCAGCAAAACATGCGAGAGTGAGAGTAAACTTTGCAACATGCCTCTCTAACACTCTCTCTGACACGGTGTCACGGTGAAAATATTTTCCCAGGAAGTTGTTTCCCATTGTGGCCGGTTTAACTAATATCAACAGGCTCTAAGCTAATGAACAGCTGTTCCCCCCATCTCTCTCTCTCTCTCTCTCTCTCTCTCTCTCTCTCTCTCTCTCTCTCTCTCTCTCTCTCTCTCTCTCTCAATCCATGCAGATTCATTTGCCGTGTTTTTCTATAACAATTTAACTGCATTTTTCTTGAAGAAAATCTTTTGTATTGTGGTCAAATCCCATTTATTTCTAAAGCATAACAAATGTAGAGCAGGGCAATGCAAGTTCAGCGTAGCCATTTTTACGTCAAAAACAAATGTTAACTGTCTATGCAAAGGACACCATGTCACCATGTTTGGATTAGAAGTGTGATGATATATCAGTATGAAGACATACCATAATAATAAGGAAACGTGCAATAATCGTACTGATAATGGGCCTCATTTATCAATCTTTAAGTAATGTTGCGTGTAAATGTTATCAAAGAAAAGGACCCAACTCAATAAAGTTTTGGTAACTCTGATTTTCTTTATACCCACATGTGCATGTTGATAAATATCAATCAGCCGTGAACTACCACGCATGTTTGTGGCACAGCTGATTTGCAAAGCTCAAAGTGAGCTGAAACAACAGAACAATGAATAAACTTCACTAATGCAGCTCAGCTACCACAAACACTAACCTCCTTTTATACATTTTTATATATTTATGCATTTGTTTTTTTATTGTTTTCTTTGAAATCACTAAATTCATATGCAATTAAAATAAATAAGCTATTTGAACTTCAGCGTGATCCGTATATACATTTTCAGTAACTCGTGCCAATTGTGCGATTTGAAGCCGATCAATCACATTAGTGAGTCTCCTTATATGTAAATGTGTACACACTCAGGCGTGAAGTAGGACATGAATGGGTTTTTTTTTTCCCCCAAAATTATGAGATTTTCACGAATACTATATTTCTTCGGTAAATTATCCTATGAACGATTTACGAATAAATCTGTTCATATCCAGCTTGGTAAATGAGGCCCATTGTTATTACATGAACAATACCATAGGGAATGTAATGGGTAGGTAATGCTACATAACATTAAGCAACAATTGGAGATAACAATTGGAGAAATAATATTTTTTTTCTAGCACATTTGGAGGGTGATTAGTTTATATTATGCCTAAAAATGTTGTATCTATCAATCACTCAGCAGAGGGATCAAAATCGTTTTTATTGTTGTGTCTTTGAAGTTTCAGAACAAAGCTGCTGATTGGTCTGCTGCTGCCGCAAAAGTTATTATGACATCACAAGCTGGCAGTTGGAAATTAAATTCACATTTTGAAGGGATAATTTCATTCTTTAAACCAAAAATCCATTCAGATAACCCACAAAATAGAGTATGAACAGAATCTATACATTAAATGCTTCAGACTGGGGTTTAATTCAAGGAATGTTTAAACATTTAACATTAATCACCTTCAATCACTGATGGGAAGTTCAGCAGAGATCTCAAACCAGACGTCTCAATACAAGCGCGACAAAATATTTTGCTTTTCTGCAGACTTCACATAAAGCGCATCTTCTGAATTAGCAGGAGCAGGGATAGTGCTAATTAAAATTTTGCACGGATCTACAGCAAGACAATGGCTAGCTGACTTTGTTTGGGGTCTGATTGGTGTATGAAGCATTTTTCGATTTGCAGCAGAGTTTGCATTTCTAACTTTATGCTAGACATCTCAATAAAAGTGTGGCAAAGTCTTCGTTTTTCTTTCACCCTTTTGTTAATGGGTTGGGGTGGGGTGGGGGTGGGAGCCCAACCGTGAACTTTCTCCTCAGACTTTAGACTCCCATTGCACACTGAATTAGCAAAACCTACAGTTCAAAAAGTCATAAAAGGGACAGACGTTGACTCTGGATGGAGTGTGGAGCCACATGAAAGGCCGTTTTAAACTCCCTCCTGTCCATGAAGAATTGCCTCATGCTGGGGAAAAGGGCCTGGTCACCCAACACCCCCCCTCCCTGAGGCAAAAACCTCGCAAACCCCCGACCCCAGCACCCCCCCCCCCCCCCCCCTTCATTCCTAACTACACACTCCTGCACTTAGTTGTTGTGCTTCACTTAATATTTCCCTCAAGATGAGACAGTGACTTTTCAATTGCAGCTTCGTTTGCTCTTTTTTTGCAACAGAGGTTTTGTTTTCTTGTTGCGGGACCATGCGATGGAGTCCAGACGGACTTTATTTTAAACAAAATTAACCTCAAATTGTGTATGAAGACGGAAGAAAGACACAATTATTGAAACAGTTATCATCTGGATGAGTGAGAGTCATTGAAAGAGTGCTACTTTCTTTCCACTGCTTGGAAAAAGACATTACAGGGATAAATAAACTGAATAAATCCTGAATTTATATTTGAACATGATGATCAAAATGCAGTTAAAAATTTGCTGTGTGTCTGTGTGAATCTGTTTCTGCATGTATGTCTTCAAATACCAAATCAAGCAATTGACATATTTGGACTGAACTAAGAAAGCACAGTTCTTTTCCATTGAGGCGGGAACAAGCGAAGAAGAAGAAGAAGAAGAAGAAGAAGCAGACTCCGACCTTGCATTTGGTAGCTGTAGGGAGCTTGTCCTGTCTGCGGTGTTGAGAAGCTGGAGCTGTAACTGAGGAAGCTGCTCTGTCCTGGAGACTGAGCTTGACTTTCTGTCTTGATTCCTGCCCACAATGGACCTAAATCAGTTAGTGACACCAGAACAGTGACGCATAGTCCTTAATTTCACAATTTATATATTCAAAAAGTATAAATATCTGTCTGTATGTTGGGCCATGGTTCAGAGTAATGCTGGAGAAACAGTCTCTTTAGTTTTTAAAGCAATACTTTTCTTTTAAAATTCCTTTTTCACTTTATCCAGGGAATGATCGAGATACTTCCCCAGTGTTGTTGAATTGTCGAATAAGATTGGTGAGAAGGTGTTGATTAATTTTCTGAAACAGCACCTTTCAGGGATAGTAAAGGCATTACATCATGCTGTTGTTGATCATTTTCCTATAAGAGCACTTCCCATTCTGTTTTATTCCTTACGTAAACAATTCCCGATAAAACAGTGTTGGAGCTTCATCAATTTTACACTTTCTTTTCACCAGTTTAAAATGAAAGATAATTTTAGAAACAAAAATTAAATCTAGAGCACTAAAGCAGTTTTTTTTTTTGTGATTGTTGTGGCCAAAAATGCTTCATTTTGCTGTGGCTTTTTAAAAAAAAAAAGTTGTGCTTTTTTTGTGGAAAAATACTTGAATTGGCGAAATTGCAGTTGTCTTTCACAGTGATGTTTGTCGGTAAATGAGACCTTTTAGCTGTACTCATGTTCGACGCACGTGAATCGAAAAGGGCTGTGGCTGAATGCGCATTGTGATGACGTCACATGACACGTCTTGGTCCAAATTGGTGGAAAATCTGTGGTAATTTTGAAAAATTGCAAGCTCCTCCGAATATTGCAGAGTTTGCATGATTTTGCATTCATTTCGGTGAAATCCTGGAGGGACTGACATTTGGTTTGTTCATCTGGGGGAACCTTAAAACCCTAAAACCTTTCAGAGAGGGTTCCAAGAAGAACCTGTTTAAAAGTCTATTACTGGAATTAACTCCAAAGAACCATAGAGGAACCCTGATAATTAATTATCCAAAAACCTACAGTACATGGTACATACACATCGCCACTGAGGACACTATAGTTATCCTATTTGGGACAAGTCAGCCTATGTAGGCAGCACTGTTGGACAAGTCTCTCCTGTTGATATGGTGGCAAGAAAACTTTTGGATATGTTCTTAATTTGAGAAGATAATCCCATAATTCTGTTCACCGCACCAATGTTCTGTGAAAGCAAGTATTCAAAAACATGGCAAACAAAACTTTCCAATAAAATATTGTGGTAATCGTAAGCTTTTTTTTTTTGCTTTTTTTTTTTACATTTTATTTCTCCAAATTCTATTCTGATGCCAATGCATATTAAATTTCCTCCATCACAAGGACAAAGGAAGAACTTTTCTTGCATCTAAATTGTTTTGTTTTGGTCTCTGTTTGTCTAATTTCTTTGTCTAATCTGTCTATCTAGCAAAAAAACGAAGCAGTTTAGAAATAAACGCACAGGCTAGCAAGAATTTAGTAAATAAAAAACCATCATCGGCACTAATCTTAGTGATCAGCTAAGAGCTTGGTGTACAGCTGCAGCATTTCTTTGGGGGGCTTTTTAAAATAAATGTTACAGATGTAATGCCATGAAATCTGAAGAGATGGCCACTTCAGGGCGATAGAGCATTGCTAAGCAGTGCACAGTGCAGAAGTATTAAAATGTTAAGAAATGTTTTATTATGTAGGGTGCAACGAGAATCCAGGCCTATGGTTCGGTAGGGCTTGGGACTGTGATGTCATGAAACAGTGATTTGTAGGAAATCCATCATTTCATCCATCATCGTGTACAGTATACAAGGTATTTGAGTTAGCTAACATTACCCGGCTAGCCACTTGGTACAAACAATTTCTTTTTAAACTCCAACACGATACTACGACAGCCGAAGCTTCATTGCTTTCTAAAACTAAATGTCTTTTATAAAACGGATAGTTTCGGTTCTAAAACCTGATTGGCTGAGCCACGTTCGAGGTCACACAAAACTGTGACTCCAACACAATGATTTAATTCTCTGTTGATGTGCCAAGTTTCAAAACAATAAAACCGTTGCATCACAGCCATTGTTTTCTCCATTCAATCTTTGTCTTTTATGTTGCTTAGCAACCAAAGCTTACTGTTAACAGACTAGATTGCGTGGTGGAAGAATTGTGTTAAAGTAACACAGTTTTCACCTGCTGTCATGTACAGATGAAGGAGTCTGAGGAATTAAACCAAATACAATATTTTGACAAAATCTAAGAGGAAGCATGTGGAAAAGAATCCATTAAAAATTACATTGGAACTCAGGGCCAGTTTAAAAAGGAGAAAGCAAGAAGATGATTTTTTTTTTTTTTTTTGGTCTTTTTGTGCTTACCGTAGGCCGGGATGCCGTAGGGCTGGCCTGGTTGAGGGTAAGTGGCGTAGGCCTGCTGCATTCCTGTGCTGTACTGCGTCTGTCCGTATGCTGCCATGTTTTGTGAAGAAGGAGTGGGAAGAATATGCGGATAAGGTCTGCTATTGGAGGGAGGAGGGAAAAAAGGAAGAAAAGAACATGATACACATTCGTTCACTCACAAAGACCTGAAATATAAACCTTTCATAATTGATTTTCATGATTTGGCTCATAAATCATATTAGATCCATTTAAAGAAAGTGCTTTATTACTCTTATACCACAGCAATATGTTAATGTGAATCATTTTTTTATTTTTTCAAAAACGGCATACTTGTTTTTATCTGTTTATGGTTACATTACATGTTCTGGAACATCTGTGAACAAGCTTATGCTATAACAGCACTAGCTTCTTCTTCCCATTTCATGATTTACCTCTGTACTGTACAAAATGCTGATATTGGAGACTCCTTCCAAAAATGGTAAATAAATCTCTTCACAGAAAACTAGATCGCATTAATATAAACATGTGATTTGCCTTGCAGCTGGAACAACTGTCGGTAAATTGGCGTCTGACCAATCATAATCGAGAAATCTACCATGCTGTGGTATAATATTGCACAGCATATTTAAAATTTCTTGTATACATATGTGTTATTGGAGGGGAAAATAAAAAATCCCAAATCAATTTTCATGATGTAGTCTACAATTATAACTGGCAATAATAATAAAATGAAATAATAAGGTTACACCGAAAAAGAATAATAAATTACAAAGAAAATTTTGCCGAGATAATAATTCCAACTCTTGCTGTAGTTCCAAATAATTTGGCTAAAGCTCAGGATCGGACAGACGGTACGGAATTAAAAATCGAAAAATGGGGGATGGTTAACTGCTTGTTTTATAGAGCAAAAACAAAAGTCCACTTACTTGGAAGGATAGATCTGTGGAGAGAACTGGTGAGTTTGTCTTGGGCTGAAGCCACTGCTTCCAATAGCTACGGAAAACAGGCAAGCACATAGTTTCAAGCATTATAGAAAAAATATTAAGTAAATATGACTTTGTTCCAGCAGAACTCATGGAATCTGAAGGGAAAAAGTCATTACACTGGATTTATTTCACTTAAAGCCAAATAATGAAGAGCAGTAATGAGGGAAAATAAACAGGAGGCTTTCTACTGACTGTGCAGATCTCTTTGTGGGAGGGCATAGTGGCCACACACACACACACACGCACACACACACACACGCACAGCAATGTACAATCTGTTGATATGCTGATATAGTATTTTTCTCATCTTATTATAAAGTTTACATTTTACATTTATGGCATTTGGCAGACGCCCTTATCCAGAGCGACTTACATTTATTTCATTTATACATCTGAGCAGTTAAGGGTTAAGGGCCTTGCTCAAGGGCCCAACAGTGGCAGCTTGGCAGTGCTGGGATTTGAACTCACGACCTTCCGATCAGTAGCCCAACGTTATATATTTATGATATGCTGTATACTAATTCCATAATACTATACAATAACAATATTGGTTATTATTGTTACTACAATTAGTATAGTTAATAATATTACTGATACTGACAGCACTCGCATTATTATTTCACTAAGGTAATTATGCTAGCATATAACATTAGCAACATAACATAGCTGCCATTTTAAAACTCACAGACATTTGTGCATTCCTCTCTCTCTCTCTCTCTCTCTCTCTCTCTCTCTCTCTCTCTCTCTCTCTCTCTCTCTCTCTCTCTCCTACCCCCCCATCCCCCCCACACACTTATTAATCATACTATAATGTTTCTTATTACCACAAGAGGTAGCAGCTTCTTGCTAATATTTACTGCATGCACTGCTATTTACTGAGGTAATTATGCTAGCGTGTAACATTAGCCGCATAACATAGCTGCCATTTCTAAACTCACAGACATTTGTGCATTCCCAAATACCCCCCGTACAAACTATTTAACACACAATATTGTGATATTTCTGTGTGTTAATTTTCTATGTGTGTGTGTGTGTGTGTGTGTGTGTGCGCGCTTGCCTGGGTTTCATTACCACAGTTATCATGTAGCAACCGTTTAGAAACTGCCATAACAAACACTGTTGTTTAGCTTTATTGGGCTGAAAAGTCTATTTATGCTCAACAATATCATATTTTTGGGTCCGACCACCTCTCAGCTCTCTACAGATGTGTGTCTGTGAGGGAGAGTGTGTGTAATTGGTTGTGGCATGTAAAGTAAAATGAGTTCAGGAGCCGAGACGCTTTATTAACACCGGACACGTTTCCTCTCGGCTCCCCCGAGTTCTCCGGACTTTAAAACGCCTAAATTTCATTAATATCACAGAGACAGGAGTCATAACTGTGATTTATGTGCGTCTAACGTTAAGGTATCAAGTATTCAGTCAAATAGGGATGGAAATAAGACAAATTAGCAGCAATGCTATACACCACCGTGAGCCGTATGGAAGTGTGAGCAGGGAATTTGTAACACTTATCCAAATATGTTTGCTTAAGTTTGAAATTAATACGCGTATAGAGTGTATAAGTGTTCTGAAGTGCGATATAGTTTACATTCTGCTTTGGGTTCAACCAGATACGCAGTCAAAACAGTCAAAAATGACTTTTTATGATTCTCTCTTGATGCTAATTTGCTATATGATTAGCAGGAATGTGAAGTTATATCAATTAGTTTCCTCTATTTATGCACATTCACCTTAATTTGATGATTTTGTTTGGGTTTGTGGTTGGAGGAAGTGACGTGAATGGTATTTAAGGTTGTGATGGTGTTTTGTGCTATACCATGATACGGAAAAATAGCTTTATTGCTAGTGCTAATAAGATAACTAGTTAATTTGGATGTTGTTTTTATCCCGCTAATATACTATAATATAGGCCGCAAGTTTTCTGTCAATACATACCAACATAAATAACTAATGAATGATTTTGCTGATGAAGGAAGTGACGTGATATATAACGTGATAATGAAATTCTACATGTTTATATCGATAATGTTATGCTGTACAGAAACAGATAATGATCTTATGAATAATAAAGGTATTAAAGTGTGTGCATGTGTGTGTGTGTGTGTGTGTGTGTGTGTGTGTGTGTGTGTGTGCGTTACCTGATCCTGAGAAGCTGTCTAGCGAGCCGTCTGCTACAGACGTGGTGATGTCACTGCTGCTCATTGGCTCTGTTTTAACTGTAAAACAGAAGAAAAAATTGTAATAACAGTAAAAATAATGATTAGAGAGAGAAAACATAAAAACACAATTGATTATTAATTGTATGTATAATTTGAAATGTATTACACCTTATTAATTATACTGTAATACATTCATTAAATTAGAACTCACTAATTATTCCACAAACGAGTGAGAAAAATACTTTTATATTGACTTAATATTGCATAATTCTGGTGATGTTAAATTCTTAGGATCATGACACAAGTATAAAAAATGTAAAATATTTATAGAGGACTGAAATCATTTGGATAATAAAGTTCGCAATAATAATAAGACAGAGAAATGTCCTGCTATGGGTTGGTAGTTAGGCATGTGCCGATAATCGGTTCTACAATATACGTGTTGTGATATTCACACAATATTATTAACATGGTCACTAGAAAATATCATCAGTGGATTTTTCGTTTTGGACAGGTGTTATGTGATATAACATTGTAGACTGATGTTTTATTTCAGTTATTACTACTGCTTTTAATGCAGTTCAGAACTTTCATGATCATTCAGGGATGTAGCAAAAAATGCATATTGTAGTATTGTTAGCATTTTGACAGCAATATATATATATATATATATATATATATATATATATATATATATATATATATATATATATATATATATATATATATATATATATATATATACATACACTCACAGTGCCCGCCACTAATATTGGCACCCTTGGTAAATATGAGCAAAGAAGGCTGTGAAAAATTGTCTTTACTGTTTAACCTTTTGTTAAAAAAAAAATCACAAAAATACTCTGCTCTCATGGATATTAAACAATTGCAATCACAACACAGGTTTATCCAAAAAAAAACAACTATCTTTGTTAAATATAGGTGTGCAACAATTATTGGCACCCTTATGAATTCATATGAGAAAAATATATTTGAAGTATATTCCCACTGATATTTTACATTTCTTTTAGTACACCTGGGTGACTAGGAAAAGGAAACTGTTCAACCATGACTTCCTGTTTCACAGGGGTATAAATATGAGGTAATGCATAGGCCAGATTCCCTTAGTCATTCATAACAATGGAACCAAGGAATATAGCCTCCCACAAAATGGGAAGTGGCTATAAGAAAATAGCAAAAGTATTCAAAATGCCCATTTCCACCATCAGGGCCATAATTAAGAAGTTCCAGTCAACTGGAAATGTTATGAATAAACCTGGAATTGGACGTGTGTCTATATTGTCTCAACGCACTGTGAAGAGGATGGTTCAAGTGGCCAAAAAGTCTCCAAGGATCACAGCTGGAGAATTGCAGAAGTTAGTTGCGTCTTGGGGTCAGAAAGTCTCCAAAAAAAAGTTTACAATCTGAAGTCACCTACATCACTACAAGTTGTTTGGAAGGGTTTCAAGAAAAAAGCCTCTACTCTCATCCAAAAACAAATTCAAGCATCTTCAGTTTGCCAGACACTACTGGAACTAATGATAGACTAACTAATAGAGCTTTCTGGCAATAAACACCAGAGGTGGTTTTGGCACCCACAGAGAGGTAGCCATATGGAAAAGTACCTCATGCCCACGGTTAAATATGGTGGTGGCTCTTTAATGTTTTGGGGCTGTTTTTTCTGCCAGAGGACCTGGACATTTTGTTAGGACACATGGCATCATGGACTCTATCAAATATCAACAGATATTAAATGAAAACCTGACTGCCTCTGCCAGAAAGCTTAAAATGGGCCGTGGTTGGATCTTCCAGCAGGACAGTGATCCAAAACATACATCAAAATCAGCACAAAAATGGTTTACTGACCACAAAATCAAGGTCCTGCCATGGCCATCCCAGTCCACTGACTTGAAACCCATAGAAAACCTGTGGGGAAAACTGAAGAGGAGAGTCCACCAGCGTGGACCTCGAAATTTGAGGGATCTGGAGAGATTCTGTATTCAGGAATGGTCTCAGATCCCTTGCCATGTATTCTCCAACCTCATCAGGCATTATAGGAGAAGACTCAGAGCTGTTATCTTGGTAAAGGGAGGTAGCACAAAGTATTGACTAAAAGGGTACCAATAATTGTTGCACACCTACATTTAACAAAGATATTTTTTGATAAACCTGTTTTGTTTGCAATTGTTTATATATATATATATATATATATATATATATTACCGAACTGATGGCATTATCATAACTTTGTTGCTCATTTTTGTATTGCTAATACACAATCAGACATTTGAAATAGTCCAGTTTTACAATTTGGACTGGAATTAAAGTGACAGGAAGCAGGAAGTGAGCAGTAAATAATGGTGATTATTATCATGTTATACTCACTTGTAGAAAAAGTATTACAGTAAATATATATAAACTAACCATAACACTAGGCATTACGCAAATAAATCAGTCAAATTTGCGACACTTGTTGTGGCTTGTGCAAATCAATTTCATTTAGCTAGCTAATGTTATGTCAATAGTGTCAACAAGCTGACTTTATTTTCTCAGTGCTGAGACGCTACCACTTCGCTCTTTTAACGATGTAGACTCTCACCAATCATGTCTAACATGTCGGAAACGCCCACACCACTGAGAAATGCCCTTTGTGGTTTTGTTAGACCACTAGGTGAATATCGTTAACCGTGACCAAAAGTTACGCAGTTATATTAAAATGATATTAAAATGGAATATTGGCACATGCCTACATGCCTAGAGTAAGTGTTTTTAGCTGTTTTTTTTTAAATCAAAACCTCAGTGAATGTCAGATCAAATCATTGATTTATCAGTCATCGTGTTTCTTACCGCAGGTTTTTATGTGGCATAAAAAGAGGAAAATAGGCATAAAGAGAGAGAATAAAAGGCCACAGAGCCGGGTGCTGCTTTGTGGAATGCATGAACGTGCAGGATAAATTGAGACGTCAAAAAGCGAATAAAACAGTTATGAGCTTGACCCGGGCAGAAAAAGAGATGATTTCACAGCACGGTTCAGACTTCAGACTTCAGACAGAGCCGTATCTGTGAAACACATCCGTCTATCCATTTCAGAAAGAGAAAGAGAGAAGGAGGGGACAGGAGAAAGAGCTAGTGAAGGAACAAGAGCAAGAGAGAGAGAGAACGAAAGAGCAATGGACAACAAATGAGAGAGAGGGAGAGAGAGCAAAGAGGGAAGAAAAGGAAGGAGAGAAAGGGTTGAAAGTGAAAGGTTTTTGTTTTTTTTTCTTTCTTTTTTTTATGTAAACTAAATCCACCATGTGGGTATAAAGTCATGCCCAGTGAAATCCCTCATGCTCGACATGGCGAACATGACTCCTCTCAAGACAAACCAACATTTTCCCTTCTTCTTTTAGAAAAAAAAAAAGAAGAAGCAGGGAAAACTAGCATGCACAAACTAGAGCACTAAATTCTCATTGCATACCATGAAACTCTGATCAGGAGGGTTTTTTTTTTTTTTCAACTTCAACCATGCTTTCAATTCAACACAACACAACACAACAGACCCTAATGAAAGGCACAATAGTTGAATGGTTCCACAATCTCATCAATTAAATTGTAGCAACAAAAAAAAATAAAATGTACGGTAGATTTGATTGATCGCCAAACTGTACAAGTGATGAATTTGTTCTCTGTTTACAAAAAAAAAAACACCAAGTATTGTCCTTTCATTGCTCGCTTGCTTCTGCACAAACCTGCAGTGGATTGCGAATTAGAACTTAATAACCAGTCGGCTGTCGTAAGCATAGTGATGTTATCACCTAAAGGGAGAGAGAGTGGCACAGAAAGGGGCAGATGACCAAAAAAAACGGGCGCTCGACACAGCACAGGCGGGACAGAAATCACATTATGTAAACTGAGAATGCGTAAAAAAAGAGAGATTAAGATTCCCAACAGGCTGAAATAGGATCGGCAGAGAACAGTGGACTCGCAGTTTAGATTCTTTAAACTCAACCTGGCTTTTTTATGTTAATCATAATGGACTCGTTTCAATTTAGACATTATTTCGAAAACATTACACTAATTCTTAGTATCTGGCTCACTAGTCTTGCTAAAACAATCATGTAATGTTTTATAAAGCATACATAACAATACCCAAATTATTGTTTTTATTATTACTATTTTAATTATAATATATATATATATATATATATATATATATATATATATATATATATATATATATATATATATATAATTTTTTTTATTTTTTTACAAAATCTGATATTAAAATATAACACAGTTCACTGTGTTACCATAACCTTTTTTTTTTCAGTAAAACAAGATGCAATGATTTTCTTCCTGATATCCACTACTATGTGGTTTAATTTATTTTAATAAAATATTATTCAGATAACAATATTCAAATGTGAATCACTTTCACTATAGACATAGATTTCTATTTAACTTTAATACTAATCAGTTCCGATCTAATATAAGACATATATCAGTATATCTTGTACGTCATACAGTATATAGAACATTTTCATAATCCTGACTTATAAATCCTCACAAACAGTGACGAGAGGATTGTTCACATATACGAGTCCTATTACAGTGTTTATATACAGTATAATAGAGAAAATCATCATTTTATTTCATACCCAACAAATATCTAATATCAAGTTATCACCTCAGAGGTAAATATGAAAGCTAAACGTTATTATACTTTCCTGAAGCAAATATAATAAAGATTTCAAATATGACATAATCACTAGTGAACCGTAACACGTTCACTATCAGCCTGCCCACGTATTGATCATTTAACATTTTTCACAGAGAAGGAAGGGTGAGAAATCAAGTATAATATAAAAAATCAGCAGTAAATAGTGGATGGTGCTGAATGCACTTGACATCTTACCTTCAGTGCCATTTGGTGTCATGGAATTGTTGTTAATGTGCGAGTTGTCGAGGTTTGGGCCGTTCGGAGATTCGCTGCTACCACTGACTCGGCTGTGCGGACTGGCTAGATCCTGCATTTCCATAGACCTGTGAATGAAACGCATGGTAAATATCATCACACATATACATATAGATATAAACTTTTAATTTAATCTCAAATTAAATTCAATTTAATCTGATATACAGTACACACTAAAAGGATGGCAAATGTTCAATTAAAAAAAAAAAAAAAAGAAAACAACAGCTAAAACCACGGCTTATAGACATGACAGCTAAATTTTAATACAAACTTCAAATTAATATTTTGAATAGATTTCAATTATTGTGACTACTATAATCCCTATTGGTTATTTAACATATTCCTGACCTATTTATTTTTCCATTTTCACATAATCACTGACACACACACACACACACACACACACTGTATTTAAAACATGTTTCCACTAAACACATTGTGTCGTTCTCCTGAGATGAAAACACTTAAGGTCCCTCGAGACCCGCGAATGACATTCGACACGAATTTAACAATTAATGAGACGCCTTGACTGACGATTGACTGGCCTTGCTCATTTTAACCATTAATAATTCACACCATTCACGCACGATGCCATTTTCATAGACATTTCTTTTAGGGATCGGTACAGTTCGAGGTTGCAGACGAGTTCAGGAAATGAAAAAAAGAAATTAATGTAAGAGATTAAAAAGTTTTTCTTTGCTGAGAACTGTGCCACTAGAAACATTATTCTATCATCTGCATCGCTTTATTATGCATGGCAAATGAAGGCCAGTGTGTGCGTTTGTATGTGTGTGTGGGTGTGTGTGGAGAGAGACAGAGAGAGAGAGAGAGCACGGCCGCAAAACTCAAACACATGTTCATCTGTGTTTGTCTTTGCTAAAAGCATTATTGTTCTAACGACGTTAAGGAACAATTACGGCGATCGGCCAATCGGCTAACTCGATCTGACGCTAAACACACTGGCTATCAGAAACATTCAGCTTTTATAATAATAATCATCACAAAAAAATAATGATGCACATATTATCAGTGTAAATAGATTATCCGACTTCCTGTTTGGACAGAAAAAAAAAAAAAACACAGCATTAACAGGAAGTTACAGTTACAGTTAAGAGCTAAGAGTTTTAACTATTATTATTTCAGAAAGGAATGACAGAGTCTCTACCTCTGTTGTTTTTTTTTTTTTAACACACTCCACTTCCTGTATCATCTCATGTCATCTTTCTCTCTTACCTGAAACTTGATGATTCTCAACTAGGCCTTTTTTCCCCTTTTTTTTCTTTCTCTTTTTTTTCCTCACCTGCGATGAAACAACGTCCCTCTTTGTTATTCTAGCTCAGTGTCACTGTCCGGATCCATCAGTGACACAATAGACGTTGTCTGAGAAAACATTATTGTTATTCCCGAGCAGACGGACAGACAGAGAGAGAGAGAGAGAGAGAGAGAGGAGGAACAGAGAGGCACATTGTCTATGTTTTTCCTCCTCCAGGTCCTCCCTCCTTCCTCCCGAGAACGAAAGAGCGGGCCCGAAATGAAGGGAAAGGTGATTCATCATTGGACTACGACAGCTGCAAACTGGATTAGTCCTCCCCCAATCAACATGCAAAAGCGGCTTAGCCAAGGTAAGCAGGAAGGAGGGAGGGAGGGAGGGAGGGAAAGACAGAGGGACAGAGAGAGAAAGAGAGAGAGAGAGAGAGAGAGAGAGAGAGAGAGAGAGAGAGAGAGAGAGAGAGAGACGGCCGCTTGTTGAACAGAAGCAAGTGGAGCGCGACACCCCTAGCATCTTCGCCGTATCTTTCATCTGCAATTGACGCTATCTGAAATTTATCTCCCTGCATAGTGACAGTTTCTAATGACTCTGCCTCAGGCGACTGGGAGGAAAGAAAGCGTAGGGTTTGGTGGGGGGGAACGGGGGGGGGAGAAAGGAAGAAAAAAAGAATGAGAGAGAAAAAAGAGACGGTGAGAGCACTTCAGAGCCCCTAAAACGGCAGTCCATCTCTTGCGACGAGGTCAAATTGGAAATGGAGAATGCGGCGAACATATGGAGCCACATATGGTTCTTATGACACTACAAAATGCCCCCTATTACCCCAGTGAGTCGGTTCTGTCGCCCACTTTCGCCCCCAGAGTTTACTGTTTTTACCTCGGAGAAAGGCAAAAAAGCCAAGAGCATCAATGCATCAAACAACAAAAAAAGAAAAAGAAAAAACAAGCATCTGTTTCTAAACATTGAGTGTTTACATGAACCTGGAGAACCAAACATTAGCACTGTTTTTTCTTTCTTTAAAAGTTCTTAAGTGCTAGTTAAGGTATAATGTTTTTATACTGTACAAGATAAAGTTGCAAAATGACTTTCTAATTAGCGACGGTTTATCAGAACCAAAAACGGCAAAATCCCCAGAGCTGAATTAACATTTAGGGTTCGTATGAGTCCAAGCTGTTCTTCTTGTGTCAATTTAGCTACATTACACACTTCATACGGCATTTATAACTGTGTCACGGTGCTTCTTATCAAAATAAAAGACAATTAATGATAAGAAAAACGTTTGAAATCCGAAGCCACCGCATCAAAACCTGACGTCACACATATAAAAACTGGAAAAGTATTAAATACACAATGAGGGAGTGAATTTTAGTGCCACTGGCAACCATCTGTATCCTATGTACCTTATCCACTCATATTCATAAACTGTTTTTATTATTGTTGTTCAAAAAGTGGTGCTTTTTTTATTTATTTTTTATAGATATGATTATCGTTTATGATTTGTGTGTCATTTTTTAGATAAATTTTTTTTGTTTTAATTTTGAATTTTAATAATTGCTTTGGTGTTTGTTTTAATTGAATGAAATTTAATGTTAAGTCCAAGAAGTCATTTCTCAATCTCTAACCAGAGCTGTTCTTAATTCTTAGGTGTTTTATTTCTATACATTTTCTTTAAAGCGTTTATCTTTCACTCTGTCAATCCAGTTTAACTACAATATACATTATATATATATATATATATATATATATATATATATATATATATATATATATATATATATATATATATATATATATATATATATATATATATATATATATATACAATACAATATCGGTAAAATCCACCTCTTATGAGAGTGAACAAAGAGAACTGAGATAGAAATGATGTTTTGCATACAAATAAAGAGATTATAGATTATAGCTGTAGATAGATGTGAGTGAGCACCTCCGTTCATGTAGGTGAGTCTGTGCAGGTGAAGTGCAAACAAACACTAAACCTAACAAGCTTGAAGAGAGAAAGAAGACGTGTGCACTTTGATGTTCACGTTTCAATTCAGCCTGTGCCGAGAGCCGCCTTTACAGGAACAAAGCACAGTGTCATCAAAAAAAATAAATAAAGGCCAAGCGCACGTCACTCATGACTGCTCTGGGTTTTTTTTGTTTTTTGGTCATGCTTCAGTTGTTTCCACGAGCAAACACACACACACACACACACACACACACACACACACACACACACACACACACACACACACACACACACACACAAGCTGCAGAATGTTGTCCCGATAACCGGTGACACAATATACAGTGACATTTAACACAATATTCTAGTTTAATAATAATAATACTGTAATAATAGTGTTATAATATTGTTATTAGGCATTTTCAAACTCCTGGTGTAATTTTCACTGGAATCATTATTTATTTATTTATTTATTTATTTATTTTTCTTCCCTGTATGTCATGAGTATTTTAAGAGATGCCGTAGCTATGATTTCTTAAAGCCTGCATACAAAATGGCATTGAATTCTAACTGGTTTTTAAAAAATTAACCAAAAATTAAAACCCCTATATTTTTAAACATCATAATGTTTTAAATTATAATATCGTAACGATGAAAGTGAAACTCAAACCAACTACCGAGAGATGCTGTATATGAAATGTCACAGGTTATTCATTATCATTTTTTAAATATATAAATACGTTTATTTATTAACAATATAACTATATACACGTATTACTATGTGGAAAAACAATCAATGTGTACATCCTGCTTTTAATGTATTTCATTTGACTTTATTTGATCTCCCATATAGTTCATATTGCTTTTAAAAATGTATACATCATGCAAACCATATGTACTATAAAAAAACACACAACACTTTAATCAAAATAACCTTCAACCATCTAATCCCCGCGTAAGCCGCTCAGCTGAACCCACACGCCGGGCCAAAAACAACAAATCGACATGCAAAGAATGTCGATGTGGACAAAAATTGGACACAGATGTGAGACCAAACTGCAGCGCAGCACTTGTCTGTGTGAGTCACGGAGACGCGGCGAGAAGACTGATTAGCATGTAAAAATGACAACACGAGAGAAGAAAAAGAGAGTCGGACACAGCGAGGCGGAGCCTTAATTATTCAGAAATGTACACATACACACCCACACATGCGCACACACTAATACAGAATGTAATGGCAATAACATTTTTTTTAAAAACTGACCAGATTATATTCATAAATTTAGAAAATAAAGGAGGAGGGAAAAATATAGAAATTGAAACAAAATTGAAATCCCTGATATGTGACCTATATACACACTAACTCACATTTTATTATCATTAACGCTGTGTTCGTGATGGAACTGTTAAGTTTGTACGTTCACCTATCATATTTAAAAAGAGTAATAAAAAAAGAAGAAGAAGAAGAAGAAATGCATCAGTGGTGAACACTCAGACATGACCACCATGCTAGTTTTAAATACAACCAATACACACACACACACACCCACACACACACACACACACACATACACACACACACCCACACACATGTCTCTTAGATTTAAAACAAAATGCCACTTTCTCCTTTATAAATGAATGAATGAATAAATAAATACAAACCAATTCAATATAAATGTTTTAATGCAGTTCATCTCCTTTTCTGACTGTATTATAATATTTTAAATATTTTTTTAAATGTGCTTGACTTTAACGGCCAATAAGAAGACAATATTTTAAAAAAATTAAATAGTACTGAAGCATAATAATAGTAATACTTTACTGTACTGTATTATATGTATGCACTCCAGTGTAATGTCAATAGAGCTCTGCATTAGAACGCAGTGTGTGCAACTGCGCGTGCGACTGCGCGTGCGATGTGGCGTAACAGGTGATTAAAACGTTAATTCCTGTCAGATGTCGGTTGACGTGCAATTTGTCTCTCTCGCTTTTGTCCGATCTGACGTGCAGTTCACGTTAAATCCGCTAATAACGCTCACTTCGGGCCTCCAAATCACTTCCAGAAGGGCCGCTTCATAAAGTGCGCACTTCATCCCTCGCTCCCTACCGCAGTGCGGCAAAAAAAAAATCCCAAAACAAACACAAAAGTCTCACAGACCATCTTACAATTTTCTTTCACAAAATAAATCAGCAAATGATAATAGATAAAAGTAATTCGAAGCGTCGTGTAGTCACTTATAAAAAAAAAAAAAAGTTTTCAAATAAATTACTTGTTTGGTATTTAACTGATAATAACAGTATTTTGAATCAAACAGGCTATCATTATAACCAAACCGGCAATTAACACTAATTCTCATTTCGTCGTTATGCAAAGAAGGTCACTGATTATGGGGAAATGTGTACAAATAATTTGCATAAATCACGAATAATTAATCAGCTCCTTAACTAAATAACACACTGCTGTATTTACTAGACACAATACAGCCGTGCGTGTCATAAACAGCGTCAATTAATGCTGCATTTCCTCGGCACACACACACACGCACACACACACACGCACACACACACACACACACACACACACACACACACACTTGAATACACAGTGGCCGCTGATCTCGCTTCAGTGCTTATAAAAGAGAGCAGCGTTTTCACTGCTTTATTAAAAACAAACACGCTGAGTCAATACTCTATAATGAGATCATTACGAGATCATATTTGAAATAGAACATAAATAATATTCGTTAGATAGAGAGAGAGTCAGAGCAGCATTTACACCCTGTTTCAATAATAGAATTTTAAAATTATTATTATTATTATTATTATTATTATTATTTATCACAAATTTAAGCAGCTAAATTACAGTTAGATTTTCTGACTATTACTATTTTCCTACAACAATTACAGATATATTTAGGAAATAAAATAAATGTTAAATGATTTTTAAAAAAGGCACTAAGTTAACATGATATGAAAGTCCAAAATTTGACGCAAATATTTTGCTTTGTTTGAATGTAGCAACAGTTCAAGCCATTGAACTATACAATGAAATCCCTATTGAACGATTTAATGATTATGAAATTATTTCATTCGGTTTCATTTATTCATTGAATTTGTCTCTTTTGCCTGAGAGGCGACGTGATGTCAGCTCTGATTTTGAAATCAAATGCGCAAATGTAAAATTAGCCCTCAAAACGTGATTATTTATCACTGGCTGTTATATGAATGTTATATTAATGTTATGTAAATGTTGTGTTAAAACACACACACTTTTAAAATCTAAGATGCAGATTTACTGCTGAAGTATAAAAGAAAAATATACAGTATATTACAATATTATCTTTCGGATTTATTATTACAAGGTAAACGTTTTTGCTCTGATCTTTTTCGATTGTTCCTGTGTGTAACATCATGTTTGTTCTGTTTCGCTTTATTCTCTTTATTCTGTTTACTCTCTGGAGGCTAAAATTACACATATTGAAAAAAAAATAATGAAAAAAATTAAAATTTACTTACAGTACACTATGTATTAGCGTGTTATTTATTTCTCGCTAAAGCATCTTTCTATGTGTGGTAAAGGACGGCTCTGAGCTGGGAAAGGTGTGTGTTGAGATGAATTTTAGTTTTTAAGTTTAAAATCATAAACGGTACACTATATAATAATATAGTAATAAATCATGTCGAATTTAGAGGTGGTCATGTGGTTGAATATAATTTAGCATGTTTTCTTCTATTCTTATTGATTTTCTGACATTTTTTACGTTTTGATATTTCGACTTCACAATAATAGACATTTTTGTCATTTTAGACATTTTCTGCTCACTAATAATTTGGATTTTTCAAGAAAGGTCAGTAGGTTTTTTTTGTGTGTTTGTCGGTTGGTTGTTGGTTTTTTTTTTTTTTTTTGCGGTTAAATCTATTTTATGCAAATGATCATTACTACGCACAGCACATATTCAGGTTCTCACTATAGGCGCACTTTTTGGCTCCACTATTTAAAATATTTAATTAAGAACATTTTAAAAATCTGAACTTTGCAACTTCAGTTAAATCTCTATCTAATATTGATTCTAATATCTAAAAGTTTTTCAGGAGAAGCTTGCTTTAAAATTAGAAATAAATTAAAAGAAAGTTGTCCATTCTGTGTGTAATTAATGATAATAATAATAATGATAATTAAGGTACTCACTGCAGTTCGGGATGAATCCTTGCACTGTTATCCCTCTTTTCGTTTCTCTTTCTTCCACTCGTCTGATTTTCTTTTCTTTTCTCTTTTTTTTTTTGTCCCAAGAGCAAATGAAGCGGCGTTGCAGAATCTCGGATTTCAAAACTCGACAACGGGGAAAAAATTCAACGACGTTTCACTGACTTTTTTCTTTTTCATTTTAAGCCTGAAAAAGCCACGAAGTCCCTGTGCATAGCTCTCAAGAGACTGAGTGACTCTGAGTGTGTGTGTGTGTGTGTGTGTGTGTGTTTGTGTGTGTGTGTGTGTGCAAGTGTAAGTGTAAGTGTGTGTGTGTGTGTAAGTGTGTGTGTGTGTAAGTGTGTGTGTGAGAGGAGAAGAGTGTGTCAGAGTCCACCGATGACTGCTGGAGGCAGTGGCTAGCTGGAGTCTGAGTGTGTA